>CM072815.1:79594986-79694986 GCA_036937905.1 Salvia rosmarinus | reverse complement strand
CCTATAAATATTTTGTTGGATATTTGAAGTTATCATAGTGTTTAAGCACATCTTTTATGTTAATGGAGTATAGAGGCTACATATATTAGTTTCACAAAACACACAATTGATTATCACAAAACTTGTTCTTGAGATGAGTTAATATATACTTGATATACCTATATTCTGATTCAGAAACATATCTATAAAATTATTTATATTTTGTTTGGTTGTGTATGTATTTGTGTAGGTTCGGGAAATTTGGAAGATTTTTCTTTATTTATAAATCTTATAATGATAAATCTATAATGAATCAATATTAGTCTTATATTAATGATAAATCTATAATGAATCTACATAATGTAAGATTTATATTTATTTATATAGTTATATATAAAAAGTATAAATACCTACATAATATGTAAGAAAAACTTGGAAAACAAAGTCATCTTATTACTTCGAAATAATTATTCTAAATGCATCCTAATTGATACATTAATAGAAAACAATATTATACACACATATATATATATATATGCTGGCATTTCAAGCCTAAATATTACTTGAAAAATTAAGATTTTCAATATATGTATAATAATATTTTTACCATCACATATTTAACTAATTAGGATAAAAAGTTTAAACTGGAAATAAAATAAAATATAAAAAATGACAATACAATGGAAACTCCTTAAATTAATACTCTATAAATAAGTAATCACTCTAACATAATAACTTTCTTTGATCGGGTCTTGGGACCAATATGTAAGATAATATTTTTTATAAAATTATTAAGATAATAATTTTTCAAAATAACCTTATATAAATCTATGTTCTCATGAACATCATAAATTAATAATCTCCTATAATTATAAAAACCAATTAATAAACATCATAAATTAGAATAACTTGGTAATACATAAATTTACTGTTGTTGCTTTTTATTGAAATATAAATAAAAATGGATTTCATCTCTATTTTTTCTCACAGTACTAAAAACCTACGATGTGGCATTCTCAAACTACAAAAATAAAACTATTAAGTGTTTTTGATAATATTATTGCTTCATTTTGCATAATCGAATTTGATAGTACCATATCATCCTGAGCTTCATCTTCAACTGAATTTTCAATTATGAGGTCAATAATTTCTTCTAAGCTTTGAATCTCATGCATTTTTATCTAATTAAATTGAAGTTTATCGAATTCGTAAATTTCAAATTTAAATTTGTAGAATATAAAATATATCTTTTGATTAATAACTTAGTAATTTATTGACTAATTAATATTTCTCTAAATATTAATTTATACAGGTTATGTAGCAGTTAGATAAATCTATGTCGTTTGATCATTAGCTTCATAATCAATTTTATTGTAACAATTGACAACACTAATATTTATACTTTATATATATATATATATAATCTAGAACTTTTGAATCTTCCCTTTCTAAATATATATTTTGCAATATAACAAAACTTATGTTGGTGAAAACGATACATGTAGAATAATCGTTCACCATCAGCAATTAAAACATAATGACATATTTGGTAATTGGAACAATTTGATCTAAATTAAGATGGGATTTTACGAAACGTTCCAAAAATATTGGATTAAATAAAATGAATAGAGATTAACTTGACTAATTTATACTGTGGTGATGTCTATCTCTATGCATGCATGTCACAGACGATTACAATCTCTCCCAACTAAAACTAAAACCCTAACGAACGTTCCTTATTTTCTGCAAATATCTCCGGGGTTTTTCTCTCTCTATAATCAGAGTCCTCCCTCTCTCTCTCTCTCTCTCTCTAGAATCAATCTCTTAAGAAGAAGTTTGTTTCCTCTCACACAGCCGCAACGAAATCCCCTTAAAATTCCCTTCGCCAAAAAACCCTCTGCTTTAAATACCACCATTAACCAAAACCAAGAATTTTGCTCTCTAGGTTGATCGGTTTCAATACCATGGAGCGCGAGGGTGCTGAGCTGTTGAGAAATTCCACACGTTTCCAAGAATTTACGGTGACCGGAAACCACCACCACCCACCGCCGCCGGATGCCGCGTTTTTCTCTGGCGCTGCAAACCACTATCTCCAATGTGATACCGAAAACCACCACCAACAACCCAATTCAAACTCCAATGGCGCCGCTTTTTGGGCCGTCGGAAACCAGCTATCCGCCTCTGACTACGTCACCGCTGCCTTCAACCACCAGCAGCATATCAACGATTTCCTTCCCGCCGCCGCCGCCAGAAACCAACTAAATTCTAATAATCTCGCGGTGATGAACGGCAACACCGTCAACATCAGCCCTTGCTATACCGACACGTTACTCGAATCCGAATTCGCGAGGCTCGGCCTCATGCCGTCCGTTCGGCCTCCGGCCTTCGTGGGGGCGGCGCCCGATTACGGCGGTGGGATCCGCAGCTCCGGCGGCGGCGCCTCCTCCCCGCATTTGAGAGACGTAGACATGCGGCAGATGCGGATTCAATCGGCGGCGAGAGGTCAAGTCGGATTCTATGTCAATTCCGATATCGACGAGCTTTATATGAACGGCGGAAATCTAAACGGAATCTCAACCTACGATAGTCCCAATTTGTATAATTCTGGGAATTTGAACGGCTATCATAGTCATAATCAAGCGTTCCGGAATGACTTGGGGCTGGAAAGCTCTTCGAATTACAGATCGCTGGCGGCGGCGGATCGGATTCAGGTGGGAAATTCGGTGTGCCGGCCAAGGCAGTGGAAGAACTTGACGTCGTTGAAGGATTTGAGGGGGAAGATATTCGCGGTGGCGACGGATCAGCATGGTTGCAGATTTCTGCAGAGTAAGATTGAAGAGGGGAAGCCAGAGGAGATACAGATGATATTCATGGAGGTGAAGGATCGTATATGTGAGTTGATGGTGGATGAGTTTGGAAATTATATGGTGCAGAAGTTTCTGCCGGCGTGCAATCAGGAGCAGATGACGCAGTTGCTTTTGTCAGTGATTAGCGACGAACACAGATTCATGGACATCTGCGTTGATGCGCATGGGTACATATACATATACATATACATATATATATATCTTGTGCTTGCTTTGTTTGTTTAGGTTATGAACATTTATAATGATTTTGATGTATGTGGAGGCAGAAGTAGATGTGTGCAGAGACTGCTGGAGTTTCTGACGACAGCGGAGCAAAGGTCTCTTGTTATATCTGTTTTGAGGCGTATCACTCTTCCGCTCACCAAAAGCATGAATGGGCATCATGTCATTCAGTATTTCTTGAAATTCTATTCTGTTGAAGACAAAAAGGTATACAGACCCATACCCTAATTTTGTTCATAATTCTTCTTTCGATGCTAATATGGAATATTATTTAACTGTATTTTATCTTAGGCTTAAACTCTACTACTTGTATTTCAACCAAGTTATCATCATACATATGCAATATAAGTATAGTTTCTTCTTGTCTCAATTGCCAAATGTGATCAAGCTTATTACTTTTTGATTCTCGAGTGAAATGTTGTTGCTTCTTATAGATCCTATGTGTTCACCTGTACTTCCAACTTGATTATAATTATTGTGGCATGCCTACGTAAACACATGAAGAGGGTGTGCATATATATTATGAAATTAGACATATGAAGGTGATGAATGGTAGTTAATTGAACACGTTCAGCATATATTGAACGTGGTAGCCGATCACTGCATGGAGATTGCGACCGACAAAAGCGGTTGCTGCGTTCTCCAACAATGCGTGGAACATGCTGTGGGCGACCCACGCCACCGCCTCATTTCTGAGATCACCTCCAACGCCCTCATGCTTTCCGAGCATCCTTACGGGTAATCTAATCAGCATTTAATCCTAGACTAGATCATCTCTCTCTAATTCTAACTCCAATTCCATCTATTTGCAGCAACTACGTGGTGCAGTACATACTGGGGCTCAAAAACCCGCACGCCACCGCCGACATCATCGCCCACCTCTGTGGAAACATTGTGTCTCTCTCGATGAGCAAATACGGCAGCAACGTGGTGGAGAAATTCCTCAAAGACCCAGAAATCACACAAGAAACACAAATCATTGAGGAACTCATCTACAGCCCCCATTTCTTGAGGGTTCTTCAAGATCCCTTCGGCAACTACGTCGCTCAATCTGCGTTTGCAGCCTCTAAGGTAATAAACAGCAACAAATCAATCCATTTTCTTGCACAAGTTTTGGTATCGTAAAAAGTGGGTATAAATGGTGCAGGGAGCACTGCGCAGTGCGATGATAAGCCTGATTCAGGCGAATAACCAGAACCTGCATAGCCACCCACACGGAAAGCGTGTGCTTCAGTGTATCAAAGGAAACAAGATTCGTGTATGAGTTTGGTTACAAACACTCGTGCTCTGTTGCTGCTTGTCTGTCTCTCTCGTGTTGTTGCATTAATTAGTGTTTTGTTGTGGGTTTCTGTGTTCGAATAAGGGGGGAGGCCTCTTTGTTATTCATTATGTTTGAGTACTCCATTGACAACTAGTCGGTTTTTCGGGTTGAGATCCAGCATTTTTGCCGTCTCATCGCCGCTTTTGTGTTTTATTGTTAGTTATTTAGTAGGCTGGATTCATGACTCAATGCGCTCGTCGCCTTCTCCCCCTGCCTTGTTCTCAGTTGGATATCTGTTTTTTTTTTAAGAATGAGTTTTGTTGATTATTATACATAATGTGTATATTAAATATTGTTTAAATATGTAACACTATCTTTATATAGGATATTTTATATAGTTAGATATGACGCTTCATAATATTTTGATCTGTTAAACTCGGTTTGGTTTTTAAGTATATTTTGATACTAGCTATTATAGTATTTACTAGTTAATACACAATATCGTACGAGTGAATTTGACATTATATTAAATATAATTACAAAATATGGTATAAATTAATAAGTGTGCTGAGAAAATATTTTTTTTTTTTCTTTTGGTGGGTGAATAGGTTATTGAAATAAAATAAAAGTACAACTTGACTAGTTCAAAGGATAATAGAGAGAGAGACCATGGCGGAGGGGTTAGGGTTGGCTGCGGTGAAGAGGGGCGGAAGCCCGTTGACGAAGGAGAAGCTAGAAGAGGGGGAAAAGAGTTTGACTGGGAAGAGTTTGAGTCCATTGACAACTAGTCGGTTTTTCGGGTTGAGATCCAGCATTTTTGCCGTCTCATCGCCTCTCTTGTGTTTTATTATTGTTAGTTATTTAGTAGACTGGATTCATGACTCAATGCGCTCGTCTCCTTCCCCTCCTGCCTTGTTCTCACTTGGATGTCTGTTTTTTTTAAGAATGAGTTTTGTTGATTATTATACATAATGTGTATATTAAATATTGTTTAAATATATAACACTATCTTTATATAGGATATTTTATATAGTTAGATAGGACGCTTCATAGTATTTTGATCTGTTAAACTCGGTTTGGTTTTTAAGTATAATTTCTATTATACTTAAAATAAAAAGTATAGTTAGATAGGACGCTTCATAGGATATTAACTAGTATAATTTACTAGTTAATACACAACATCTTAATAGAATTATCAAGACACGATTGAATTTGACATTATATTAAATATAATTACAAAATATGGAATAAATAATAAGTGTACAGAGAATTTTTTTTTTCTTTTAGTGGGTGAATAGGTTATTGAAATAAAATAAAAAGTACACAATACTACGGCATATTTTAGGTTGCACAACTCAAAGCGAGTAAGGGCAGAGACTGGCAGGCAGATCCATAAGAAATGTACTTATTTAAACCTTGTGGATAAAATAACATTCTAGTATTCTAGTATTTGTGCACTTACATACAATTATAAATCATGTCAGTTCAGAGAAGGACAAAATCTCCACATATATCCGTTCCATTACATTACTACTTCCTCCTTCCATTCTTACTTTTTATTGTTACGAATTTTAATAAATACAATCAGTGTAAAGTAAATGGAGAATGAAACTTATATAATAAAATGTGTTATTTGAGTGAAAAATGTGAATCATAGATGGTTTTTTTATAAATAAGTTGATTGAGTATGTAAAAGTGTTGATTTTTTTATGAAGTCCGTGTCTATAAAAGAAAAATGAACAAATTTTGTAGACGTATCAAAATAAAATTAAATGAACAAATATCAAGGACGGATGGAATAGAACATATGTAATTGTAAGTACGGTAAGATTTAAAATAAACAAATAAATTGCAGCAAGAAACATATAGATATATATTATAATCATATATTACGCCTTTCTTTTCTCTGATAGCTTGTATTGATTAAATAACGGAAATATACCTAAATGATGGAACAAAATGTCATGGTAAAAAAAATGAGAAACGTCATAATATGACGTAGAGTCATACTTTGGTTAGTATATCTACACCAAACTGATGGAACAAAGTGTCATGGTAAAAAATATGAGAAACGTCAAAATTTGACTTATTGTCATACTTTATTTTGTATACCACCGTATTTGTAGACGAGCGAAATCAAATGCAAATTAATAGACAAATTAAATACAAGTTTTGGCCGAAATACGAGCCCCTAGAATCTGTAACTAAGATATTTTTTCCAGAAAAATAGATAACTTATAATATAGCGAGCTTTTAAAACCTCAACAAACATATCTTCTAGCTAGATTAGGGGTATTTGGCTAAACTTATTTTAGAGAGCTTATAAGTTCCAAAACTTATAAGATGTTTTAAGAACTTATAAGAAGTAATATCTCAAGTGCTTATAAATTGTTAAAATGTTTGGATGATTGATCTTATAAGTTAGAGAAAGAATCGTGAATTAGAAAAATAATAATAATTAGAGAGATAAAATTGACGAGATGTGAAGTTGATAATGTATATATAACAATTAACAAATAACGAACTATAATAAAATTATTTTGGTAAATTCATGGTTGATTATAAGTTTATTGAGTTAGGGTTGACCAACTTATTTTTAGGGGAGCTTATAAGTTGTTTGAGCTTATTTTCACAGCTTATAAGCTGTTTGGGAGCTTATTTTGCCAAACACTTTGCAACAGCTTATAAGCTGTTTTAAAGAGTGTATAATCTCAGCCAAACACCATCTAGATCTAAAAGAAAATGAAAATAAAATAAAGAGTATAAATCTGTGAAAATAGATTGTCAGCACAACACTTGACTTCCAGAATGTGATGCCAATTCTAGCTAGACCAATTTCTACATTCAAACACAAAATTCAGCAAATTCTACATTTCTGCAAAGAAATTAGTTGAATTGCTAAGATTGCTTCCCTTGCCTCCATTTTTTCTCTTAGTCCCTGCAAACATTACCAAAAGCACACTAGTTCATAAGATATTTGCAGCAATTATTTTGAACAAGGAGTACCAAAAAGCGAAATACTGGATGTGCGTAAAAAAATATTAGCATACCTTTAGAAGGTTTTGGGATACTAGCATCGACATCCATCCCATCGCTATCACTATCTGATGCAGCAGAAGAATTTGGCACGGTATTTTCAGATCCTTGCAGCAATTCATCCAAATCCCATAGCTATATATATTCACAGAGTGATGTAGGTTGAGAACATATATCATGTACTCCAACATTCAAAACAAGGTATATACAGATAAAAGTAAATAGAACCAAACATAGATTTGCATATATGAATCTAACAGTATACAATAGAGACCCTGACCTTTAGTGTTTGATCATGTGATATGCTGCCAAGGAACTTTTTATCATGAGAAAACGCTGCAATGGAAGAGAATTAACAGCAGTGAGAGATAGCAGCAACATGCAAAAGATTATCGAATTGCTTTGCTTCTGACAGCAAGAACTAAAGACTTCAAATTATCTGTTTGCAAAAAAGAATGAAGTCATACCAAGACGTTCCACAGGGTATTCGGAATGCTCAGCAATTGGCTGAATTATTCTATTGGGCAGTATACCTACCAGGCTAGAAAGAGAAAAAGGGAAATATAAGTTAGCCTGAAAGATGAAGTGAAGGAAAGCAAGTTGTTTTACACAAAGTCCTCACCTGATTATTCCATTCTCGGATCCAGTTATTAATCTATCTTCGTCGAGCTTAAGATTTAGAATAATCTCGTTAGACAAACTCTAGAAGCAGAAGAAATCTTACAAAAAAGAAAAAAGGTCATCATGAAAGTACTGACCTTTAGCATGGCATCTACAGAGTTAGGAGAAAGATCAACAAAACGATCACTAATACATTAAAAAGCTACTATCAGTATCAGCCTAAAATAATTAATGCAAACCAAAGTAGAAAAGGATCGGGCAGGGTACTCTATTCCATACCCAGTACGTCAGGACTTAAAGATGTAAACAGAGAAAACAGACATCCAAGAAAAGCATATAATACCTGCAATCCTTGAAAAATCCCCACGAGTACAACAATAGAGTTCCAGTTTGTGTTCCACATATAACCTTTCTACCATTCTAGTCCAAAAGGGGGAAGGAAAAAACCAACAGTTAGGGATATAAACAATACTAGGTGACCTGGAAAGACATAATTAGCTGCATATAACTAATGTTATAAGATGATTTTTCTCCTTTCCAGATAAAGCAAGACCATAAAGTAAAAAACAAAAAGAACAGCCAACATTAAAAGACAAAGTACATGCAGGATAAATTCACCAGGCAATTTGTTGATCACTTTGTTCTTCGCTAGAGTAGACAGAGAATGCATGGCACCAATGATGATAGAAACTAAACTTGATATTGTCACACAATGAAAAAGTAATAAAAAGTTCCAGCCCTCAATAATGAATAACAATTAAAGCAAACTCAGCAGGTCTTCTTCTATGCCAGAGGCCTATTTTCTTCAAAGCAATCTAGAAATAACTTTCACTTCTGAAGAGGAAATTAAGACCAACCTTCATAATAACAACAGAAAGCAGCTCGTCTTCAGAGAATTCTGATCGAGTTTGAACCTGATGTACATTCATAACATATATCATGAATTGACTATGGGTAATTTGATAAAGGCACTGACAGCAGGAAACAATTAAAACGATCAAATTCTAAAAGATAGCAAAAGAACATACCTTGTTGCTTCTTAAATTGCAAACAGACAAAGTGCCATCCCCACTGTGTTAAGAGATTTACTAAAAAATTAAAACATATATGAGTGGAAATGTAAGGTAAATGGAGTGTCACAGTCCTATGCCACTGGATGAAGTCGAAAAATGTCAGCACATGGTGAATTTGCATTAATGTAACAAACTTAGAATAGCTGCAAACTAGGAAACAAATAAAAGTTAGATACTACGTTCTCTTTTAACAGGATAAAAGGGCTGTCCACACCCAAGATACAAAATTTGAGTATTAGAGCTGGCAACAAAATTTCAATAAGTTAATTTATACATTCTACCTCCCTGCCTCCCCAACAGGCAAGAAAAAGGATATAAGACCCCGACCTCTCCCAGTGAGTCAACCAGAAGACTTAATAAATAAATTTGCTAAACTCGAGAGCCTACATATTAGAACAAACCACATTTTGCAGGATTTCACCAGACAAATGTTTGTGAGAACAGACACATGCACACATACAGACGACAATACTACCTTGTCCCAATCAATTTCATGGAATCTGATGCAAATGTCATATCTGAAATATATTCTTCATGAACATTTAAAGTGTTGCAGCAAGTACGTTGCCTGGTATCCCATACCTGTGATAGCAGTACAAAGAAAAATGAAAGTTGAAAATATCTTCATTAGACAGTTAAAAAAGAATGGCTCAGCAGTTAGATGCTTAGCAAAAAATGACACTCTCCCTACTAAATAATAGAGACTCATCATTATATCACTGAAACAGAAGGAGAATCTAACAAGAAACCATCAATGGCTAAACTCTCTTTGCTCAACTAAAAGAGAATTAGGTGTAGAACTCTTGATTTCGAAGTAAAAGATGATGCCAAGGGACACATATTTCATTTTAGATCACAATGAGCAGTCCAACTAATTATATCACATAGAAGGTGAACTCACACTAATCAAAAATGTGATTTTACTAGAAATAAGATAGGGTGTAAAGTTCATTGGACATAGACAAGAATAAATTGAATAACAAATTCAAATGCATTAACTTCGTCCACTCTGAGGGAGCTAGCCTTTATGTTTGGAAATACTTGATTAATAAGTTAATAACAAGAATATTAATTTCTCTGACAACTTGACCACCAAAATCCATTAATTAAATTGCCGCTCTTAAGAGATTCAGAGAGCTTACAAATATAAGTTACGACAAGCACAAGTGAGTCACGAGGTTAAATTTTCACTTATGAGGTGTATGAAATTTCACCTTAATACAACCTTCATCATCACCGGAAGCAATGGTAGATTCTGTCAAGTTAACTATTCGATTTACAGCAGCCCTACACATTTGGCAAGTAACCCTCTCAATTTCAGAAAAAGCGATTCTACATCTATAGATGTTAATAGTCTCATAACTGGAAACAAAAATATTTGTTGTAAAACCCACCCATGAGAGTTATCAAGGCGTGCAATTGCTGCACCAGTTTCTATATCTGTTGCAAGAATGGAAAAATCTGGAGACCCCGTGACTATAGCTGAGCATAAATTTCGATTTCAGTGGAGGAAACTAAACAAAAAAAAAAGATACACAACAACAATCAGTACTAGAGAAAATACCACGCCCTTCGTTGACGAAGCGGAGAGCCCTACATGATTCGGTATGAGCATTCACTTCAAGCAACCTAATAATCAACATAACCATAATTTTTTTAACTAAATCAACACATGAAATTGAGAATTTTGTATTGCCCCGTAGAAAATTATTACCTCTGTGGCGTAGCTTCAGCATCATAGCGGTACCTAATGCAAAGGAAGACGAATTCATCACCAATATACTTCATATGATAGAGAGTTGGAAGGTGAAACTGAACTCACAGTAGGAAGTCGCCGGTGATGAGACCGGCGGCGACGAGATTAGTTGATGGATGAAAGTCGAGATCAAACGGAAGCTTATCCAAATCAATCTCCATTTTCCAATTAAAAAATATAATACAAAAGATATGCTACAGCTGAAAATTGTGATTTACAGGAAAAAAGTAGTATATAAAACATAAAACCTAAACCCCTAAAATGGTATCTCTAAAACCATAATTACGGGTTCTTTTCTTACAGGTACACGTTTAGGATCAAACAAAAATGGGCCTCAAAGATTTTGACTGGGCCTTGTTATGAATTGTTCGAGGCAATTACAGGTGAGTTTATACGTAGCTTCTTTTTTCTCCATCTCTTTATTTGAAAATACTTATAACATTAACAATAACAATGTACCCCCGTCCATCAAAATCTTACATTTAATTTATTTTTTGTCAGTCCACAAAAAACTTGTATCTTTTATATTTTGGACATTTTTTTATACTTACAATGTATGACTCATTCTACACTCAATATAATTTATTAAAATTTATGTCATCAAAAGTAATGCAAGTTTTTAATGGACGAAGGGAATATTATTCTATCTCTATAGTCCCAAACAATTCCTATTGGAAGTTCCATACATAAAGTTCTAATTTACTCATTGTACCTCCTATATTAAAATAAATAACAAGTCCCCTACATTGAAGTGTCATGTTTGGTAGAATTTGCTAGCAACATCGAAAAGCTCAGATAACAAAAATGCTCGGTCCAATAAAGTATAAATTGATGCCTGTATCTTGAATTTCAAATTGTCATCTACGACTTTCACTTCATGTTTAATGCAAATGTGCTTATGGGAAGTATTTACATTTATGTCGTGCCCAAGTTTAGACAGGGTAATTAAGTGATATCTCATTAAAGGGTGTTTACTTGAGTAATAACTTAGTAAAAATAAGATTGACTAACCCCACCATAAATTTAGATGGGTCCAACAATTTTTAAAACTTGTTTGACCATCTAATCCATAAGATAGTCACATATATTATCAATCTAATCTAATATCCAAATAAAACACCCCCTTAATAACAGTGTGACGGATCAGCAAATTCTCATACTCGCATCTAAGCTTAATACTCGTATTGAAGCCCAAATTAGGTACACACATACATAGACACAGCATGGTGAATTTTTCAAACTAATCGAGCGTTTGCTAAACAAACTGTCATCCATGAGATGACAAACAAGCAAAGAGTGATGCGACTGCAGGTTCCCACTTCAACTATTCGGAATCCGATTCGTATGAAGTGGAGCCGTGGCGGACATTTCTGGTTGGAGCTTTGGATTTGGGTAGCTTCCCGGATGATTCACCATCAAAAATGATAACCTCAGCTTTTGCTATTCTCTCTTCTAGTTCCTCTGTGCTGAAATCATCCCTACCACCGAGCTCATCAAAACCCACCTAATTCATGTTGCAGGACAATCACGACATCAAGAGAGATAATGTTACAAAGCTTGAGCTCAGGATGATTAGCATTCACAGATAGCTTACAACATAATCCTCCACTTTAGCATTCTTGACGAGAGCAAGGGTTGGAAGAACAACAATCCGGAGCTTCTCGCTTAGGTATTGACTTTTCTCGGCATTGAGTTTCACAAAACGTGTTTCAATATGTTGCTTTGCCAGTATAGCCAAATGCCTGTCCATAACCTGCAAGAAAGCTACGTTCAGTTACATTCATTACTCTTCAAACCCACAGGCGTGCAGCCTTTGTTTTAGGTGACATCGTCAAGTGAAATCCACGCTTAAAACCAAGATTCTACTGCAGTGAAGGTTCAATAACTTTCAATAAAAGTTGAATTGGATGAAACAAAAAAGAAATGAGCTGTATAAAACTGCCCAACATTGATCAGAATCTCTGGAATTAGTGATAATAAGCACGTTTAGGTGATCGCTTTTCCATTTCAAAGACATGCCATCACATATGGCAGACACAGAAACAAAGAACTAGAAGCATAGACACCATAAATAGCTCATGAGCAGAAAGGATGTTGTGAAGGCAGAAAATTCTATCTCGTGCGCTGCATCTAATTTGAGACAGGAAGGAGGAGGTGCAAACATGGATTTAGAACACTTAACCAACTAGTCAATTTCCTGGTGATTAAGCATGGAGACAAAAGTTTATTTTCCAGATAACGGTATCAACTTACCATAACCAAATTCAAAGGTTCCTTTAGCAGTGGATCTAAATTATTAGGTTATGCTTCCAGTGGAGGATGTGCAACGAGGCTTAAAGATAGGTTTTAGGAGATGTGCAAGCAAATCAGATGTTCTCAAAAATCAAACTCTCCTAGCATAATATATAATAATGAATAAGCAAGAAGGTCCCCAGTCCCCACTCCACAAGCTCAAAGACAACCACAATTCTTACACCACAAAGAAAACAAACACATAATATATTGAGAAAGATTCTAATTAAGATCTTCAAATAAGCTTGATTGCTCTATTAGAATTTAATGCAAAAAATAAAATAAAATAACTTTGATTCGCAATGTACATCTAGACTTTATCCGCCTTAAGCCTTAGGCATAAACTTCAAGCCAGATTAGGACCAGTTTTCGTGCCCCTTCCTGAGTGAATGGGTGCTGGGTGTCACCCCTCTCACTCGATCAAACTATCCGACCACTAAATCAAGATCAATAGAAATTACCTGAATCACCAGACCCGAAATCTGAGTCCTCAAAACAATATATGTATTTTATTTGTATCTAGATGCTTTTGTCACCTTAACTGACTATGCTAACAAATCTTCTCGCATATACATTTTAGAAGATATCCAGTAAAATTGCTGATCCTTGCAAAGGAGAAGAAAGTGTAAATTGGAGCTTTATTAATGCCCTGAGAGGAGGTTAGGTATAAGTTCTTGAACACGTTTTTAGTCTTGATCTTGATTCTTGACTATAGGATTCAGATTCTTATATAGATGGATTCCTTATGTGCATGCATATTGTGCATAAACAATGGGAAGGAACCATACTATTCTCTCTAAAGCATGACACTTAATTTTTTTACTTGGGGGCGTAGAGAAGTGTAGAATTGCTTCTTGAGTCTGAAATCAGAAGTTTTATCTTCATCTAAGCTGTTATCACTTTCTGGGGATCACTCATCCCTTCATAATAATTCATAATTTTTCTAATAAAATTCCTCTTTTCTTGATTAAAGAAAAAGTGTCTGATGCTTTACCCTTTCGGCCATGAGTGGGTTTGGGGTTTGCGATTAAGGTCCAACTTCATGAGTGTAAGAATGGGGGCAGAGATCAGCTTTGGTTGCTTACCCATCTCCTAAGCTAATACTTCCGTCTCCTGGTCTAAATGTCTAGGTTTTGAGCTTCTTTGTTTTTCCCTTCATTAAATGTCTGTCTTGAATGGCTTATGTAAACTACAGGCAGAATATATAATCAATGGAAACTGCAAGAATATATGAATATGTCTCAATCAGATCAAACAGAACTTTGGTGGTCCATCTCAAATGGTACGCTACTATCTCTTAAGTGCTGTGATTGATACCTGTTTTCCTTTACCTTCTGAGTTCTGGATTCTTCTCATCGATGTTTTAGAATTTCTTATACATTGTGGTGGAATGTTAAGTTCATAGCTAAGCAAGTATCATAAATAAAAACTTCTTCCTGCTAATTTATGTCAGAGTAATCAGATTGAAAGTCAATCAAAACAGGGTTCTTTATTTGATGTACCAACTGATAAGATACAAAAGGAATGGCAGTATGAAGTGAGGGGATCTAGATGAGATGGAAAATACTATTTTCTTCCTTTCTTCATCTTGACTCGGGTTAGGTAGAAGTTTATGGCTTCTTAAATAATGATATAGCAGTTAGAAAACAACTGTAACACAAAATGCTAGAACAAGCCAATCATTTGCAACTGGTATGGTGCAGCTTCTTCATATTCTTTCCGAATTTCAGCATTCTAAAACTTCAATGAGCTACACATAGCATACATTTAATCAAAACCTCACAAACAAAAGCAAACAACATTACCCCGACCAGTCAAAAGCAAAAGCCATATTTCATAATTAGCTCACCAGTGAATGCCTACTGCACCGAAGCATAATGTACCGTACATTTTCCCGCAAAAAACAAAAAGGGCAGAAATATAATTGTATGGTGTAAATATATACCTTGCAAGGCCAATTTTCGCGGTAAAAGTGACAGACGACGCGTTCACTAGCCTTGACAATAGAGAAAAACTCCTTCTCGTTGTGGATCTCAGAGTACTCGCCATGGCCGAGGCTGATCCAACGGCTCCTCTTCTCCGCCATTTTTTTCATCTGCTGCAGCCTTCGCTCCCTCAACGCCTCAATATCGTCAGGATCCAGCCGATCCAACGCCGAGATCTGGTCATCTATCTTGTCCTCCACCGCCTTCGCCACCGACAGGACTTGCTTCTCCAAAATCTGTAGAACAAGTTTTACGATAGAAACCAATTCAGAAAATTCTGTTACCCTATAAGTATAACATTCAACATTTGATTCGTACGTACCTCTCGAACTACTGAATTATCCATTGTTGAATGCTTGAATAGATTGGAGTGCTGCGAATCTACGAAGAATTGATTTTTCTAGAGGGTAACTTTTGAAAAATGAAATTTGAAATTTGATGAATTTGTGATACTTCAGCTTTGTGATACTTCAGCTTCTCGGGTAGCTTTCATTTCAAATGCACAAATTGGGCAGATTCTATTTATGAAGTTGGACCTAATTGTATATTGGGCTTAAGACCTTGAGTTCTGGATATAGTGATTCTATACATTGGGCCTAAATTGACTGTGGACATTATATGCACCACGTGTTTGAAGAAATGATAGAAGCAAAAAAAAAAATCATTCGAACTTGATGCAACATGTCATGAGTATAAATTATCAAAATATTTGGATGACTATGTTTATAAGTTAGAGAGAGAATTATGAGTTGGAGAGAAAATCGTAAAGAAAGTAAATTGGAATGGTGAACATAACAAATAATAGTAGGGTTATAAATTATTGGAACTTATTTGCACAGCTTATAAACAGTGAGTTTATTTTGTCAAATACTTTTTAGGAGTTTCTAATCAGTTTAAAGGGGCTTATAAGCTCAAGCAAACATCCTTTTAACCTAATTGGAGCTAATTAAAAAAAAGAACTTGTTGATTATGTGTGCTTTAATTCCTCAAATAAAAAAGAATACAAGAAACAAAGTAATGTGCGATAGATAAGACATGTTCATATTAACTCTTAAACGGAAAAATATTGATATTCATATAGTCATTTAATTAGGTTTGATACAAACCATAATATATATGTTTTAATTATAATATAATATACATTAGATGTTAACACGGTGAAGCGCAACTCAATTGATACGACGTTTTCGTTTCAATCAATAGGCCGGAAATTCGAATCATATAAATATGCGTAAGTGTGACCGCGGGTGAGTGGTAACTCTAAAAACTAATGTTAATATATATTGCATGTTAAGTGGAAGACTCTGAAATTATTCAATATACGTGTTATGTATATTGATAATAGATTTAATTACTCAGTTTCGGGCTTACAATAGGACTTTTAACTTATGGTACAAAAAACATAATTTTTACAATTAATGTGAGTTTTAACATCAATCAAAATTAAGTTAAATTTCGTCCAACCACCTTAAACGATGTCATAAAAATTCAATTTTTTTCAAGTATGCTTTTTTCAGCAGTCACGCCAACTTTAGTTTGATTGAAAATAGACCATGTTCCTAATGTTACTATTAAAAGTTGTGCCGTAAACTAAAAGATAATATATGCAATTTATTCCTGATAATGCGAAACACATTAGATAGTTGATTCATCATATTTTACAAAGTCAAAATTGATTGAAAAAATATCAGTTAATGTGTAAACAAGCATTAGAGAATGTGGTTATTTGAATAAACTGAATGATAATTAATGCTAAAAAAGGTAGATCTATAATTTATACTATACAAATAATGAAAAACACATCTAGCTTATGGATCCACGGATACATTTCAACTTAGATTGTCATAATATAGTGCTGTTTTTATCAATATTCTGTTATTGCATATTTTTATTAAATATTGAATGGATTTTGGAATAAAATTGTACGAATGGAACTGAATAAACATGAGATATATATGATTGATATGTACAAAGAAAGAACGAGTATAAATGAAACGAATAGAATAATCATTATTCTTATAATTTATGTTATAATAATAATAATTTTGTTATTGTTTTTATTTCTTGTATTGTTATTATTGTTATTATTAGTATTTTTTACTACTACCATTTATTATTATTATTATTATTATTATTATTATTATTATTTTGTCAATATTAAGAATAGTTTGTTAGGAAAAAGTAAAATTTAAATTTGATTAATGACATGTTCATGTGAATGAGCATTCCTTCGAAAACTGTAATTTCGTTGTAAAAATATTACCAATGATAAAATTTAAAATGAACGCATAAATCATCATTCCATTCCAAACATTATTACATACGCCCTAGAGATATTAACTAGTCGGTGGTCACTCACCAAGACGAACTTCAATGTTTTTGACCTTGGAATAAATTTCTTCGTCCATTAAATATTTTATATATCGCGTGCCCTAGGGGAGCTCAAGCAATCCCTAGTAAAACAACTATAATTTTAATTTTTCTAAAAATATATATTAAAACCTTTATAATCAATTTTTTCAATTTTATCTTCCTTCCAAACTACATTTCTGAATCCGCCACTAACGTGCCCCCATGATGGAAATCTACATTCGGCGTAGCACCAAATTAATAATCATTTACCCGAGAGTCCGAGATTAATAACCACAAAACTAAGACTTCCATCTCGAATGTTCTAATTTTTTTCTATGAATCAACTCTCAAGTCTATTTCTTCAACTATAAATAGCGGCGGAATCGGAAAATAAAATAGAGGACTTCACTATTTTCCTGACGGGTTTATATGAATTCATAAATAAATAAAACGATTTAGGGCAGTTTAGATTCATTGTATGATTTAGTTTAATTTTATATTTAATAACTAGGATTTATTCTCCTAAATTAAAGTATATAGTTAATTTCTATCATTTAATTTTATTTTTATTAGTTAAAAATTTATTATTAAGATTGATAAGTTCGAAAACTATGATTTACAATATTTTGAAATAAAAATAAGTATTACTCATTGATAGGGACAAAAATAGTTTTATTGGGTCAAACCCAATGAGACCCACTAAACAATCAAACCCCATCCTCCCTCAATCTCATCTCATGAACTCAGCAAAAAATCAGGGAGAGAGGAGAGAACCCAGTGGCTCTCCGACAATACACTGACGTCGTTCCACCATCTCCAGTGCTAAATTGCACTCCTGCACTTCCTACTCGGTTCTGATGAAGAACAGTCGTGCTCACCGCTGGGCTTACCAATGATAGGCTTACCAATGATAGGATTCGACTCAAGTTTTGGAATGTCTCCTGGAAAACCCCTTCGGGCTTTGACAAGGAAACTAGGAGGATCAAGGAGTTGGGTTATCCCGGGCGAATCTCTAGTGGCTCTCTCCCGATTCCATAGTAGAAATATTCAAATCGGATATCTCTAATTTGTTGATAGAACTTTGAACCGACTGTATTACTCGTCATATAATAATATGTTTTATTTTTTCTAAAAAGTACTATTAGAATAATATATATTGTGTGCCATTAATCCCGTCCGGGTTTAGGGCCTTAAGCCCACCTCATCCATAGCCATAGCTGCCTGCGAGATGACTAATATACATTGTTGTAATCTCAAAAGCAAAAAATCAATTAACATATTACATATGACGAAAATATCATATTGAACCCTACCAGTTGAATTTTTAATAAATATTGCGTAAAGTACGAATAATCACAATAAAGTTTTATACTTTTTTCTTCAATAGGACCTCCATTATTTGACGGCCTCCACAGCATAAATTCAATTTAAAAAATTGGTGTTAACTTTTTTTGGCTAGTTATGATTTTATTTATAAGTTTATCGGATTTTAAATTTACGTTGCCATATAAATATATATATATTAAAAGGTCAAATCATCAAGTATATAAAATACAATATTTTTTTCCGAAAACCTTTAAGCAGTGAACCTTAGAGTTAAATCCTCAAATTCACCTTTTAAAAAAATATAAAATATATTTTCCTTATATATATCCAGCTTAGTCACGGGTCCTGTAGTATATGGTACTGGTTAAATAAGAATAGAAATAATGAAACAAAGTAGAAAACAATAATACTAATAAATACAAAAATCACTGAAAATCGCCGAATACAATAAGTGAGAGGTAGAAAAACACCCATTATTTTACACGCAAACAACAGCATGAGAAACCACTCTAATTAAGAATAATCAAGAAATTTAGTTAAGCATAATCAAGGGCACTTAGATTTGCCCTTGGAGTTAACCATGTCGCGGTAGCAAGGGCACTGGTGCTTGTTGCCGTAGGTGCCCGCGGGCACGCACTTGCATTTGGCGCAGCAGATGCCGCAGTACTTGAGGCACCGGTCAGCAACCCCTGCCCGCGCGCACCGCGCCTTGCAGTTGTTGCTGCAGTAGTCTGCATCTGCATCTACCAAAAACACTCATTATTAACCAAAAATTAATTATTCCGCTCAAAAGAATATCAAAAGTAACTGTTTAAAACACAGAGAATGGCGAGACTTACAGGAATCCGCCGACGCGAATGCGTTGCTCAACAGAATGCACACCATTAAAAGGCAGCCCACTAGCATACTTTTCATTTTTGCTTTTGCTTTTTGTTTTGTTTTTTGTGGATTGTGGACTTCTGTGGGTATTAGGAAGAGCTTATAAGAAGAGACGATGGGAAATTGGAAGACGTACTCCAATTTTGGTGGTTTCGGTGGGTATTTATACTACAAGTACGAAGGGGTGTTTGGATGGAGGGATAAGTGTGGCCAAATTTAGTTTTGGGGGACTATTCTAATATAGTTCTTAATAAACCATAAATGTAGGAGTTTATTATATATGATTTGTTCTCGAGAATTTGTATTGCAAGACCGACTGGGCGACCACTTTTGTACGTGTAACTCAATTAAACATGATATGCATAAAATTAATAGAATATTATTTTTTAATTAAGTTTTCGAGGTGAATAGTGCTCACTCATTTTCAAAGATGAAGAATACTATTCAACTATATATTTACGATGAGTAGATTATTTGACCTCGAATTATAGAGAATGAATATCTTTTCGGAAACTACGATACTCTGACGGCTTTGTTAGGGAGTTGACAGAAAAGAAAAAAAGAAGAAGTTGGAAGTAATAAATTACAGAAAAACGATTTTTTTTTTATCTTTTAAGAAAATAAAGTCTAAATGATCCGAATTTTACGAGACAGGTACTTAATTTAGATAGATAAAAGTAATATAAATCAATTTTATTGAAAGAATATGATTATAAATTTTTTAATAATGAGAATAAGAAAACTACACCCTAATTAACTGGATTCAGATTTACCATGCCTAATATATTCTGACATAATTTGAATCGCCGGAATTGTGACCGTATGCACACGACTTGTCCTAAAACTATAAATTTCTTTAATTTGCAATAGTTTATTGTGTACAGCACATATGTATAATAGCCTAAAATTAGAGCGGACAGCTGGGGTTTGTACACGCGGTTTCTGAATTGAGTGCCCAAAATGGGAGACGGTTTCATGTTTATCACTTTCTACTTTCTCACCATTTACTTACACGGGGCCTCCTTGTCTCTTAGTGGAGTGCTACACCCAATGCATGCATGCATCAAATTAATAAATATGATATTCACAATTAATACTAAAATATCATTCCAGGGCTTTAAAATACAACTCTCCATCAAGGAAGGTTCTCGATCGCTTCTACGTTGTACCGAATTCATTTATTTACCTATAATCAGATTTAAAGTTCTAATTATGTCATATTTCCCAAGCAAGTAGACGATAAATTATGACGTGGTCGTTTGTGAGGACGGTCTTAGGTGAGGTATTTTTACATGAGACTTGGTCCTAAATTATTTATAATAAAGATATAATTTTGCACAATCTGGTAATTTTTACATTTATACATATGGGTATATTAATATACATAAATATTCGTTTGAGTGAGGAGAATACATTGGTTATTAATTTAAACGAAACATATGCAAATCATCAATTTCATTTGCTGATGCAATCTGCTAACAATTTCTTTTTACTAATATTAGTGCACCTATAGGTTAGTACCAAAATCAAAGATGACCTACCTCACCAGATTGGGCTCGATTATTTAAATGAAAAGTATTAGAGGAAACATTAGATATAGTGGCAAAAGCATAGGTCAAATAAAATGTAATACTGCACTGACCCCACTTCCATAACACATCTAGAACTATCCATGCTATTCAATTATCCTTATTTATTTTTATTTTAATTATAACATTTAGTAATTTAATATATATAGGATTTATATGTGTGATAGAAGACACTTAAAAATAATTGGTATATATTTTAAAATAGTGATGGGAGTTATCTATATCTTACAGTGTATTTATTATTTGGTATATATTTTAAAATAGTGATGGGAGTTATCTATATCTTACAATGTATTTAGTATTTAAATTTAATATTTTTACTGACATCGTACATACCATCATACTAATAATTGAAGCCCCAGAGTATACAGCCTTACATAAATAAAACCCTTCGCCAGATGGTTGCATTTAGCAAGTTTTAGCTCTATTCGAGTTCAGTCAAATTGGTTGTTCATAATCAGTGGCTGCATTTGATCAATATTCTATGCAGCCAATTCTCTCTCTTGAAGAGGAGTACCCATTCTTGTTTCTGCGATTTGAACAACATATTTATTATAACTAACAATGATTTAATAAAAGGGGAATATTGATGGGATATGGCCAATCGCTCACACTGACAGGCCTAATAACGGC
Organism: Salvia rosmarinus; assembly: GCA_036937905.1. NCBI lineage: Eukaryota > Viridiplantae > Streptophyta > Magnoliopsida > Lamiales > Lamiaceae > Salvia > Salvia rosmarinus. Next base: position 79,673,115 of record CM072815.1, on the reverse strand, counting down.
TCACGCGGTTAAGCCAAAGGCCCAGCCTCCAAACCCTAACCAGCCTCCAAACCCTAATCAGCCTCTACCCTACACGGAAGGCTAAGAGTCCCTACAGGCTGAAGGCTAAGAGTCCCTACAGGCGAGAGGAAGAGTCTACATGGGAGGTGATCAGATCCCGCCTTAGGGGTCCTCAGATATGTATAAATAGGAGTTAGATCGAAGGTAGAGGGGTTAGCAACTTGTTGAATTCTAAGAGCTTTTAACTACACTCACTGTAATCGAATCATAGTGAAAGTATTGAGGAATCACTCCTCCGTGGACGTAGATCTTAATCTCGATCGAACCACGTAAAAGCCTTGGTGTTCTTTACTGCTTATCATAAATCTCGTATATTAACAAACACTAGATTTATCATTGGCGCCATCTGTGGGAACACCGAACAAAAAGCGTTTTCTACAATTTATGGCAAGAACACGTAACGCTAGCACCGCCGCCGATGTCGGCAACAACCTTGGCGAAGACGACGGTGGTCACTCGGTAGCTGGAAGGAGATTGCAGCCGCCGAATGGTCACACGCTGAGGGCTACATGGAAAACATTCCCATACACCTCGGATCGCCCCAACGAGGAAGAAGACGCCGACCTCAGCGCGCCGGTGAACATGCGGTTCACCGATCTCACGAAGCCCTTGGCCGAGCTGTGTCCGAGTTCCTCAATGTCAATCTCGGCTAATTCCAAAATTTCCTTCACGGAGGCCGAATGGGCGGGCACCTCTTGAGTGCCCGGCCGGTGGTTACAGCGCCCGAGGTCATTCGCCCACCGAAATGGTCAACGCCACCTCGGCACAATAAGCAGGGGCAGCGTGCACGCCGACCGCCGCCGAGGTCAATCACCTCGCCAAGATGGTCACGCAATTCACCCCGCACCGCCCGCGAAGTCGCCTCCACCTCGGCATGGCGCCCGGAGGGCTGAGCAAAACAGAAGAGAGGAGAGCGGGCCGAACTCCCCCGGAGACGATGAGACGCCGTTATCGGTCTCCCACCCCTCCAGAGAGAGATGGCAACGATCTCCCGGGGTTCGACCGGAACGGAAGAATCATCTCTCCTTTCTCCAGAGAGATTCTGGACACGCCCTTGCCCCAGCGATACATGGCACCCAACATCGCTGCCTACGATGGCCTTGGAGACCCCTCCGACTTCCTTTTCGCCTACACTACCAACATGGCGAATCAAGGAATGGAAGATTTTCATATGTGCAAAATCTTCCCCGAGGTGCTGATCTCCAACGCCCGACGTTGGTTCACCTCACTCCGCCAAAACAGTATACACTGCTTCCAGGATCTCATGGATCAGTTCAAGTGAAGCTTCTATCAGAAGATGCCACCTCAGCAGCCTTCGTCCGACCTGCTCACTATCCGCCAAGGGTGGGACAAGACGATGTCGAACTTCGTCTCGAGGTTCATCGCGAGTCTCTCAAAATTGATGAGAGTAACGACCTCTACATCATCAATGCGTTCAAGAACGGGATCCGACCCGGCGCACTGAATAAAGATATCACCCGTGAAAATCCAAAGACGGCTAGTCACCTTTGGAACCTGGTTGACAACTTCGTCGAAGGAGGCGAGTCGGATCGGAAGAAGAGAGATGCGGGACGAGCGGTGAGAGAAAGAAGCCGGATGACCGAGGTCGGCCGATCGCGAAGTGCCTTGAAAGAATCAAGAAGGGCCGATGGAGTCAGGGCTGGGACCTCGACCAAACCACAGCGCAAAGCGCCTCATCCGCTCAAATCGGTGAGATATTCGAGCTCCACGCCGAGCTCTTCAGAGGCCCTCCTATGAAAGGAGGATCTAAGAAGAGGTCAACCGAGAAGTATTGTGACTATCACCAAGGGTATGGTCACGATATCAAGATTGCGAAACACAGGCTCGCAGATTGACGAGCTCGTCGAAGGCGCCTCAAGAAATACCTCGGTCGGTGGGCCGAACAAGAAGCGTAGAGGAAAGAATAATGGTGGCAACAATCGCGGGTCGACCTCGTGGCGACCCAACTGAAGATGACGAGGACGAAGGTCCCAACGCTATGGAGTAGGTCTATGCCATTACCGGATGTCTATAGGAGCGACGCGGTCGTCGTTAAAGAATGAAGCTCGGAGGCCGGCCGAGGAGCGAAAAACAAGCGACTCGGGATGGTGAGAACATCGTGTTCTCAAAGATGACTGGTGCCCAAAATTATGCCCCACCAAGACGCCATCACGATCAAGCCGTGGTGGGCAACAAGAACGTCCACCGGGTCTACATCGACATCGGTGCCTCCGTCGATATTATCTTCCGGTATGCGGATAAACTTGAGGTCGGAGGGATTCAAATACGTTCCGCACCATCCCAGTTGTGGAGCTTCACTCAGGATGCGGTTCAACCCGAAGGTGTCATTACCCTTCCGGTTATCGTAGGACGTGCTCCCAGGTCGGTCACAAAGTCCATTTAATTTTTTCTAGTACGAGCTCCGTCTCCGTACAACATCATCCTGGGCCGAGATTGGCTATACGCCACCAAGGCCGTCTGCTCGGTGTACCACCTCACAGTCAAGATACCCACCCCGGTGGGGGTGCTAAGCATCCAGGGTGACCAAACGGCAGCCAAAGAATGCCTACAGTCTCAACCCGGGATGTAGCCTCGCTCGGGCATAGCGATTCTACAGAATCCCGAGCCGCCACCTCGGGACGACGACCGAGAACCTCCGGCTATACGACCACCGACCCTCCAAAGTCGTCAAGGTCGGCGTCCGGGGCCCACCGATATCGGCAACATGTTGATCGAGCTAAAACACACTCAAATTACTCGCAATCGTGCGAGGTAATCGTGGCGTGATAAGTTATCACAGTCGTCTCTCGAGGAAAACTTAACAGGCCATTGTTGGTGTTGCGCCGAAGCGATTAAATCCTAAACATTCTAACATCAGCGAGGGTTGAACATGCAAGAATTGAAATCGAGAAATAAGCAGCGAACCTAAGCTAGGGGTTGTCAATCCGAGCTATACTAAGCGATAAATCTAAACCGGGGTTGTCAATCCCTAGTTGAACTATGAAAGCGATAAATCAAAGCGATAAACAAAAACATATGCAATCATATTATTCATGGGTTTGTCGATCACGGTTTAGATTTATCGCTTTATTAGTATAGCTCGGGATTGACAACCCCTAGCTTAGGTTCATTGTTTATTTCTCGATTTCATTCTCGCATGTTCAACCTCGTTGATGTTAGAATGTTGAAGATTTAATCGCTGCTGCGCAACACTAACAATGGCCCCGTTAAGTTTTCCTCGAGAGACACTCGTGTTAACTTATCACGCCACGATTACCTCGCATGCGATGCGAGTAATTTGAGTGTGTTTTAGCTCGATCAATTTTGGCGCCGTGCGTGGCGTGGGCGCTGCGCCGCAGCGTCTTGGTGTCGCGACTTTGGTCGTTCGACCCGTTCTCCTTCGTCCGAACTCCGATTTACGCATGGTTTTTGCCTACGAACTCCTGTCGAAAAGCTCTTCAATATATTTGATTCTTGGCAGATCCAATTCATCCTATTTTCTGCCGTTTTCCTACAAAACATCGACACGAACGAAGTAAATCCGAATCGATAAATATTAATCGAACCAAAGGCATAAATAGGACAAACCATAGAAAATAACATGTAAAACAATACCAAGAATCATCACAAAATCATACCAAACAACTCCCCCAAACTTATCCATTTGCTTGTCCTCAAGCAAAGTCTATACTAATAAGAATAGAAAGATAACTCATGCAACATAACCCTTAATCCAATCAATCAAACCTCTTTGCATTTCCCCCACACTTGGTGTTTACGAATTCAAAGATAATGTGAAATAAATCAAGAACGGCAATCGATTTCCAATAAATAAAAAGGTAATCTCTGCTCAGACCCAACTCTCCGTTAGGGGTGAACTAACTAATGTGGTCAGCTTTAGCAACAAGTTTCTTTTATAAAGCACAAAGAATGTTTTAACAGATTTTGGAACAATATTCGAAAGGTGAACTCTCGATGAACTCGAGTCTCCTAACGTGGTTTCCCATGTCCATTTCTCAATTAACGAAAGAGGACATAATCCCATCCTCCATTTCAACAATCTCGACAAAATCTTGGAGTTTTCATTCTTCTCATTTTCTTTTTTTTTTTTTTTATATATATAAAATGAAACAAGTATATAGGAAACCACAATGTTAACACTACCCTAACATTAGCGGACAAATCACATCAATTTCCCTATTCAATTTCTATCAATCACGGTCTCGTCGATTCACATTATACTCAAATCATATATCACCAAAAGTTTGAAATTCAAAATCAATTTAACCAATACCACGAAATTCACCAGACAAATCAAGATCCCAACTTACTCGCATAGACAAAGCTTACGTCCAAACAATCAAAATAAGCACAAGAGGCACGTCATTAAGCATCGAAAATATATAAAAACGCACACAAAGCGGGTAAACATCTCCCATTTTAAATCGAATCGTGCCCGATGCTCAAAACATTAAAAGCTCAAAATGACCATAGAGGATGATACTTCTCGATAATCGACGAATGCTGTTGTAGAGTTGGAGCATCACGGCTTCATCTCGTGGCGATGACTTTCCGGATCCGAGCAAAACAAACTCAACAACAACGGATAGATCAAAGAACAACGAAACAAGCAAAAAGAGAAAGAAAGAAAAGAAAATAAAAACCGTGGGTAACTCCACGAAGTATTTCGATTTAACGTCGTGAGCACGGCGTAAACCGCATAACAACGGACTATCCATAGTCCTTCACCGCAGAATACCATCTCGACCGAGCATCGGTAGTAACCATATATGCACAAAGGACAAAAGAAAGCAAATAACGAATCATTTAAGCACAAGTCGAACATCCTATTCTCCAAAGAAAATAGATGACATCAATTCCCAAAGCACAATACTTTGGTGAATTAGGATGTTGACATACTATAAGTTACCTCGACTTTTGTTATCACCGTGTCCTCCTCGGGGACACGTCTTCACATGTTGAGGCGCTCTTTCACTTTCGAGTGAGTTTTGGCGTGTCATGGTTTCATGCACCCACTCTTCCTCGTCGGTCATCCGGTTTTGTCAATCCTGGTTTAGATTTATCGCTTTATTAGTATAGCTCGGGATTGACAAACCCTAGCTTAGGTTATTGTTTATTTCTCGTATTTCAATTCTTGCATGTTCAACCCTCGTTGATGTTAGAATGTTTAGGATTTAATAAACTTTAGGCGCAACATGAACAATGGCCTGTTAAGTTTTCCTTGAGAGCGACTCGTGTTAACTTATCATGCTACGATTACCTCGTACGATTGCGAGTAATTTGAGTGTGTTTTTAGCTCGATCAATTTTGGCGCCGTGCGTGGGCGTGGGCGCTCGCACGCGTGCGGGTGTGCGCGACTTTGGTCGTTCGACCCGTTCTCCTTCGTCTGAACTTCGATTTACGCACGGTTTTCGCCTACGAACTCCTATCGAAAAGCTCTTCAATATATTTGATTCTTGGCGGATCCAATTCATCCTATTTTCTACCGTTTTCCTACAAAACATCGACACGTACGAAGTAAGTCCGAATCGATAAATATTAATCGAACCAAAGGCATAAATAGGACAAACCATAGAAAATGACATGTAAAACAATACCAAGAATCATCACAAAATCATACCAAACACATGTCATGCGACACGAGGGAATACAGGGACGTGTTCGCATGGTCCCCACTCGACATGACCGGAGTGTCACCCGAGCTCATAACTCATCGCCTCAACATTGACCCGGCTACTAAGCCAGTTCGGCAGAAGAAAAGAGTGTTTGCGACAGAGCGCAGTCAGGTCATAAGAGCAAGTGACTCAACCCGAAGGCCCGGATCTTGTTCGAGGTTAAGTACCGACACGGATGGCTAATCCGATCGTGGTGCGAAGCCGAGGAAGGGGTGGCGCATGTGTGTGAATACTCGACCTCAACAAACACCGCCCAAAGATTGTTACCCTCCCGGCGGTGACAAGAATGTGGAGGCACCGTAGGCCACGAAGTCTTGAACTTCCTAGATCTGTACAAAGGTACCACCAAATCTCGATGAGCCGGAGGACGCCCCAAAGACAGCGTTCATCACCGATTTCGGCGTCTTGCGTCTGGGAAGATGCCTTCGGCTGAAGAATGCGGAGCTACCTACCAAAGGATGGTGGGCGCAATATTCAAAGACCACATAGGGAAGATTGTCGAGGTCTCGTCGGCGACATCGTAGTCAAAAGTCAAAACGGAGGCTGCGCCGACGACCTCGAACTATCCTCCGGCTCGCCGGTCGGCCAACCTCAAGCTCAACCCCAGTGTACATTCATGGTGAAGACCGGTAAATTCACGGGATCTTTGGGTTTCTCAAGAAGGCACAAGGCAAATCCCACTAAGGTGAAAAGCGATTGCTCGGCATGCGGTGCAAAGACCATCCGTGAGATCCACATACTCACCGGGTGCCTAGCCGCCTCGATGAGATTCTTATCTCGGTGTCGAGAAGCTTCCCTTCTTCAAGATCTTGAGGAGAGCTCGGACCGCTGGCGGGGAAGAACACGGTCGCCTTGACAACCGAAAGAGTATCTCGCCGACCGCCGACCTTGTCCGCCCGAAGAAGGTGAGCTCCTTTCTTTATATCGGCCGCCTCGGACGAGGCAATCGATCTTGTATTGAGTGCGAGATGAGGTGGGACGTCAACTCCCATCTACTTTATTAGCAGGGCTCTCAAAGGACCGAGAGGCAGTACACCACCGAAAAGGTAGCAGCTCTAGTGAGCGCCAAGCGACGCCCGACCTTACTTCCAAGCCCATTCCGTCCTGTGCATGATTGACTTACCCTTGAGACAAGTCTTGTCGAGCCGAGTCATCCGGACGTATAGCCGAGTGGGACCTTTGGAGCTCGGCGAGCACGACATTTCATACTCCCCGGTAGGCCATAAAAGGGCAAGCTCACCGACTTCTGGTGGAGGCCAAATTCACCGAGGTCGATCCTACCAATGAGGTCACCCAACTCCCGCCCCACCGCAGAGAGAATCATCCTTAACCCACCCGACGGTTCTTGGCGGATGTACGTGGGCTGAGCTTCATGCAAAGCAGGCAATGAGCGAGCATCATCCTCCTCGGCCCGGACAAACAAGAAGTGACCTCGCCTCCGGTTTACCTTCCGACCACAAACAACGGTGGAGTACGGTTACCGATCTCGGGACTCCGCCGCAAAGGAATTGAAAGTGGACAAGATCCGGATCTTGGGATTCCGTGTCGTGGTAAACCAGCCCAAGCGAATCTGAGGCGAGGAGGATTGAATGAAGCAATACCGAGAAGGCAAAGAGATCGACCTCATTCAGTACTTCAAGATTCATCGATTCCCACGAGGGGAAAGCACCGAGGTGATATCCTCGATAAGTTATTGCATCATCAACGAACCCACCGGTGGAGGAAGTTCATTCCGAAGCATCGCTGAGTCCCACATCGGCATCATCACCGAGATAGAGCCGGCGGATGTCTCCCATAAAGGCCTATCTCGGAAGATGGGTGTTGCTTCAAGATCGCTCAAAGCCAAAAAGATGATGGTGAAATCCCAAAGTACCTCACACACGAGGGCGTTCTCTGAAGTCTTATCTTCAACCCTCCCGAGGTGCCTCGGGCGGAAGAAGCCGACTACGTGCTCAATGAGATTCGAGAGGGTCTTGTGGAAGTCACATCGGTCGCGAGCTCTCGAAAGAAGGCCGAGGTCGGGATATTCTTGGCCCACCTCATCCAAGATTCGGCCGAGCTCGTCAAAAGTGTCCAAGTGCCGACCACTCCACGATCAAGAAGCTACCCCAGACCGATCTAAGCAGCCTACAGAGTCCATGGCCTTTCATGCAGTGGGGGATCGACATCGTTGGTCCGTTTGACCGAGCACCAGGTCAGCTTCGCTACTTAGTCGTGGCTATAGACTACTTCACAAAATGGGTCGAAGCTGAGCCACTTTCGAGCCTCACAAGCAGGAGAATTCAGACCTTCGTGTGGAAAAACATAGTTTGCCGCTCCGGCATACCGCATATTTTGGTCTCGGACAACGGCACTCAGTTCGTCGATAAAACTTTCAAGGAATGGTGTGAAGAGCTCCAGATCGAGCAACGTTTCACCTCGGTCCGCCCCGCGCAGGCAAATGGTCAAACCGAGGTGACGAACCGCACGATCGTACAAGGATTGAAAAAGAGGTTAGACCGAGCTAAGGGTGATTGGGTCGAAAATCTCCCTCAAGTCCTCTGGTCCTACATGACAACACCTCGGACTTCGCGGAGAAACCCCTTCACTTGGTCTACGGGACCGAGGCCGTCATCTGGTGAGATCGGCGCACCGAGCCCGCACTCTTCACTTCGACCCGAGCGGGAGCGAGGAAGACTGCGTGTCAACCTTGATGCTCTCGAGGAGAAGCGAGCTCGCCTTCATAAACGAAGCCAAATCAAGTGCCGGTCGCTGCGGTACTACAACAAAGGGTCAAAGCCTCCACACTCCAAGTAGGCGACCTCGTCCTACGAAATAATGAAGCCATGAGAGCCGGCGTCTTAACAAGCTAGATCCGATATGGAAGGTCCATACCGCGTTCATGAGGACCTCGGCAAAGGGCCTATAAGCTTGCTCACCTATCCGGTGCACTTATCCCCTAACGGCATATCACTCATTTGAGGAGGTACTTTACATAGCTTTGATTTGGATCGGCATCATGTTAGTCCTCTTATTGCTTTGCCGAAGTGCGATGTTATTTACTTCTCAATAAAACATTTGTTTTTCTGAATAAGTATTTCACTTCGTCTCATCTTATGCTTATGTGCACATCTGCTCTCAAGCCGGATAACACATAATTAACCTTCACAAGGGGACGCCCTTACGAAGATGACAAACCCACTAAGTAGGGTACTCGACTAAGCGCGCGCCGCACTCGCAGATTACTCATTGAATTGAACGTCTCGGTGCAAGGCATACAGACTACTCATTAAGTTGAACGTCTACATGCACGCATATAGATTACTCATTAAGTTGAAACATTACATGCAAACGACATCCACATCGGATCTCGTCAAATTATGCCCCTTTATTTGGGAAGATATACACTTTTGTATCGATCTAAATACATTTACGACTAAAACCAAGTCTAAGCTATATTTGTACCTCTCGAGAAGGAAAATATACACTTGATTACAGTCTAAATACATTTACGACTAAATACAAAGTCTAGCTATATACCCCTCATTCGGGCTTCCGAGCTCCACCTCGCCGGGACTCACTGAAGCTGCACCAGTTTTGAATAAAATCTCGGGTCGGCGATGAATACCCGGAACGAACTCGGTGCCCTCCACCCAATCAATGAGGTCGGCACCACCACGGCCTGCTCCGGGTGCACTCTGAGCCGGCACAGATGGGTTCCGACCTAAAGGGGCATTCCCGCACCCGAGGTCACACCTCGGCCCTTGAACAGACGGCGGGCGGGATCACGACCTCACCCCGACCGCGGCCGCTTCCACGCCGACCCGCAGTCCTCGGACGCCTCCGACCTACCGACGATAGCCCCCTATGCGCTCCCTTCGGTCGGACCCAGCAACCGGAGTACCTCGGCATGATCAGCATAGCCGCCCTCCTCGGATTCTTCGATTATCACATCACTGGGGCCGGGTGCGGATTCAGCGGCGGCCGGGCATGCATCGCCACGGACGACTCGTATCCGCATGTACTTCACGATGGAGTCGAGGTAGTCTTTAAACTTTTTATGGTTGGGCCCTCCGTCATCCCTCGGCACCATGCCCTCTGCGAAAGGTGCTCGAACTCGATCATCGACCGATATGGTAACTCCACGGATCGGTGGATTACCTTCTCATACTCTGCATGCTCCTCCGAGATTTGCTTGACTTCTCCCGAGCCAACTCGAGCTGCGCCTCACGCGCATTAAGCGCCTGGATCACGTCGCGGATGGGTCCGCCACGAACTTCGAGATCGCGATACTTAGCTTCGAGCCTCGTTCTCGGCCGAGGCGAGCCACCTCGCGATCGGTCTCGTGCAACTTTCCTCGGCTCGTGGCGATTCCGGTGACATCTAAACTCGTCAAAACTTGAGTCACTCGGACGATCGCCTCCTCCAAAAGCAGCCTCCTCGTTCTTTCGGCTAAGGCACCTCGGGCCTCTTTCGGTTTAGTCGACGGACCATGATCAAGCCCGAGATATTGAGAAGCGAATGCTAAAACAAAAAGACAAAGGACGGACACGTTCGAGAAAAGTCGTCTTTTATTTATAACGGGGAAATGTACAAAGGCCGGGGATCTAATGATCGGCAATATTTAACCTATTACATTAGGGTCGCTGACCTCGGCCGTCATGTCGGAGTCGCCGACCACCTGCTCCTGCCCTTGGCCTCCATTCGGCCCCATCTCACCAGCCTCGGCTCGCACCTCAGCGAGGAGTTCACAGCTCGGTCTTCATCCTCCTCAGTCTTGGACCACGGCCTCAACCGTCAGAAGAGACGCAGAGGAAGATAGAGCCTCTACCACGGGAAGGGCCGCCCGGCAATTACTCGGGCGTGGTCCGCACCGCGAGGTGCGACCTCAACCCAGCCATGCCTGACCTTGTCAAAGTCAGGCATCGAGGCCGCCAACCCCTCCAGGTAGGAGGATATCACCTGAGGCCTAAGTACTGCAGCCAAATCGGAGATGAATGAGGAGAAGGTCTCGGACTCGATCAGCCTGCGGGCGAAGGCCCTCAACATCGGTCCTTGCCCCGCCAGTAAGGCACTCGTCTGGTCGGCGAGCTTCTTCTCCGCCTCGGCCGCCTCCTCACGGGCATCCTCCACTTCGGCACGGGCCACCTGCAGGGCCCGGTTCTTCTGCTTCATAGCGGCCTCTACGGCGGCCCTTGCAGCCTCTGCCTCCGACCTCGCGGACTCGGCGCGGACTCGGTGGCGGCCTACACCTCCGGCGCCTCGAAGTGAGGCGCTCTCCACAAGAACCCGTAATGCGGTGCGGCTCACCCGCAACCGGCGCCACATCCGCATACCCAGCGATCGGTATCACATAACACAAAGGTATGAGGAATATGGCGGGGCTTATACCTGGGAATGATATAGGAGAGTCGGAGGTCGGCACCTCGAACTTAATACGGGTGCGAGACCCTCTCCCCGCGGCCGAACTCGAGGTCGGCTGGTGGACAGTCCCCCTCCCCGCGCCCGGACTTGAGGTCGGCTGGTGGACGGCTACCAACTGGTTCAGGTCGTCAACGACCACGGGCGGCTGAGTGGGCTCGGTCCTCGCCTTCTTTTTGGGTGGCGCCTGGCCAGGAGATGGCGTTTGGGATGACGAGGTCGGCTCCTTGGTCTTCCTCTCATGATCGAGCCTCACTGCGACAAAGAGAAAAAATTACCTGGGTCAGCACAACGAGGTCGGACATGTGAGCAGTATATATTGAATAAATATATATATATATATAGGGGGATGCCCTCACCCCGATCAGACCCCGCTCCCGACGCCTCTGACCTATAAACACTCAGCCCGGCATTCTTGGTCATCCGGTGAAGTTAATGGATAATATTTCACCGAGGTTGTTGAGCTCTTTCTCCATATAGCCGGGGCTTGACCTTCACATCCATCATCTTACAGGCCCCACTGCGTGCCTCGGATGCCCATCGACCCGAAGAAGAAATACCTATTACGCCAATGGGACACCTTGAGGGGCCCGCTACCTTAAATTTCGCCGAGGAGGCAGATAATACACTCCTCCTATGGTCTCGACACTAAAAATGCATCAAGACCTCGAAGGAGAACTCTCAAGAACGCCATGGCGGAGAGCCCTAGCCCCACCACCGACCTAATGGAATTCGGTCGGTGACATATAGGGATCCGGAAAATATTCTTGGATGCTAAGGTAAATTGGGGCTAAGGAAACCTAAGGCCGACTCTCGGGCGTCTACATATCGGTAATAAAGCCTCGGTGGGGCCATGTAGCCCATCATCGTCGCGGCAGCAACACCACGCCTCCTCCGGGATCCGGTATTTCTTCGCCATTTCAAAAGCTCCTCCAATGTCAAGCAAGACCTCGCTAAACCCACCTGTATCCATCCCATGCGATGATACCGGCGAAACCCCAAGACTAATTCCTATAGACCTACCCAAAGGTTATAGCACATATAATCCTTGATATCGGTGGAACTATCGGGAGGAAGGCGACAGGTGAAGCCCGAGGCGAACCAAAATTTTCGTAAGCGAGAAGGCGAAGGAGAGGCGAAGAATACATACTTACTTTTCGGCGAGATATCTGGCTTCCTCAACAAGTTTGGAAAAAACTGGAAAATCTCTGAAAGTGTTATCTCTGAAACAAAGTGTGGAAGAAGAAAGTGAACAGTTGCCTTATTTGGGCCTATTTATAGGACAAATGGCGCCTAAAAACTGCCGTTTCAACTTCACACGTGCCTATCCACGATTTGATGTGGAGTTGACGCGCGCACACGATTTGAGCGCCCAACTACCGTCTGGCGCGTATGACGTACTCTGGGTAAATGCAGACCGCCGATCTAACCGTGCAATCATCACTCGGGCCTAGGCATCCTCCGGAGGCGCCACTCGTGTCGCACCTCGGCATCCTCCATAAGGCGGTGCCACTCGGTCGAACTCGGCGTCCTCAAGCGGCGCCACTCGGTCACACATCGGTATCCTCGGAAGGCGGTGCCACTCGAGTCGGACCTCGACATCCTCCGAGCGGCGCGCTCGGGTCGACCTCGGCATCCTTCGACATGGCGTCGAGACCTCTAGAAGGCGCCCGCTCATCTCGGACCTCGGCGCCTACCGCGGACATTTCAGACAAAGAACGGATGGCTCCGGTCCATGGATTCCCGCCAGAAAGGCGGTCGCCCGCCCGATTCAGACTGGGAAAACAATCGAGCGTCTCAAGTCGGACCTCGGTATCATCGAAGGATATCTCTATCGGATCGGACCTCGACATTACCTATGCGGTATCGCTATCCGTGTCGGACTTGACATCCTTCTGCACGGACATCTTTGTCCAATGACGGTGACTCAGTTCGATCTTGACAAGTCGTAAGGCGTGCCAGGCGGCACCGCCCAACTCGGTTTGAACCAAGATCGCCAAGTCAAACCCTGACATCAAAGAGATCGAAAAACCTCCGACAACAACATCGGTAGAACAACATCCCACCTCGGAAAGCGCATTCTTCACTTCACCCTCGGCACGCTTGTTACTCGACTATTCTGGGGCTATGATGGGATATGGCCCAACCGCCGGCCCACCGACAGCTTAATAACGGCCACGCGGTTAAGCGAGCGCCCACCTCCAAACCCTAATCAACCTCTACCCTACACGGAAGGCTAAGAGTCCCTACAGGCTGAAGGCTAAGAGTCCCTACAGGCGAGAGGAAGAGTCCCTACATGGGAGGGGATCAGATCCCACCTTAGGGGTCCTCAGATATGTATAAATAGGAGTTAGATCGAAGGTAGAGGGGTTAACAACTTGTTGAATTCTAAGAGCTTTTAACTACACTCACTGTAATCGAATCATAGTGAAAGTATTGAGGAATCACTCATCCGTGGACGTAGATCTTAATCTCGATCGAACCACGTAAAAGCCTTGGTGTTCTTTACTGCTTATCATAAATCTCGTATATTAACAAAGACTAGATTTATCAAATATTGATATCAAATTCTCCATGTGTTAACCCTATAACTCCAACTCGTTACAATTAAAACATTTCAGAATTTTAGAACCAATTAATTAAAATTCAGATGATTTTTCATTCATGATCTAATTCACTTGACGAAATTTCAGCTTGAACAATGAGACAATTGGCCCACACACCGTGATGAAGTGTGCGTGTAGATTTATCTGCTTACTTGCATCACTGTATGACTTTATCACGTGATACTTGCGATTTTTATGTATTAATTTATATATTTTAACGAATGAAGTATTTATTTTATATTGATATCTAAGAAAGTGGGTAATCTGTTTTATTTTAATCAAGTATAATTGTTATATCGAAACCTCGGAATTCTAGGATAAGTATTCATTAATCTTAAATAAATGGTACATAAATTAATGTTTGTGCAAAACGTAGGTGACAGTGCGTGTGTTCAGAATTTCGAAGAACAAGGTGAGAGATCACTTGTTTACTTCATCGTTAGAAATTAAAGAATCAATGAAGATTGATGATAAGACCGAGTTTGCAGTAGGGTAAGCAAAAAATCCGAAAAGTGAATATACGATCCGGATCAAATCGAAATTTAAAATTCGATTCGGATTTTTCGGATCGGATCGAATTGAAATTTTTCAAAATTTCGGATTTTCGGATCAGATCGGATTGGATTTTTTAAATCCAAAAATCCGAATTATATATAATTTATATATAAAAATAATATATAATTTTAATATTTTAAATTTAATATAAATATATATATAAGAATTAACAAAAAATGGTTTTGGATTTCGAATTTTCGGATATTCGGTTCAGATCAAGTTTTTTCTCTCTCAAAATTCGGATTTTCGGATCGGTTCGGATTAGGCAAAAATCCGAATAGAAATCCGAATGCTCACCTCTAGTTTGTATATCAAAATACACAAGGTAAAAATTTATTATTTATGAAAAGGATAATAGAATGCATGATGGTCTTCCTTTCCATTATAATTTGATTATATTTGTTTGTTTTTTAATTTTTATGCGTCCTGTATTCTCATTATTTTTGAGATATTTTTAAGTAGAACAATTTGTAACGTTCTCGTCTCCTATGTCACAAACAAAACAAGGCTGAAACCGGAAAGCATGGTTTGGGCTTTTTTTGGGCTTACATAGTGCTTCTATAATATTAATAACGGCCCATGAAGTTGACACCTGCAAATCTATAATGTAAGATCTTGTGCTGCACTAAATTAAACCCTTTGAAATATGGCCTAAAAATGCTGAAACTGATGGATCCTATTTCATGTTATTGCAATTCTATAATCCTGATGATTTTGTCTCACCAATATTGCTCGAAACTTCAAAAGTATGACGGATTGACGATACATAAATATCATCAATCAATTTAAAGCATTTATTAGGGTCGGCGAGAGTCGCAGTTTTCTTCCAACTTGACTAAATAATATATACATTACATATGCATACGACATAGCAAATATTTTAATGGGATTCGTATTTATTTTGAATTCTGCTTTTAGTTAGTAATAAAAGCATAACGACTGAGTTCAAATATAAAAAGTTATTAATATAGATCACTTCAAATGTCACTAAATCTTATGACATACTTTTAATTTTTGACACACATAATAACTATCCATTACAAGATATCACAATTTTATTTAGTAATTTTAATTTTTCAAATTATATGATCACTAGCTAGTATAAGATTTTGTTTTGTGTGTGTGTAAATTTCTTTTTTATTATATTGAGAATTTTACTTTTATTCTAACTCTAGCATCAACAAAAACGTTACGAACCACATACTTGTAATTTGTAGTTTAGTAGTATTTTATAAATTTGAGAAATCAGGTATAATACCAATATTTCACCCACCTAAAAAAGGAAATACTCAATATGCACAAAGAATAAATAAATCAATTATATACGAATCCTATTCATAGATGTTCAAATTCACGTTTTGAATAAATTCACCATTCATTTTATTACGGAGCCAGAATTTTTTGTTAGGGGTCCCAACTATTTTATTTGCTAATAAATTTTTGTTGACATGAACTAGCAAAGAATGATGTGGCTGTCC
The DNA here is from genome assembly GCA_036937905.1 of Salvia rosmarinus. Lineage (NCBI taxonomy): Eukaryota > Viridiplantae > Streptophyta > Magnoliopsida > Lamiales > Lamiaceae > Salvia > Salvia rosmarinus. The sequence continues at coordinate 79,657,320 of CM072815.1, read as the reverse complement.
AATTTTGCCTCATTTTATTAAACAAACAAACAAAAAAATTATACCTAATTTCAAAAGTAAAAGAATTCACTTTACTAATAAATATTAATTAAACAAACAACCTATGTGATGTTGGCCCCATGATAATCAGTAAAGTTGTTAATATTTGAGACACAAGTTCTCATGGTTAAGTCCAAGGTCATAAGGTCTTTAAATTTTTATTTAACAAATCAAAAAAACAATCAATAATAACTACAAAAATTAAAATAATTCAATATAATAAGTAAATTATAAGATTCGATGTAAATAATGTTACCTTATAAAATTCAAATCATGATCTTTTATACCCATCACAAATCCGTAATGAATATTGAATTTAAATTTAATCATACGATGAGGAAGAAATATATAAACTAAAAAAAAGGAACAGAAAAAGAATATATTTAAAATTTATAAATTTTAAATTCTAACAATAATGATAAAAGAATAATACAAAGAAAAAATGAACACTTTAAGTTGAGAATTATCTCTTAGAGCTCATTATTTTGTCATGTAATTTACGCCCTCCTCTCAGCATGACAACAATTTTTTAATTAAAATTATTTTCTATAAAATCATATATGTATATTTAAACTTTTTAAAATAATTGGGGGGGGGTAGCTCTGTCAATGAATACAATATTCACCCATCACCCGATTAAAATCAAATAGGTTTTCTCAACTACACCATTTAAAAATATATTCGATTCGATCGGTCATATTCTGAACTGATCAAGAGCTTCCAAACAAAGCCCACAAATAGTAATCCCTTTTCCTTTTCTAACTAAAAAATGTACCCTACATTAAGAAAAAACATGGATGAATCTACCAAACGGAGAAACTTGAAAAAGAAAAAGAAAAAGGGGGAAAAATATATAGGAGACACTAATTGGTTACTTAGGAAGTTGTAGTATATTATATTATAAGTGTTATCTGTCGTCAAATCGTACAAACTAAGGAAATAGGTAACTTTACCTTTGTAACTTCCTTAATTATCATGATAAATGCATTCATATAATTAATTATCAAATTTTAAGAGTATTAAATAAGAGTAAATAGGAATTACATCATAATTTTATTCACACATTACTAATTATGATACTTATTTAGAAAAAATGTTAATGGAAAATTTAGAAAAAAACGGAGGCAATAATAAATTATACAAAATGGATCAATCAATCGCGTGCCAAACAATCTAGATCCATCATCACTAATTCACTATCAACATTATTCTATAGCAATTTCATAAAACACAGCACCATTTACTTAATTAAAACACATTGTTACATTTATGGCTCAGATTCGTCATCTGACAAGTCACCACTCATCGTACAATTTGAACAGGTATTTGCATTGCGCAATTTCTTAATATGAATCCGCTTAAATTTAATAAAATTAATTAAGTACGTGAAGTCAGGTGCTTATAAGTTGTTAAAGTGTTTAGATAATTGATCTTATAAGTTAGAGAAAGAATCGTGAGTTAGAAAGAGATAAAATTGACGAGATATGAAGTTGATAGTGTATGTGTAGGAAATAACGAACTATAATAAGATTATTTTTATAAATTTATGGTTGCCTATAAGTTTATGAAAAAATAAGTTAGGGTTGACCAACTTATTTTTAGAGGAGCTTATAAGCTGTTTGAGCTTATTTTCATAGCTTATAAGTTGTTCATGAACTTATTTTACCAAACACTTTGCAACAACTTATAAACTGTTTTAAAGAGCTTATAAGCTCAATCAAACACCCTCTAACTAATTTCCATTTGATATCGATCTATTTGAGATTGTAATTAAAAATCAGAAGTCTTTGATCCAAATATAGTTTAAAATAGTGATTAAAATCATGGTTGGAAGACAAATGGCAGAATGCATGCAGGCTTTACAGCTCGACGTCTGCGTGACTCCATAAAATATTTGCTTTATTTAATTTTACCATTCTTTAGTATCTTATCTAGTGTCAATGACAACTCCAACATGGGAAAAAAGGAAGTAGCTCATTTTTCTAACATGCTTTATGAATTAACCTTAAATCCTTTTTTAGGTCAAAAGATTTGCAAAAAGAAGAACCAAGTTTGATGCACCTTATATTGATTAATTAGGTAGTTTCTTTGCTATATTATATTTTCCTCTAAATGATGAATTTCGTTCTGTGAAGTATTTTATCGTAAAAGTGTTGTCATTACAAATTGGATGCGTATACCATGTAGTCCCTAGCAAGACACAACTTACAAATCTTAGTCTGATTTAATTTCACACCTATACGTCGAAATTGCTATGTTATATATTTTGTTATGAGAGTGGGGATGTCTAATTTTGTCAAATATTTAGGGTAAATGTGTTAATTTCGTATCATTTGAGTGGATGAGATTTTGTGTCCCCACTTTTGGTTTACCACTTGTATATATACTTAAATTAATTATTTTAGTAATAGTTATTATAAAATAAATATTGATTTACGACATAATCAACTTTAATAAATATTTATTATTTGAGAATTGCAACGAAAATTGTTGGTTTTATTTATGAAATAACCAATCCTAATAATTAATTATAAATGAATTTTAAAATTAAATATTAAAAAAATAAATATAAACCCTATTTGGGTACATTAAATTAGTAATTGAAAACAGAACCAACTGAATAGAAGAATTAAAAGAGGACTTGGAAACTTAATAGTGAATTAGTGATACAAACGATACACCAAAAATAGATAGAGGGTCTCAAATTGTACATTAAACAAGATTTGAAATTTTCAAAAAATCGAGTCGATGCGACAATAATATAGTATACTCTAACTCAGTATAATGCATTTACGTCCACAAGAACAATATATTAAACTCGTTTTTTTTTAATATCATAATTGGTATTTCGTACATAAGCTGCCCATAAATAAATAAATAAAGGACCAAAAACCTTAACTTTTCAAAACTAAAATGCTGGGTTTTGATTTACAAGACCAGCAAATCGAGCAAGAACACTAGGATCGGAACTCCCAAAATTTGGGTTAGGTTAAGCATTGTCGCTCAATACTAATGGAAAAAACTATCCAATATATGAATGTGCAACAGTAAAATGTGTAACTAGGAATGATAACTGGTCGAGTTTTCATAGATACTCGTTTTTACCAAAGTCTAATAGGATGAGTTTGAGATGTATTAAAAGAGTTTGGGATGGATTTGGATAATAAAGTTAGTATATACCCGTGACATATTTGTGATAGATTTGGAAAATCATCTATGATCAGTACCCGCTATCCTATGTCATTTATATAAAGTAATAATATTATCAATTTTGAATATTTTTGTATTGATATTTTTATATTAATTATTTTCCAAATTAGTCAAGAAGAAATATATGAGAAGATTTAAGAAATTAAAATATTATATATATGTTTGTAATGATGAATTAGATTATTATTTTGAATATACAACATATTAAAGTTATATTATATAATTTATAATTTTATATTTAAAATTCAATTTTTAATCATTTATTATTTTTACTAATTATTATTAATGCTTACTTTGAGTTTTTTACTTCTTATTGGGACAAAAATTCTAATTATTATAACAACTCATATTTGATTATTTAGATATATTATAAATTTAAATGGGTCGGTGGACTGCTAACATGTATTACTATATGGGTTTGAGACATATATATTAATAAAGCTAGTACACCGTAACAAATTTGATATGAGTATGAGTAGATAAATCTAAAACGGAATGAGGTTGAAAAATGATTTATGAGTGAACCGTTCCATTGTCATCCCATATTTATGAATGAAAACTTTCATTGTTTCATAGAAATCTGATCCTCTTGGAATTGGACATTACAAAATTACACTATATTTTGCTCTCGCAGTCTAATTATATTTCAATCTAGCACAGTATCCATACAGTAAAAAAAAACTCAAAATCTAAGAAAGGCTTTAAAACATTACAAATTATATATATAATCTCCCAAATTATGATGTACGTCCTTGAAGTAAAAGTATAAAATTAAAGATTAGCATGCAAAGAAATTCATAAAAGTAGTACACATGGTAAAAACGTGGCGAAATGATTCAGTCGCGGGTGGATAATGACGTGACAGAGAGTAATACTTTGATAACAGCGATGTTAAATAACAGCCTTTTTCATATACATATTGAATCAGGCCGTCCCTGAGGGCGGGCGAGCATGGGCGACCGTCCAGGGCCCATCATTTTAGGGGGCCCAAAATTTTATATATCCTTTTATATTAATATAAATATTCCTTCAAAAAATAAAATATTCAATGTCCCAAAATTTTATTATAAACTTTTGGTTGTCCAAATTTTGTAAAAAAATTCTTTTATAAATAATATATCATGCATCTTTTAGATATATTCAATCAGATTCCATGCGAAAAGGTACCATTTTGTTATTTCTTCGGGACCCATTATTTGTCGGACCGACCTCGTATTGAAAGCGAAATTATTTGAGTTGGGAGACAACCATGGGGTCGTGCATAGCAATTGTGTGGTTTGAAGAGTGAGTGGTGCATGTGGTGGGCTGCTTACAGCTATAGGGGTGTGTAGGTCAAGAAAGGTGTATCTCGAATTACATTTACATAATAATTTATTCAGTGTCCGTCCTATTACTTTACTATTTAATTACTCGATCGACCTTTCTCGAATTACATTTACATAATAATTTATTCAGTGTCCTTCCTATTACTTTACTATTTAATTACTCGATCCGTCTATTATTTTCATTCATTAATTTTGATGACACAAATTTTAATAAATTATATTTTATTCGTCTTATCATTGTTGGTTCGTTTTATTTTTATATTATTCCATTATTGTTGGTCTTTTTTCAAAAAGAAAATAATTTTATATTAAAAAATATCTTAAATTTTGTATCATATATTATTTTACACACAAAATATAATTCTTCTTAATCTGCGTGCAAAAAGAAACGTGTCAATAATATCGAAACGAATGGAGTAACAAATATAAAGTATATATATATATATATATTCAAAACCATTTTATCCTAAAACTAAGAATCAAATGAATTGAGTATGAGAGTTGATGAATCCATTGAAAAGTTATCGAATTCAAAAATTCAAAATTTTTAACCCGGTTCGAATCTTATAAGGGATGAAAATTCTATTTTTAGATTCAATAACTTTTTCAATGGATTCAACAACTTTCGATATGAATTCATCATTTTGATTCTCACGCTCACGATAAAAATGGTTCTCACGTTAACTCTCTCATAGTTAACTCTCTGTGTGTGTGTGTGTGTGTGTGTATATATATATATATATATATATATATATATATATATATATATAGAGAGAGAGAGAGTTTGGTTCAAATGAGAATCATTTTATCCTAAAAACTAGAACCAAATGAATTAGTTATGAAAGTTGATGAATCCGTTGAGAAACTTAATGAATTCAACAATTGAATTTTTCACCCGGTTCGAATCCCATGGGGACAAAATTTTATTTTTTGAATTGATAACTTTCCCAATGGATTCATCAACTTTCACCGTGAATTCATCATTTTTGGTTCTCACATTCATAATAAAATGGTTCTCACGTTAACCTCCCTATATATATATATATATATATATATATATATATATATATATATATGGAATGGATCAAATGAGAACCATATATGTTTTAAAACTAAGAACTCATCTAGTATGTTGATTTTACATGATCTTATGGTCACGATTTTTTAACTATTTTAGGTATTTGATATTCAGATTTTATTAATAAGGTTATTTTTGTAATTTTCTAAATTTTATAACCGAATATGAGAGTGTTTTAAGGAATTCAGTTTTTATGTTTTTGGTTATTTTGATTTGGCTTATCTTTTTGAATCTTTATTCTCGTTCACCAAATCCTCAAATAATTTAATCCATGCGACTATAATTTATTAGATACCATCATTCGCAATATCATTTTTTATACCAAATACTTATGGTATCATCATGTATGTTCTTTTGTTTTCATTATATTTTATAATTTTTATATTATTTTTATATTGAAATAAGTCATTTTATGATGTCATTTTATGTTTGTAATGTCCGTTCATTTATTTTGTCATTGATAATTAGAATATAACAAGATGAGTTCATACATTTATGCATTAAAACATTCTAATTATGCATATTATACTGAATGATATGCACATTAACGTCAAGTAGTAGCAAGTATGTACTTGAAAATTTATTTTGATCAGAATGTCTATTTGGTTATCATTCTATCGTCTCTTTTATGTTTGTAATGCCAGTTAATTTATTTTGTCATTGAACTTCGAAAGTAATCAAAATATCACCAATCGTATTCATACGTTTATGCACACCAATTGTGTTCATAAGTTTATGCATTAAAAATTTTATTTGTTCTATCAATACTGAATAATATATTGCACATTAATGCATGTACTTGCTATTTCTTCAAGAACTTGTGGGGGTGCTTCGATTTCTTTTGTGGCATCACTACTTACCACATGACTCTTTCCTGCTATATTAAATATGAAAATTTTACTATGCATAATTTCAGTAACAATCATGCATAAGTGGTGCGAACATTATGCACAAATACAGTAAATGTCTTTATCGTTTTATCGAACATAAAAACCACTAAGCATATTGCACAATCTTGCAATCAAACTTACTTATCGTAATTACATACTATGATTGCTATAAATAAAACACTCATATATGCATGAGTTTTATTACTTCATGCATATAGTTATTAAAACACATGCATAAGTTTTCCAATCATGATGCACAAATACATTTATTTCTATGTCAATTAAAAAATTACAAAATAAAAATAGAATATCTTGCAAAACTGACATGGTCTTTATGCACAGATACATAACATGTCTATTGTATTTTATGAAAAGTAAAAATCAAAAAATCTATTACACAAACTTACAAACACACTAGTGGCTTGTGGTAATTATGTACTGTTACTGCAATAAGGAAAACAAATCATATATGCATAAGGTTTATTACTTTATGCATATAGTTATTTAAACACGTGCATAAGTATTACTATCGTTATGCCCAAACACGTGCATAAGTATTACTATCGTTATGCCCAAATACATTCTATCCTAGTATGTACGAAACTTACAAAGAAATTCCAAGCCCTAATTTTTCTTGATGACGGATTTCCTCACAAAAACAAGAAAAGTTGGTTGCCGATGGAGACCAAAGAATGGTTTGCACAACAAAAAGCTACGCATCTATGTGGAATAGATTAGATATGTGGAGATATAATTTGTGCAAAAAAATTCAGTCATTCGACATTTTGTAGATTTTAGAAGAGTAAAGAAGAGAGAGAGAGAGATAGAGAAAGAGAAAGAAGAATAAAATTGATCTTCACTAGCGTAATTTCAGGGAAGGGATAATTAATGTATTATAAGGCTTTGGATTAATTACTATAATACCATTTCACGTCATTTATGCAATAAACTAACCTAGAATATTTCTTTTTGGGGCTTTATGCACAAATTAATTATGGACCATTAGATTAGATGAAAGAAAGGGTTGTGATTAGTTCTTATTTCTTATCTTAGAAGGGTTCTCCTATAATCAACCCCTATATATATATATATATATATATGGAGTGGATCAAATGAGAACCATCTTTTGTGAACTCTACGAACCATGCATAAGGCGTTGAAGATGATGCAAAGCGGTATAAAGTTGTGCATAACGAAACTTTCTAAAATTATTTTGTTGTGCGATAATTTTAGAAAGTTTTATACACAACTTTATCTTATTTTTGCATCATTCAACGTCTTATCATGGTTCTCAAGTTCTCAAAAGATGAGTTCTCATGGATCCAACCCCTATATATAGGGGTTGGATCGATGAGAACTCATCTTTGAGAACTTGAGAATCATGCATAAGGCGTTGAAAATGATGCATAAAGCAAGATAAAGTTGTATAACGAAAACTTTCTAAAATTATCGCACAACAAAATAATTTAGAAAGTTTTCGTTATGCACAACTTTATACCGCTTTTGTGCATCATCTTCAACGCCTTATGCATGGTTCGTAGAGTCAAAAGATGGTTCTCATTTGATCCACTCCTATATATATATATAGAGTTTGGTTCAAATGAGAACCATTCTTATCCTAAAACTAAGAACCAAATGAATTCGTTATGAAAGTTGATGAATCCGTTGAAACTTAATGAATTCGACAATTGTAATTTTTCACCGGGTTCGAATCCCATGAGGACAAATTTTCTTTTTTTTTGGATTGATAACTTTCTCAACGGATTCATCAACTTTCGCTATGAATTTATCATTTTTTGTTCTCACGTTCTCACAATAAAAATGGTTTCACGTTAACCTCCTATATATATATATATATATATATATATATATATATATATATATATATATGATTTGTCACAAGTACGAAACATCACCATTCTATGCATACAATAAAAGTTGTTCTCCGAAGAAAAGAAAAAAAAACGAGAAAAGAAAAAAAAGTTGTTACATCATTTGATCATATTGATGGGTGATAGCTTAGGCGTTAGCTTGTGTTTGAACATTTCTAAAATGTTATGAATGATATCATGAATCTTGATTCTTTAGTCATTACTTGTCACCATCATATCAACTCCTTATATATAAATGAGAGGTGAAATGTCCCTTCAATAAATTATTCCAACATTGTTATATGAAGATTTATTTCTAGAATCTTAATAAATATCCTTCGTTTAGCTGACGTCAACAACTTATTAAAAATCCATTTTGGCAATAATTTCCTCTTTTAATTCTTTATGAAGATCTTTCACTAGTACGATATGACGAGATTTCATTTTTTCATGATTGAGTATAAGTTTTTTTCTTGAACTTCTTTTCTTTTAAATTGGAGAGGTTGGATTGAGATTCTGGTAATTCATTATTATAAAGGTGATTGAGAATAAATTATGAAAGATGATACTTTTTTCAAAATGTTTGGTTATTTTTATGATTTGAAAGAATCACACATTATTTGGATTCATACAAATTTAAATTAAAAAAATAGCATGAAATATTTTCTCCTACTCTTAATGATAATTTCACATACACGTATTTCAAGAATATTGAAGTCACTAACTAAATCCAACGCCATTATTGTTTGATGCAATTCTTGTAACTGTACTTAAATTCGCCGTGCAGCAAAATCAATCAAGTTTGCAAAGAAAGTCATGAAGAAAAAACACACACAAATTTTCTGATACAGGGAAACCCTAAAAAAGAAAAAAAGGACAGTATGAGAGAAGGTTTGAAAGTTGCATTTCTTTCAACCAAAAAAACATTTATGTGGCCGAAGGATCAAATGTTCGAACCCTATTAACAGCTCTATAGATTTGAATCTATCATACTTAGTTTTCAAATATAGGCTATTGCATATAAACGTGAGATTTTGGTGTACCCGTATTGTATGATTTGCAGGCTAATAAATGTGGGGTTTTGGTGTACCATTCTTGTATAGTTTGTAGGCTATTGTACATAAACGTGGAGTTTTAGCCGATACACACGGTATGTAGCGACCGTGGATTCCTCATGATATATATAAAAGAAAGGTTGCATTTAGATAAATTGTAGACACTAGATCACATTAAATTTTTATAAAATTATTGAGCAAATAATTTGAAACTGAGAGGTAACTAACCAAGGAAAGGATGCTAAATTATAGCTATGACCCTCCCACTTCCTAGCAGTTAAATTAAATCATTCTACATTGGATTTGAGAATAATAGCTAAATGTTAGTGTGAGTTTGGCTGGTTTTCTTTTTTCTTTTTTTGGTCAATTTAATACAGAAATTTAAAGGCCGTGTCACAGTGGACTCGAACCCGAGACTTTTGACATCGGGCATTAACCACTCTACCACTAGGCCAACAATAATGTAAGTAATTTGAACATAGCTTTCCGTTTTTCGAAATCCAATCAAACCAATTGCGTACAGATACAAAATATGAAACGGAAATTGATATTAATTTTAGAGAAAAGTTTTTATATAGTCATCCAAGTTAAGGAATGTCAAATTATAGCCACCAACATAAAAATGTCAAATTATAACCAACTTACTGGCCCTATTGGGACTATTATCACCAAATAGTACCAATAGGTTCAATAATTAATTTACATATTTAGATTAGGTCATAGTGTCTTGCATGTATTAAGATATACAGCAGTCAAATTATATGAAAATGTGCATAAAAATCACGTATAGAGTGATCGTTCAAAATTATTTTAAGCAAATAAATTTAATTTAATTATTTCAAATATATTTATCCTAATTATTAAGAAATGAAGACAAAGTTGCATAAACAAATATACGGTAAGGAAAAAAAATAAAATAAATAAATAATAATAATAATAAGTGCCGTATACAAGAATACAAAATAATATGCATTTTAAATATAATTAGATTAGAAAAGGAAAAAAAAAATTGAAAAGAGCAGAACAACTTCAATGAGGCGAGAGAACAAAATGGTTGGAGAAGACACGTATTTTTTTTTGTTAGATTAGTCATAGTTTAGTGCTGAAGATTTAGTTTTTACTTTCTTTAGCTATAAAATTAAAGAAAATGTTGCCTCGAGTTTGGACAAACTGCATGCACACCTTAGGCCTTGTTTGGTATGAGGGATTGGCCCAAGATTGCTAAGGTATCTTGACCTATCCCTCCGTTTGGTAGCCATTTCTTGTATCTTGGTCCATCCTGAGAGCCCGTGTTTATTCCATGGCCCGTTGCTAAATCACTGTTTCGCAGAGGTTACCCATCTCTCGCCAGTTGCAAGTTTTGTATCTAATCTGCACAGTCGGTCAGGCTAGCGATCGCTAGGGTGGTAGCTAACGGTCGCTAGCCTCATTTTTTATGTTTCTGAAGGTTAATTAGGCCAGGCTAGCGACCGCTACGGTGGTAGCGACCGCTACGTTGGTAGCGACCGCTACGTTGGTAGCTAGCGGTCGCTAGCCTCATTTTTTATTTTTTTACAGGTTACTTTTGTCATTTTGTTCCGTAATCTATATTTGTAACTAATGTACCAAACAACAAGATTGACTATCTATATTTTTATATCTTATCTACCAAACAATAAGATACGATACAAATCTAACATTATCTACGATACTTATCCTATTCTTATCTATCTTGATATATCTAAACATATCTACCAAACGAGCCCTTATAGAATTCTCTCCCACCGAATCAAGTCATCGGATGACAATCACACACCTACTATATATATATATATATATATATATATATATATATATATATATATATATATATAGGAAGTGGATCAAATGATAACTCCAACTTTTTGAGAACTAAGAACTAATATGGTCCATTCATTTTATAATCTAATGGTCAAGATTAATTATAAATAGTTAATTATCCTCATAATTTAATGATAACCGTTTAGCCCTAAAATCAAGGATTTGTATATTGATTTTCGTAATTATTCTCGTATGCATAATTACTACTATTATATGCATAACACCATGAATTACATGAACATAACAATGAATTGGAATGAATAGCATGCACAAGAACTATGATTATATGCATAACAACATGAATTATATGAACAACGAAAAATAGAATGTGGAATATCCAAATAACGAAAATTTAGGATTTGACTATTTTATCATTAAATAATTATGTGTCGTCCGATCTTACTTAATCTAACGGTAGTTATTGGTTCTTAGTTCTTATCTAAGAGGTGGTTCTCTATAACAACCCCTATATATATATATATATATATATATATATATATATATATATATATATATATATAAACTCTTATGTTGCCGAAAAGCAGGATTGAGCCTTCGTTTCCAGAAAATATGTTCGTGGAATAGAAGGGTTTTTTTTTTATGGTGTTGGGATATATTATTTAACTCTCAAGGATGGGTATAGGATTTGCTATCGGCTATAGGAGTAAGAAAACAAGAAGCTTAGAAGCTCATGGTTGTTGAGAATGCAAAGATTTTTTATTGAATTCTCTCGTCGATGGATGGTTTTTGATTATGAATTACAATGCCTTTTTATATGCAAAAGATTACTACTATTCTACTAAGACATCATACCTAAAAAGAAAGATATAACGCCTACCTATCTAAAAAAAGGGTTTTTTTTTATGGTGTTGGGATATATTATTTAGCTCTCAAGGATGGATATATGATTTGCTATCGGCTATAGGAGTAAGAAAACAAGAAGCTTAGAAGCTCATGGCTGTTGAGAATGCAAAGATTTTTTATTGAATTCTCTGGTCGATGGATGGTTTTTGATTATGAATTACAATGCCTTTTTATAGGCAAAAGATTACTACTATTCTACTAAGACATCATACCTAAAAAGAAAGATATAACGCCTACCTATCTAAAAAGAAAGATATAACGCCTACCTATATTAATTTGTTCTTCAGAATATTGAAATGTAAAATGAAATGGTTCCCTCTTTTTAAATCTGGTTTGAAGATATCGTCCAGAATATTCAATGTCTGTCAAGTAAATTCTTTTTCTGGCCGGACGATAACTGTGAGATGTAGCTTCTGGAAGACAAGCTAAAATTTTGCAGTAGACCTTTGGTTTGGAAGATAAATATGACATATTGTCAGCTGTCAATAGAAATTTTTCTCCCATTTTATTCATTAAGTCTTCTGTCTTTTCTGTATAGCTGAATTCCATTAAATCAATCATACCATTATGGTAAAAATTGATTATTATTTCATCTGGCATGTCGGTCTTATCTAAATCAATCTGTAGAAGCAGAAGGCCAGGAATTCTGATCTGTTCATTAGTTAATATTTCTTCTTTCTGTATAAATTTATAAACATCAGGCCTTTGTATAAATTTTTACGCCTTTGTATTTTAACGCATTGAAATAAATTTTAACTAAATTTCTTATTGCTGTGTCTTGTAAAAATGTATTATCTTTTGTCGGATCAACACCTATTATCAATAATCTTATTGCACTTGTAAAATTATAAGGATTATCTCCTAATGCTTTTAATTGATTTATTTCATCAGGAGCTTGCGATTTTTTACTTTGCCATAATCCTAAGGCTGTTGGGCCTAAAGTTGTTTCTAAATAAGAAAACATATCCATATCTCATCTTTTTTCTTTTTCCCAATTTCTTACTAACGTTTGTTCCCAAACTAAAACTTCATCTCCCCATAATTGCGGAATTTATTACATTGATATCTTCTTGTAATTTCAGGATATAATTTACAATTAATACATGGAATATGGTTATTTCTTTTTCCTTTAACCCAATAATGTAAACAATTATTTAGTGTATTCATATATGTATATATGTTACTACTGTAGGATCTATTTCTTTTTCATTTTCATATTCTGTATAAATACTATAGATTGATTCGTTATCAGAGTCTTCTGAGTTTATAACTTCTATATTATATTCTCCTATTTCTTCTATTAAATTTGTTTTCTGGACAAGTAAAAGCAATCCATGGTTTAAACCATTCTTCTAATTTTAACTGATTATATCCGCTTTTTAAATCAAATTTACTAAATATCTTTTTATTTTGTATGAGTGCTATCAAAATTTCTTTATTTGGTATATTATAACCATCATCTTCACAATTATCATTTAATTTTTTATAATTGTATACTATCCTAGGTTTTTCTCTTTTTATTTCAGAATGATTTCATACTATAAAAGCTGTAGATCTATGAGGACTTTCTGAATGTCTAATTAATCCTTGTTTTAGCATTTCATTAATTTGTTTTCTAAATTCTTCTACATCTTCTGCACTATACTCTCCATTTTTTGTTCTCATTGTAATTTCAGGTAACTTTATTTTTATTTTACAAACATAATTTACTTTTGCCTTTGTAATATCGTCTCCTATTAATCCTAGTTTTTCTAATTTTAATATTATAGGATAATTTTTACGTAAAGCATTATTGAAAGCATTAGATAGGATAGGTAGGTGTTATGTCTTCCTTTTTAGATAGGTAGGCGTTATATCTTTCTTTTTAGGTATGATGTCTTAGTAGAATAGTATTAATCTTTTGCCTATAAAAAGGCATTGTAATTCATAATCAAAAACCATCCATCGACGAGAGAATTCAATAAAAAAATCTTTGCATTCTCAACAGCCATGAGCTTCTAAGTTTCTTGTTTTCTTACTCCTATAGCCGATAGCAAATCCTATACCCATCATTGAGAGCTAAATAATATATCCCAACACCAAAAAAAAAAAAACCCTTCAATTCCGCTGAACATATTTTCTGGAAACGAAGCCTCCGTCCTGTTTCGCATCATAAGTTACATGTGAGCTCTATGGTATATTTTCTATTTTAAATGGGGGTAGGGTGTGTTTTGGATTACACATTAAACCACGAAAGAAATAGAAAATATACCGATAGAGCTCACACAGAACTCTTATGATGCAGAAAACAGGGACAGAGCCTTCGCTTCCGAAAATATGTTCAATGAATGAAGGATTTTTTTTTTATGGTGTTGGGATATATTATTTAGCTCTCAATGATGGGTATAGGATTTGCTATCGGCTATAGGAGTAAGAAAACAAGAAGCCTAGAAGCTCATGACTGTTGAGAATGCAAAGATTTTTTATTGAATTCTCTCGTCGATGGATGATTTTTGATTATGAATTACAATGCCTTTTTATAGGCAAAAGATTACTACTATTCTACTAAGACATCATACCTAAAAAGAAAGATAAAACGCCTACCTATCTAAAAAGGAAGACATAACACCTACCTATCCTATCATATCAATAATGCTAATGCTTTCAATAATGCTTTACACGTTATATCCTATACGTGTAAAAGAAAAACAGAAAAGAAGAAAATTACAAAAAGCGATTACAAACTAATAATTGACAAAAATATGTCTAATCTTTCAAAATCTCGATGAGTCTCTACGAATTGTGTATGACTTTGAGAATCATCAATGTCTTCTTCTTCTTTATCTCGTATTGATGATAGCATTTTCTTTATCTCGTAAGGCTATCACCTTCTCATTGAAAGGAAGGAACATATTCCAATTTGATGTTACTCATATTTGTAAATAATGTCATTCACCGCAAGTTTGTACTTCATCCATAATTGATTTTAGGGATGTTTTGATTCTAAATATATTAATTTGTTCTTGAATCTTGAAATGTAAAATGATCCGGTTCCTCTTTTAAATCTGGTGCTCAAGATATCGTCCGAATATTCAATGTCTGTCAGTAAATTCTTTTTCGGCGGACGAAAGCGTGAGATGTAGCCCGGAAGACAAGCTAAAATTTTGCAGTAGACCTTTGGTTTGGAAGATAAAGATGACATATTACCAGCTGTCAATAGAAATTTTTCACCCATTTTATTCATTAAGTCTTTTGTCTTTTCTCAGATATTTGAATTCCATGAAATCAATCATACCATTATGGTAAAATTGATTATTATTTCATCGGCATGTCGGTTTGTCTAAATCAATCAGAGAAGCGAAGTCCGTAAATTCGATCATTCATTAGTTAATATTTCTTCTTTACGTATAAATTTATAAACATCGAGCCTTTATATAATTTTACGCCTTTTATTTTAACTCATTGAAATAAATTTCAACAAGTTTCTTTTGTAAATTAACAAGAATTTGAGAAATCCTCGTAAAATTTTGTAGAAATAATTTCCTCAAGGTCAGGAACAATTTTCAGGACTGGTTCCATTGTTTCTCTCCAATGAATATCAAGAATTCTTGTCTTAAAATTTTAAAAACTTCTTGGAGGTGGAACATACTGAGTTTTGGTTTTCAAAAAATCAATTTTTTTATTCAACTTTGTAACAGTTGATTCCATGATCGAGATCGTCTGATCTTTGAAATTACAATCATTTTGTAAGTTTATCAATTGATTGTTTAGATCAGAAGTTTTCTTTTCAAAATCCACAAGTTGTGATTCATAATTTTTTAACAAAGAAGACTGATGTTGAATCACACTACTTGGGTTTTCTTGTGCAATTTGAGCAAAAATTTTGACCTCTTACGGTTCAATAAAAATTCTTGTAAACCAAAGACTTCTCTAGCATTTGATAATGCTTCAAAAAGCATAATAACCTTTCCAAAGAGGTTTAGGACAATTAATATATTTTCGAACAGTATTAAAGTTATGAAAAACTCTAATTTTTGTTCCTCTGAAAATAACATAATGTGTAAACTTCTTTTGGTGTTACTTTGGTTTTTGATTTTGTTCAGAAAAGTAAAATGCCAGAGCATTTAAAACTTGGACTTTAAAAGCTGTAGCTTTTGGCAATATTTGAATATGCCATAGATTATCAAGGATATCATATTGTCTCTGTGTAACCTTTGTAATTGCTCAAGCTGCGTGGCGAGATTTGAGCATTTTGTAAAGTTCTTGTTCCAAATTGAATTTCATCTTTGTAATCTTTGGATTCTCTCGTCCGAGAAGCTGTAACATTTTTAGTTTCCTCTCAAGAGATATCCATTGGATAATGTCTCGAACCGTAATGTATAGTTTTCTTCTTTTCGTGTCTTAGAAACTTCGGGCTGTGTAACTTTCTATTTCCCTTTTTGAAGGCTTTATAATTTTTCTATTAATTTCCTGCATAAAAAAGACGATTTATCTTTCTAGATAATAGGTCAGGAATATTATTATCTTTATCTTTTATATGTTCAAATTTTACTCTATAATTGTTTCCTTGAATTATTTGTTGTAGATTTATCCGACTTGTTTTATTAACTTTTTACTATTATCATTATTAATAAATTTTACAATAGCTTCACAATGCATTACGTGATGAATTCATTTTTAACCATATTTTAAATTTTCTAAAGAATTTATTAATGCTTGTATTTCATAATCTAAAGATGTCCAATTTAAACTGTTTTATTAAAGTTTCCACTAGCATAATCACTATTCTTTCTTCATTTTTGAACTAAATTTATGGGGTTTGCAAATTAATCTCGCTCCCATCATTCTTTACATCCATCACATTGGATAATTATATAACTATCACTTGTAGGTAATTCTAAAGGTTTGATATTTTATTTCATTTTTAATTTTCGATAAGTTTTTCATCTTCTATATTAAAATGTCGTTGACCATTTTAGTAGTTTTACTATATAATGGACTCACTAATTTACTAAGATTTGGAACAAACTTTATAGCATAATTTACTAATCCTAAAAATGATTGTATTTGTTTTAAATTTGTTAATTTATTTGAAAATTCTAAAATTTTAGTAGCAATATGAGGTTGTAATTCTATTTTTCCATTTCAATTTCTAATCCTAAAATAAAATTTTCTTTTAAATAATTCTATTTTCCTTTTCTTGATTACTATACCATTCTTTTCAATTTCCTTAAATATAATGTTTAAATGTTCTTCATGTTCTTTTAAATTATTGCTTGCTACAAGAATATCATCAATATATACTAGACAAAATTTATATTTTAAAATATATCATCCATAAATCTTTGAAAGATAGCGGTAGCATTTTTAACCCAAAACTTAATACATTCCATTCAAATTGTCATTCGGACAAGTAAAAGCGATCCATGGTTTAAACCATTCTTCTAATTTTAACTGATTATATCCGCTTTTTAAATCAAATTTACTAAATATCTTTTTATTTTGTATGAATGCTATCAAAGTTTCTTTATTTGGTATATTATAACCATCATCTTCACAATTGTCATTTAATCTTTTATAATTGTATACTTTCTTAGGTTTTCTTTTTTTTTTATTTCTGAATGATTTCTTACTATAAAAGTTGTAGATCTATGAGGACTTTCTGAATGTCTAATTAATCCTTGTTTTAGCATTTCATTAATTTTTTTTCTAAATTCTTCTACATTTTCTGCACTATACTCTCCATTTTTTGTTCTAATTGTAATTTCAGGTAACTTTATTTTTATTTTACAAACATAATTTACTTTTGCCTTTGTAATATCGTCTACTATTAATCCTAGTTTTTCTAATATTAATATTATAGGATAATTTTTATTTGTTGTAATATCAGGCCCTTTTTCTAATTCTTGTGAAATAAATTGTGAGAATAATTTTATAGCTTCATTTTAATTGAAATTATTTTGTTTGTTTTGTACTTGTTTTAAAAAATCTAATTCTCCTAGTCCACCACGCTTTCGGGCAAACTCTGATGTATGTGTATATCTATGTATTGAAAAACTATAAACTTGTTTACTTAGTGTAGTAAAAATTTTAGCAATTGTTAAATTACCATTTAAACTAGTAATAAAATTTAATCCTAATAAGAAATATTTAGAATTAGTTTCTTTTGGGTTTATTATTACCTGAGGTAAATCATATTTTAAACTATAATTACCAGCAAAATTTAAAAATGTATTCGATCGGTTCTAAGCGATGTGTAATTTTCATAATTCTATTTTCAACTGTTCTCGTTTTCATTTTATAATTTAATAATTTATGAAACTTAGGATCTACTAAACTATATCCTATTAAACTTTTAGTACTTTCAGTGTCTAATATAGCATTAAAATCAACATAATTTTCATTATCTATCCTTTTGAAGCAATAACTTTTATCATTTTTTCAATATTAACTTTATATTTCATACTTGAAGATGTACTCATTTTTCCTAATACTCCAATACTTATTACTTAATTATTTCCTTCATAATTTTTATATCCTTTAGTTTGTATTGCAATTTTTATTTTACTTATATCTTTAATATCCTTTAAAATATTAGGAGCACAATAAAATAATGCTTAATTTTTGTTTAAATCTAATTTCATTCCTGATATAATAGCTCTTTTAACATCTTGTTGCCATGATTGATCGGTAATTAACACTAAAGCTTTTGTTCCTACCTCTTGTCTTCCAAATGCTTTTATTCCTATTATTATTAATCCTATATGTGAAAATAGTTTATTACTTTTAATTAATTTCTTTATAGTTTCTGGTGATAGTAAATCTATAAATTCTGTTGTACCATCAACCACTCTAGTACTTACTTCTCTACTTCCTCTAATAAAACTTGTGTTTATATTTATTATTCCTGCTTGATATAAAACCCTTGGTTGTAAAATTTCAAAACTCTGATTATTGTAAATTTCTAAATTTCTATCAACATCTATTTCTTCTTCTAATTGTATCGCTTGTTGAGAGCTATTGCTTCCAGATCCGTTAGAACTTAAAATTCTATGTAAAAATGTATCCAAGTAATAATTTTATTTATATTACTTGTAGAATTTCTTCCTTGCTTTATAGTTTGTGAATGTCCAGAAAATGGTCTAAAATTACTCATTTTTTAGGTTTTCAATAATTATATATTGTAGGAGTTATTTTTCTAGGTATTTCTTGTGAACCTAAGCTTAAATTATTTATGGATTGTGTAATGTTATCTATATCTTGATCTATTGGTTTATTATTTATTTTCGTTTCTAATTTATTAAAAGTTTCACTGATTTGTAATTCAATTTTCCTAATAGTTTTTAGTTTCTAATTCAACTTTCTTTGGTTTTAAATTTTCTATTAAGTAACTTAAGCGATTAATATCGGATCTACTAGGTAAATTTTATTTAATTGTTTAATTTCGATATTATTTGATTATTTTGTTCTTTAATATAATCAAAGTCTGCACTGACCTGTTTAATTAATTTATTCTTTCATGATTACTTTGTATTATTTCTTTAAGTAGATTATTACTATCGTTTTATTCTTTTCAAAATTACGGCTTAAATTTATAATTAAATCTATAATCGGTTTAAATGACTATTTTCAATGTAATATATGTTTAAATTTTTGATCAAATTGACAAATAAAATTATAATTATCGCAAGATATTTTATGCTTATCTCTAAGATTCTCAATATCTGAAAAATCAGATTGTACAAAAGAGTTTTGATCTATGATTAACAAATTTCTTACCCTAAAGCTTCAAAAAAATCCGTATACCATCTTTAGTCTTATGATTAAACATATCCCAATTTTATTTAACAACAACATAATAAAACAACATAATATACATAAATATGGTTTAAGAGTTTCTCAAAAATCAACTCTACACGCCAATATAATATCATTACTAAAAAACATCTTAATCCAACACCTAGGCGGGTTCTTAACAACAAAGAGGACTTACAACATCATGTTTGCCTAACACGTTAAGCCTGTCCTAGTCTTTTAGGCCTCAGAAGTTTTTGTAGCTCTGATACCAAATGGGGGGTAGGGCGTGTTTTTTAAGGTTACACATTAAACCACAGAAAGAAAATAGAAAATATACCAGATAGAGCTCACACAGAACTCTTATGATGTAGAAAAACAGGAAAAAGAAGAAAATTACAAAAAAGAAACAGTTACAAACTAATAATTGACAAAAATATGTCTAATCTTTCAAAAATCTCGATGAGTCTCTGAAATTGTGTTGCAGCTTTGAGAATCATCAATGTCTTCTTCTTCTTTATCTGTATTGATGATAGCATTTTCTTCATCTGTAAGGCTATCACCTTCTCCATTGAAAGGAATGAACATATTCGATTTGGTGTTACCCATATTTGTAAATAATGTCCTTCATTGCAAGTTTGTACTTCATCCATAATTCAATTTTAGGGATGTTTTGGACTTCTGAAATATATTAATTTGTTCTTCAGAATACTGAAATGTAAAATGATCTGGTTCCCTCTTTTTAAATCTGGTCTGAAGATATCGTCCAGAATATTCAATGTCTGTCAAGTAAATTCTTTTTCTGGCCGGACGATAACTGTGAGATGTAGCTTCTGGAAAACAAGCTAAAATTTTGCAGTAGACTTTTGGTCTGGAAGATAAAGATGACATATTGCGAGCTGTCAATAGAAATTTTTCTCCCATTTTATTCATTAAGTCATCTATCTTTTCTGTATAGGTGAATTTCATGAAATCAATCATACCATTATGGTAAAAATTGATTATTATTTTATCTGGCATGTCGGTCTTGTCTAAATCAATCTGTAGAAGCAGAAGGCCAGGAATTCTGATCTGTTCATTAGATAATATTTCTTCTTTCTGTATAAATTTATAAACATCAGGCCTTTGTATAATTTTTACGCTTTTTATTTTAACTCATTGAAATAAATTTTAACAAGTTTCTTTTGTAAATTAACAAAAATTTGAGACCTGTAAAATTTTTGTAGAAATAATTTCCTCAAGGTCAGGAACAATTTCCAGGATTGGTTCCATTGTTTCTCTCCAAGGAATATCAAGAATTCAAGTTTTAAAATTTTCAAAACTTCTTGGATGTGGAACATACTGTGTTTTGATTTTCAAAAAATCAATTTTTTGATTCAACTTTGTAATAGTTGATTCCATGACCGAGATCGTCTGATCTTTGAAATTAAAATCATTTTGTAAACTTTTCAATTGATTGTTAAGATCATAAGTTTTCTTTTCAAAATCCACAAGTTGTGATTCATATATGTATATGTTACTACTGTAGGATCTATTTCTTTTACATTTTCATATTCTGTATAAATACTATAGATTGATTCGTTATCAGAGTCTTCTGAGTTTATAACTTCTATATTATATTCTCCTATTTCTTCTATTAAATTTGTTCTTTCATAATTTTTATTTTTATTAGGACATTTATTAGCTAAGTGTTTTTCTGAATCACATATAAAACATCTACACTTTCTTTTATAAGGTTTCTTAACATATCTATTTTTATCTTTATTTTTATTATATTTATAAGTAGTACTTTTTCTAATTCATTTTTTATATGGTTTTTTATAATATCCATAAGCTGGAGGTGTATAAATAACAGTTTTACAAAATGCCCATGCTTGTCTTTTTATTTGTTCTTTTATTACTGCATCTTTACATCTTAATTCTTTATAAGGTTTCTTAACATATCTATTTAATAATTGCTAAAAAATTTATTACACTAAGTAAACAAGTTTATAGTTTTCCAACACATAGATATACACATACATCAGAGTTTGTCCGAAAACGTGGTGGACTATGAGAATTAGATTTTTTTAAACAAGTAAAAAACAAACAAAATAATTTTATTGAAAATGAAGCTATAAAATTATTCTCACAATTTATTTCACAAGAATTAGAAAAAGGGCCTGATATTACAACAAGTAAAAATTATCCTATAATATTAAGATTAGAAAAACTAGGATTAATAGTAGACGATATTACAAAGGCAAAAGTAAATTATGTTTGTAAAATAAAAATAAAGTTACCTGAAATTACAATTAGAACAAAAAATGGAGTGTATAGTGCAGAAGATGTAGAAGAATTTAGAAAAAAAATCAATGAAATGCTAAAACAAGGATTAATTAGACATTCAGAAAGTTCTCATAGACCTACAGCTTTTATAGTAAGAAATCATTCAGAAATAAAGAGATGAAAACCTAGGATAATATACAATTATAAAAGATTAAATGACAATTGTGAAGATGATGGTTATAATATACCAAATAAAGAAACTTTGATAGCACTCATACAAAATAAAAAGATATTTAGTAAATTTGATTTAAAAAGCGGATATAATCAGTTAAAATTAGAAGAATGGTTTAAACCATGGACTGCTTTTACTTGTCCAGAAGGACAATTTGAATGGAATGTATTAAGTTTTGGGTTAAAAAATGCGTCTGCTATCTTTCAAAGATTTATGGATAATATATTTTTAAAATATAAATTTTGTCTAGTATATATTGATGATATTCTTGTAGCAAGCAATAATTTAAAAGAACATGAAGAACATTTAAACATTATATTTAAGGAAATTTAAAAGAATGGTATAGTAATCAGTAAAAGGAAGATGCAATTATTTAAAAGAAAATTTTCATTTTTAGGATTAGAAATTGGAAATGGAAAAATAGAATTACAACCCCATATTGCTACTAAAATTTTAGAATTTCCAAATAAATTAACAAATTTAAAACAAATAAAATCATTTTTAGGATTAGTAAATTATGCTATAAAGTTTGTTCCAAATCTTAGTAAATTAGTGAGTCCATTATATAGTAAAACTACTAAAATGGTCAACGACATTTTAATATAGAAGATGAAAAACTTATCCAGAAAATTATAAATGAAATAAAAATATCAAACCTTTAGAATTACCTACGGTGATAGTTATATAATTATCCAATGTGATGGATGTAGAGAAGGATGGGGAGCAGATTAATTTGCAAACCCATAAATTTAGTCCAAAAATGAAGAAAGAATAGTGCTTATGCTAGTGGAAACTTTAATAAAGCAGTTTAAATTGAACATCTTTAGATTATGAAATACAAGCATTAATAAATTCTTTAGAAAATTTAAAATATAGTTAAAAATGAATTCTTGTCGAGCAGTTGTGAAGCTATTGTAAAATTTATTAATAATGCTAATTGTAAAAAGTTAATAAAACAAGATGGATAAATCTACAACAAATAATTAGAAACAATTATAGAGTACAATTTGAACATATAAAAGGTAAAGATAATAATATTGTTGACCTATTATCTAGAAAGATAAATCGTCTTTTTTATGTAGGAAATGGATAGAAAAATTATAAATCCTTCAAAAGGAAAAGAGAAAGTTACACAGCCCGAAGTTTCTAAGACACGAAAAGAAGAAAAACTATACAGTTCTGGTTCTGAGAGACATTATCCAATGGATATCTCTTCAGACGAGGAAACTAAAAGTGTTACACAGTTCTCCGACAAGAGAATCCAAAGATTACAAAGATGAAATTCAATTTGGAACGATAACTTTACAAAATGCTCAAATCTGCTGCGTGATTCAAAGCAATTACAAAGGTTACAGAGATAACGAGTTATCCTTGATAATCTATGGCATATTCAAACATTGCCAAAAGCTACGACTTTTAAAGTCCAGTTTTAAATGCTCGACATTTTACTTTTTCGAACAAAATCAAAAACCGAGCAACCCAAAAGAAGTTTACATTATGTTATTTTCGGAGGAACAAAATTAGAGTTTTCATAACTTAATCTTGTTCGAAAATATATTAATTGTCCTAAACCTCTTTGAAAAGGTTATTACGATTTTGAAGCATTATCAAATGCTAGAAGCCTTTGGTTTACAAAATTTTTATTGAACAGAAGAGGTCAAAAGTTTTCTCAGATTGCACAAGAAAACCCGATGGTGTGATTCAACATCGATCTTCTTTGTTAAAAATTATGAATCACAACTTGTGGATTTTGAAAGAAACTTCGATCTAAACAATCAATTGAAAAACTTACAAAATGATTGTAATTTCAAAGATCAGACGATCTCGGTCATGGAATCAACTATTACAAAGTTGAATAAAAAAATTGATTTTTTGAAAACCAAAACCCAGTATGTTCCACCTCCAAGAAGTTTCTGTGGTTTAATGTGTAACCTGAAAAAACACACCCTACCCCCAATTTACAATGAAGTCCAAAAAAGAATAGATGTTATAGAATATACATTAAATGATTATAAAAAATTTAAAATATTGAACTAAATCAAATGGCGGAACAAATAGAGGAAGAAGAAAAAATATTAATAAATAATAGTAATAATACAAAAAATCCAGCTACGATAACTCTAATAAATATTCAATGTAGATTATGGATAGATAATGAAAATTATGTTGATTTAAATGCTATATTAGACACTGGAAGTACTAAATGTTTAATATGATATAGTTTAGTATATCATAAGTTTCATAAATTATTAAATTATAAAATGGAAACTAGAACATTTGAAAATAGAATTATGAAAATTACACACTGTTTAGAATCGACTGGAATACAATTTTTAAATTTTGCTAGTAATTATAGTTTAAAATATGATTTACCTCAGGTAATAATAAACCCAAAAGAAACTAATTCTAAAGATTTCTTATTACGATTAAATTTTATTACTAATTTAAATGGTAATTTAACAATTGCTAAAAACACACCCTACCCCCCATTTGGTATCAGAGCTACAAAAACTTCTGAGGCCTAAAAGACTAGGACATGCTTAACGTGTTAGGCAAACATGATGTTGTAAGTCCTCTTTGTTGTTAAGAACCCGCCTAGGTGCAGGATTAAGATGTTTTTTAGTAATGATATTATATTGGTGTGTAGAGTTGATTTTTGAGAAACTCTTAAACCATATTTATGTATATTATGTTGTTTTATTATGTTGTTGTTAAATAAAATTGGTATATGTTTAATCATAAGACTAAGGATGGTATACGGATTTGTTTGAAGCTTTAGGTTAAGAAATTTGTTAATCATATATATATATATATATATATATATATATATAGGGGAGGGTTAACGTAAGAATCATTTTTATTGTGAGAACCAAAAGCTGATGAATTCAATGTGAAAGTTGATGAATCCGCTTGAAAATTCTTGAATCCAAAAATAGAATTTTCGCCTCATGGGATTCGAACCGGGTGAAAAATTCAATTTCGAATTCATTAACTTTCTCAACGGATTCATCAACTTCATCTTAATCATTTGGTTCTTAGTTTTAGGATAAGAATGGTTCTTATTTGAACCAAACTCTATATATATATATATATATATATTCAAATAAATATCTTATTAAAGTGAGCGTGAAAACTATTTTTAGTTATTAGATCGTAAATGTCTACGTGTGATACATCACTTTCTTTGGATGGATATATTGTGCACTATCCGGATTGAATCCAATGAAAGCGAAAATTCAAATATTTTTTAGTATAGTAAATTTTCATAGAGATCGCATTGTTCTCACGTTTGTAAGATAACAAATATTTTATAATAACTCACTCATATATATATATATATATATATATATATATATTGATTATAGAGTGAACTACATTTTAGATAAAATTAAGAACCAATAAAATAATCATCATTTGATTGAATAAGATCGGACTATTCATAATAATTTAATGATAAAAATAGTCAGGACCCTAAATTTTCGCTATTTAGATATTTCACATTCTATTTTTTGTTGTTCATGTAACTCATATTGTTGTTCATGTAATTGTAATTCTTGTAATCGTCCTCACGGGTTTAGCTTAGTTTGTTAAAAGCTAACAGATTTGTTAGGAGTGTGCATCGGTCGATCGGTTCGACCGAGCGATCGAAATTTTTCAAATCGAAAACCGAACCGAACATATTTTTTTGAATCAAATTAAATCGATTTATAGTTTCGGATCGACCGAAAACCGAACCGAAAAAAATCGATCGGTTTCGGTCGGACCGAAAAACCGACCGAAACATATATTATACATATATTTTTTAACTAAACATATTTTAATCCTAATTATTTAATTAAAATATTAATTAATTATTATATAAAATATATAAATATATAAAAATAATATTTTTCGGTTCGATTCGTTACCGACCGAACCTAAAATATAAATCCGAAAATCGATTTTAATTGAAAATTTGAACCGAACCAAAAATCGATTTTCTCAAAACCCGAACCGAACCGACCGAAACCGATCGGTTCGATCGATTTTTTCGATTCGATTCGGTTCATGCATACCCCTAAGATTTGGAACAAGTTCTTATGCATGCTACCATATTTCAATCAATTGTTATGTTCAGTAATTAATGTTGTTATGCACGTAATCATAGTGATTGTGCATATGTGAACAGTTACCGTAAATAATATGTAAAATATCTTTATTATAGGGTTAAACGGTTACCATTAAAATCTGAGGATAATAAATGATTTATAATTATTTTTGATTGTTAGATTATACAAATGAATTGATCACATTAATTCTTAGTTCTAAAAAAACTATAATTCTCATTTGATCTACCTTATATATATAAAAGGTAAATTTTAATTGGTCCACATTTGTATTAATTATTATTTCCTTCTCTTTTTCAAACAAATCTTCTTCCTTCTATTTTTCTGACACTAAACCTCTACAAGTTGAAACTACAAGTCTAAAACGTTAAACTTCCAACTTCCAAATCCTCTTGCCACCTTCTCTTAATTATAACTGCAATAGGATGAGCTGAAAGCCATAATTTCCGATGAAAGTTGGATGTTTAAGAACTATTATATATATAGAGAGATGATGATTAACGTGATAATATAGAGTAAGGTTTAAATGAGAACCATTTTTTATCCTAAAAACTTAGAACCAAATGAAATTGCTATGAAAGTTAATGAATCCGTTGGAAAGTTATTGAATTTAAAAATTCAGAATTTTCACCTGGTTCGAATCGATGAAGGGCAAAATTTCATTTTTTATTCAATAACTTCCCGTGGATTCATCAACTCTCACAATGAATTTATCATTTTTGGTTTCACGTTCTCACGATAAAATATTCTCACATTAACCCTCTCTTAAGCTATATATATATATATATATATATATATATATATATATATATATATATAGGGGTTGGATCCAGGTGAGCTTGTCTTTTGAGAACTTGAGAACCATGCATAAACGTTGAAGATAATGCACAAAAGCAGTATAAAGTTATGCATAACGAAAACTTTCTAAAATTGTTGCACAACAAAATAATTTTAGAAAGTTTTAGTTATCTATAACTTTATACCGCTTTCATCATCATCTTCAACGTCTTATCATGATCTGCAGTTCGCAAAAAAGATATGGTTCTCATTTGATCCACTCCATATATATATATATTGGAGGCGATCTTTAGCCAATCCCAGCAATCCCAGATCCGAGCTTTAGTAGCTCTGCTGCTGCGTATATAATATGTTTTGAAGGACTTTATTAGGACATATCATGGTATGTGCGACATTCTTATATAATTCACACTGACATGCTTTTGCTTTTCACATGTAATAACAAAATAAAATTATTCTAAAATCTAATTAAGGATCCTTTCTTTGGAAGTAACAAAGTAATTTATAGTACTTCTTGTCTTTGCTCTCCATTCTCTAATTTTTTTCAATCTAATTATATAAAGAAACAACCAGCTCACTTGGCCCATGTGCAACCCTTTACCATTTAATGAGATAGGTTTTACTTGATATAAAAATTTATATTGTATTTACCATATCATTGTGTGTTATAGATTAGTAACATTACATGATTTGCCTTATATCTGCTTCCATGATATAATATGTAAAATTTGATGTTATTTCTATTATTGACGTCAGATACTACACCAACCTATTACTTTTCCTACTACTAGTGGAGATATGTTAATATATTGCACATAATTAATTAACAAATGAAGTCATTTGACAGGACAACTCGTAGGAGAAGTCCTTTCAAATAATTCTTGACCCATTGACCCACCTATTCCCTCTCAAAGAGAGAAAAAAAGGTTTTCTTGACCCACCTATTAAATCAACAAATGTACAATTGCATTATAGATAATTAAGACCATAAATTTTCATTGGCAGATTTTTTAATTTTCTCTAATAATATTTTTTTGAAAAAACATTCTTGATGTTTTGATTTTTATTTTTTTATTATAATCATTTTCTTTGATGTGCATGTAATGGATAAACGTCCAATTCTCGTGCATTTTGTCTGCAACTACACAGGAGACATCAATCATGTTTGTACAATCAAATAGACAAATTCAGACTTATAAAGACTTGATGAAATTCAAATATGTCAGATTTCTGACTTCAAAAATGTCCCACGATACCACAAGGCCAATCATAAAGTGATTTTTTTTAATTACACACATGCACAATACCGTCAATGCTCACACCTATATATACTAATATATTTAGATGATATGAACTTCCAATCAATAAATTAAAAGGAAACGTCTTACCAATTAAGTTGAGTTTTGTAGTCTTAAAGGGACTTATTGATGTTTGATATGTATTGCATTTCATATAGACACGCAACTTGATATTTTTCTCAAATAGTATAATATTCATTCTTGTGTACGTATATAATGTATATTTGGATAATTTGATTTGAGAGCCGGAATTGAAATATATTTATATAGATTTTCATTGACAACCAGGATCATACGTATCTCGTGTAATAGTATAAAATATATAATCTTGATGTCACTTTTCTTTTAAAATATGTAGTACAAATTGTGTCAACATTCGAATAGATTGAAGTAGTGACTTGATATCAGCGAACCATTATTTTTATGCGTGACGTATTGAGCAATACTTGATGTTATCTTTTCATGTATACATTAGATAACTTGAATAACAGATGGTGGTCTGAAATGATGTTTTTATCTCAGATTGGAACTTCTAACAAAGAGGTGATATTCTTTACTCTCTCTGTCTCATGTTATATTTATAATCAACATTTGGAACATAAATAATTAGTACACATTTGATATTTCGATATTCTTTACTCTCTCTGTCTCATGTTATATTTATAATCAACATTTGGAACATAAATAATTAGTACACATTTGATATTTCATTTTATGATTCATTATATATTTTATTTAGGTTCTTAAATCAACAAATATTGTTTGTGATATATACAGGGAAATCTGATTTTACTATCTTCCCAAGAATCTATTTTGGATGTTTAATTCAACATATATTGATTATATATCTAGCATGCATCTATAAAATTAATTGCAACACTTTGATGTTTACTCGTGTTTACCTGCGAATTTCTCGGATAATTGATCAATAGCAGACTCCAACTTTGATCTTTTGGACTGTATCCCGTATGTCAATTCTCCAATACTGAGTGAGAGCAATCTATGAAGAATACTGCAAAAATTCGTCTCCTTCTTTTGTCTTAGAGATTTTCGAAAATCTCAATAAATGAATAAAGATTAATTCTGATTTTCTCTCACCTTGTATTTATAATGCATTTCTAGAATCCTATTTAGATAGGATCCATGCATATCTAATAAATATAATCATATATTTACAGATAAAATATATCTAGAATAATTCTCTTTTGATATCTAATAATATTATATAATATCTTTTGATATCTAATGATATCATATAATATCTTTTGATATATAATAATATCTATCTAGATATTGAAAAATCAGAATAGGGTCTCAATGGCACTCTTCAAGGAGATAGGCGAAAATATCCAGCAGCAAGAGGCCTTGATGGGCCAGACCAGTGATCAAATGCAAGGAATATAGATGAGCCTAAAATTAATTAATTATCTTATACTCAGCTCAAAACATAAATTAATTCATAAACATTTATTCATTCTACTAGATAATAAATGATGACTTGCCCCTTTATTACCGAAGTTGAGTCAGGCTTGCACTTAGACTTACGAATCCCCGTATTTAAGATATCGCATGTCCATTAATTATTTATAGCATTCTTATTGCTTAAAATAGTTAATCTTTTTAATTCCTTAAGTAGTACAACTCAACCTTATTATTGTACTTGAGATAACTCAATCTGCAGGTGATCGCTTAATTTTCTACCAAAATAAATGATAGTAAAAATAGCAAGTATATATATCATATCCACATGGACTGATACTCGAGAAAACAACAAATAATTCACACATAATTTTTATTATTATTCTGGCAACAAAATTAAGAAGGTGATGATTAACTAGACTCAAAATAAATAAGAATCAACTCAAGAATGAAAGACTGACCCTAAGGATGTACTTAACCTAATTAGATTCACACAATTAATCTATTATTCTGTTTACCAATTTAATCCACATACATATGAATGATCAATAATGTAACTACAGTCTTCCGCCAGGACAACCATAGTAGTAGGTTAGCCTAAACTCTATCTCCGTCAGGTCTCAAGAGAAGTAAGCTAATTACCAAAAGCACACAAAGAATAACCTCCTACAGTTCACTATCTCCGACAGGTCTCAAGGTAAGATCTGTATTATGTATTCAAGATATCGACTATGCAATTAATTCCGCCAGGACATCAATTACATAACTAGCATGCATCAATATTGATCAGGTACCAACACATGAGAATTAAAGTCATGAATCATAAATCATGAATGAGACGACAAAACAATATCAACAGATAAATCATAGGAATCTAGTCAGATATACAAAACCTAGGATCAATACAGGATTTAGCTACTCATAATTGAAATACTAAAACAAGAATTAAATAAATGAAACATAAACTGAATTGATTAAATAAAACCGTAGGAATCCACGATGAATAATATATATAGCAACTTGAATCCACAATAAATCTAAACTCTCAATTAAATCTAAAGACGAAAACTAGAATGTAAAATAAATCTCCAAAGCTAAATAAAATGTGTTCTACTCTATGGTGAAAAACTCTCGTGCCAAAAGGTTCTCTGTAAGTAAGGTGTAAAAGGTAATCTAAAAGGTGTGTCGGGCCTCCCGTATTCTGTTCTGACTGCGCGGCTATATGGAACCCTAGCCCGCATTGGCTCGCGAGGTTAGCTCGCGAGCAAAGGTCGCGAGTTAAAGTCGCGAGCCAGCCTTTTCCCGTGCGTCCGTCTTTCCTCGCGAGCTTATCTCGCGAGACTAACTCGCGAAGAAAAGTCGTGAGGTACAGTTTTGCTGATTTTCGTATTTACTCGTGAGCTTTGCTCGCGAGTTTTCTTCGCACGCCTCTGTCGCGATCTCTCACGGTCCAAGAATACCTTTATTTCGTGATCCACATTTTTGACATCCAAACCTGTGCAAAAACGACACGAAATACACACGGCATAATATCTTTCAAGGTAAACATAAATATATCAAATGACAACTCAAATGATCACTTATCAACTATAAAAAGAACATAAATGGCCTTCTAAATTAGACAGAAATGAGGTTTATCAGTAGGGTTTAGTACAATAAACCTTTTGAGCTTTTTAAGAGGACGTCATCATCATAAACAGATACGGTGACTCGATATAGGTGACTAGCATGACATACAAGCACTGCCACCATCCAAGATGCGGAGATTCCTGAGTTATCTCATGTAACCCTCACCCATAATAAGTCAAATTGATGGTCAGTAACTCATACGCACCTAAAACCTTATCGAGGTTTAGATCAGCGTAAAGTCATCGAGATCTAGGTTCTTCGACGGTTAGATAGAAGAACTCATCTCATCGTGATCCATCAATACGTCAAGACGTACCAGCATAGACAAACAACCAAGTCAAATCACTTCTTATCTATACTGCAGCCTATACCGATAAGTCGTCCTCAAGTTATATCAGCTGTGATCCTTTTTATATCTCATTAAGCTTAACCAACCATACAAACTTCTGTGATCTTCTACACAATGTATGATCTAACTTTTGTATGAGATAATGAGACATACATATGCAATCAAGTAAACAATTCAGATATGAGATTATAATAGTGGTAACAGAAAACATTGTATACAAGTACAACCATTCTTCTTTCAGTATACAAATACAACAATATACAATAAATTCAATATTAATAAAGAGTTCAGAGCAGGTATTGCTCCCTCTTGTAGTCTTAGTGGCCAAGAATAGTATTTTTTTTAATTTCTATCTTATTTTCTTACATTAAAGTTTTGGTATATATACTTGCAGTTTTGTTCCTGATATTTTATGAACTCTTAGCAAAAACAAAAAATCAAGATCTTGTTCCTTTTGTCACACTTGAATTTCTATTAATTTTTTAAATCTCGAAAGAGAAATATGTATTTTGATAGTTAAACTATGTTTATTTCCTATAATTCAATAACTCAATCAACTAACTTTTTCATTATTTAATTAATATATCTTCTCCATATACTCGACTTTCCTCTCAATCTAACCATATCTATTTTCAATTATTTATCCTTGACCATCCCAATCACTCAAGCACAAAATTATATATTATTGTTTTATTTTTTAATCATAATATAACTATGTTAAATAAAAATATTTAAAAATAAACTTAAATTATTAGAAAAAATTGTAAAGCTCAAAAAGTATAAATGAATATACAATAGAAAACATGACAACAATCAGAATGTAAAACTGAAACAAGCAAAAACATAAAACTATAATAGGAAATTGAATATAAACAATAGGTGCATAAAACAAATGACAAAATTGAGCAGTTAGTAATGCGTGTGTTGGCTAGTGGTAGAGTGGTTAATGTCGAGGTAAAGGTCTGGGTTCGAGTCGCGTGTGTGACCTTTTAAAATTCTGTATTTAATGACAAAAAAATTAAAAAAATAAAAATTGAGCAGTTGTCATCATCGGCGTTGTCCATATATGCTCGATCAAAAAATATGGCAAATTTGATCTCAATTTTTACGAAAAAAAAGAAGAAGGTATTTTTATTTAAATATAATATATAAAAATATTATTATTTTATCTTAATACAAAAAATCTAACAAACCAATAAGATAAATACAAATGTCTCTATCCCATAGATTGAAATAGATGAAACCATATAATAGAGTTTTTTAAAAACAGACCTCAGTCTCTCTCAAATAAGGCGACCAAAAATTTAGCTTTTTTTTTTCTTTTAATTTGAAACCAGCTTGGTCGTTCGGTTTTTAATGGCGTAAACGTAATCTTAAAAGAGTCCGAAGGTTTCTAACATTTTTTTTAATCAAATCAGATTTGTTGGGGAAAAAGTGGGTCCAAACGAAAATAATAATACATAAATGAACTGTTAATTCTTTTTAAATAAAACTGTACTTTCTTTTGGGCCCTTCCAACTCTGGACTATAGGCGATTGCAACAAGGGATCAATTGATGGGTTTTATCGGATTAATTTGGGCATTTAGCTCTTTAATAAATTTTAAAGTAACGTTTTAGTTTTGGTTTCGATTACGATTTCAGACCCGGACCATTTAGATCTATAGTTTGATGATCCGATCCGGTCTAGTTTCGGTTTTGATTCCATAATCAAAACCAATAGTTATTTATTGGTTCTTGTCCAAGTAAAATTCGTCTATTGACAAGTCAAAGCTTAAGTAGGCTTCTCAATTAGCCAATTTTATCCATACCGATTTAGAATTACTCATAGCCCATTAAATTCTAAAGCAACGATTTCGATTTCGATTTCAATTTTGATTCTGGTTTCAGACCGGCTCAGATCCGGACCGTTTAAGACCCATAGCTGATGGTCTGGATCCGGTATCGAATAGATCGATTCCAAAATCAGAACTAGTACTTATTTATTGGTCTGATTCGGATAATATCCACCTTTTAACATCCCTAATTACACCTATATATAGTTCTGGCCAACTATACTTTCAAAACTATCAAAAAGAAAAAAACGCATTTGCCTCTTTCCTTTGTGTGGAGTGAGGAGCATCACTAGTTAAATGATCGTCAAATAGAACATGTCAAAATTTGAATAGTGGAAAAACAAAACCAAATCTTTCTTTCTCGTATATCTTTTATTTCGGTTCGTCCCCTGTGCCATAGTATTATATGCCCTACCGGGTCACACTATTAATTTCATCATTCCAAGAAGAATTCCTTATTTTAATAAAATTTATTATACTATATAATGAACGCTAATTAACATTTAATACTAAAATTTGAAGTTTGAAAAACTATATATCTTAATTATGAAATAATCAATCTTAATAATCAGTTATTAAATTAATATCATAAACATAGAAACACAATTATAAGCCGTAATTGGATGGATGAACCGTAAATAATAATTATATAAAAAAGTTAAAACACTAGAAATTGAAATTTTGTAGAAAAAAACTACTCACTCAGTCCCCAAAATTCCTTCATGAGAATTTTGGTCACAAATTTTAATAAAAGTTATTGAATATATTATGAATGAAATAAAGGTCCATAGTAATGTAATATTAAATCAGTTAGTGTTGGGTCATAGGTGATAAAATACGTAAATAAATAGGTTGTTGATGGTAAGAAAGAGAAATAATGATGAGTTATGTATGGTAAAACTATAAATAAAGTTTATTATTGAGGATAAAAAAGTAAGGATGATAGTTACCATAAATGAAATAGGAAGAAAATTGAGAGACGTCTCAAAAAGGAAAATTAAGAAGAAAATTGGGGGACGAATGAAGTAATTTTTTATTTATTTATTTATTTTTAATGAGACACCAACAAGAAGAACAGAGGATCTCAATTGTTTTTGTTTAGTCGAACAATTACTCTAGGATAGTATTATGATAAAATTCATTTTTTATATGCAAATTGCAGTAGAAGTATATGTACAACAGTACAAGTTAGAAGAAAACTACAACGCAAGCTAAGGAAAATAGATATGGTGGGAAGAGGTGGACAACAACAAAAGTACAAACGGCGGATCATGTTAAATCGATGCATATGTTGTCCTCCACCCCATAATTATTCCACTAAAATCCACCAAACAATATAACAGCTTAACAATACTTATTCCATTGTAACAAACTTAATTTAGTTATTTTCTTATCTACCTTATTGTTAAATGAAATATGTCACATATCACGTCATTGCAACGAGATATTATGTTGAACATTTTAGCTATTGTATATTAATGAACTTAAGCTCGAATTAGATTTACACACAGATAAATAAAATGACGATTAAATAAAAATGATGTATAATGTGAATGCAAATTTTACAAACAATCAAACTAATGTGTATCTTAGGGCTTGTACGAGTTTTATGTTTGGCAATATATGCTCTCCAAAATGAAGATATAATACTCCATATTCTATTTGTTCAAGAAAATACTCCATCCTATTTGCTAAAAGGTTAGAATATTTATTTTAAAAGTATACATGTCAAAATATACCTCGTGTTTAAAGTTTTCCGTTTACTGATATTTAATCCATAATGAGATCTCATTTATGTCAGTCAGTGTTTCTAAAACAGGGTCAACACAGTCTATTATGATATTTTTTAATATTAATCAAGCTTCGTACATATTACTAGGTAGTCTAGTCCTGACCTTGCGTATCACATGCAATTTGTATCGTTTCAAGGTGTAATTGTATAATTATAAAAGTAATTATATTTCGAGCACTATAAAATATTACCAAGGATTAGCATCTCGTAAATTATAGTTGACAAAAACTCCAATGTGCCGCAAGCACAGTCTATACGCATGTACCTTTTATACGGTAAATTCATATGGGTTTATCGCATCATACAAGATGATTGTTAAACATATATGAATTTACTGTGATATTGGCGTGGTTTTCACTATGCATGCAGGTGACCAACCCATTATAGTTTAGTTCAAGTAGTACATTTATCTATGTTCCTTTCGTCCGTGAGATGTCATCGTATGCGTAAGAAATCACATATTAAGAATGTGTCTAAATTTAAATTTTTAATTTTTAATTATTATATGTAAAATCGAACAACTAAAAATTTGCATTGAGAACAATGGTAAAATGAAAAAAATTGATATCATTTTTTAGACAATTTTGAAAGAGGACGCATATTAGGGGACAAATATTAACTCCAAATTCTCGAGCTTGTTCCAAACTAGGGTGGGAGTGCCTCCAACCCAAAAGATTTTCCATTTATTTAAAATAATCCGAACATCACAAAAATGCGATTCATTGTCTTGAAATCTGAACTTTAATTTGTTTAGCTAATTTGTTGTTTTAGGGGTATGGAGAAAACGCTTAAACGGACAGTAACATCTTTCTTTTTTACTAAAACATGATATACTCTTGTAGTCTTGTAAACTGTGTAACACACTAGATTCATTAAAATTATGAATGTACAGTATATATACATTAAAATTATGAAATGGGAGCTTAGCACATTAAGAAACGCAATGCTTGTATACTCACAGTGTCTTTAAAACAGATTGGAACCACTCAAGACTCCTGTGGTTGGGTTGGTATAGAAACTAAAATCTAAAAATATGTATAAGTAATTCTTATACTATTTTCATTTTATTAGTAATTCTTTTTACTCTCGCTAAACATGAAAATTTTGAAAAATAAAAAATCATAGTGCTTTCTCAAGCGAAACGAACCTTTGTTGAGGTTTACAGTTTTTCAAGAAAAACGACACCCCTTTAAGAAGAGCAATGAGTCATTACATATATACATATCAATCAATGAATAATTTAATAACTTACATTTAACAACATCGAAAAAATATTAAAGTGAAACAAGAAGCACCGAGAAAAAGCACTCTCAATATCAGCGTTTAAATTAAGGAATGCATTAGGAAAGTTGAATATTTTCAAGATTGGTACGAGCAATATGAGGATTACGAGAAAAGAAATATATTATGAAGGGTGGAAATTTAAAATCCACATTGATAAGTTATTTGTTAAAACTACATAAATTATCTAAAATACTTATAATGTCTTGATCACCTTACACATTTCTTATATATTTCTTACAACACCAGTGAAGATATGATGGCGCCGGCTAGTGGAGGAGACGGTGGGTGAGGGCGGCTAGTCACCTTGGGGTTGCAGCTAGTTGACGATAAAAAGGAGAAGGCGGCTAGTTACTTTGGGGGGTGCGGCTAGTTGACAAGATGACGAGTCACTTTTGGGGCAAAGGCTGGTCACCATGGGGGGTGGCGGCTAGTCACTTTGGGAGCGCCCATGGGTAACTGTTTGGGGGCGACAGCTAGTCACTACATGGATTATTCTTACACTTACACTTTTCTTACACAATTACGAGTGTAAGAAAAGTGCAACATTTTCACAAAATTCGAAACAAAACCATCAATATCCGATGGTATCTTTGTCTCTTTTTTTACATTATTTTATATTAGCTATTTTTTAAAGTTGAAAATTGCAGTACAAATGTAGAGTGTTGTTGAGAAGTTGGAAATGCATTCAGTATTAATTCCCCAAAATTAAACAAAGGACAAATATTATTGCATTCATCCGTGCGACCAATATTATTCACAATCCCTAGCTAGTATATACCTTTTTTTATGAAACAATATTTTATTTCCTAATATAATTATGTATCAGTGATTATTGAGAACTCATTTAATATTTACTCCGGGAAGAGAGGAAACACAAGAAATTATTCCCCAAAAGTGATCTTTGAAATTTTATTATATTTTATGATGCACATTTTCATATTATCATAAGATATATTTATTGCTAGCTTTTTGAGTGTGTGTCTTCTACTAGAGAAAATAGAGTTTAGTTAATTGTAGTCAGCAACTCCGTGTTTGTATTTGAATGAGTATGAAAATGATATGAGGATTTTCTAAAAGGGGTCACTCATTCATCATAATTAGAAACCAAATATAGATTTACATATATAGCTCATAATCATTTAATTTACCGTGAGTCTGCTCTCGTTCTAAAAAATGATAAAGTTTTATTTAATCAGACAATATATTTTATCTCAAAGTGTATATTTTTTAGAATCTATTAACTATTTTTAATGGGAAAATGGAAATTTCTAAATATACAACATGACCAAAAGCACCGTTGGAATAGCTTACGAGGATGATATTTATTCAAACTGACCTAAAAAATCTTAATTAAAGGTTTTAGTCTTTTGTAAGCTATAAATAACAGGTTAAATAAGTATTTTGTAAGCTAAATGTAAATTTGTTGAATGTTGCAATTTTTGTTATTCCACGTTTTGTTAGTACTTCACTTGGGAGGTATAGCAGTTCGAACTCGTTACCTGAGGCCGTTTATTAGCCAGAATATATATATAGGGAGTGGATCGAATGAGAACTCAATTTTTTGAGCCCAGAACTAATGTGGTCCATTCATTTTTATAATCTAATGGTCAAGATTAATTATAAATAGTTAATTATCCTCATAATTTAATGATAACCGTTTAGCCCTAAAATCAAGGATTTGTATATTGATTTTAGTAATTATTCTCGTATGCATAATTACTACTATTATATGCATAACACCATGAATTACATGAACATAACAATGAATTGGAATGAATAGCATGCACAAGAACTATGATTATATGCATAACAACATGAATTATATGAACAACGAAAAATAGAATGTGGAATATCCAAATAACAAAAATTTAGGGATTTGACTATTTTTATCATTAAATAATTATGTGTCGTCCGATCTTACTTAATCTAACGGTAGTTATTGGTTCTTAATTCTTATCTAAGAGGTGGTTCTCTCTATAACCAACCCATATATATATATATATATATATATATATATATATATATAGGGAAGGGTTAACGTGAGAACCACTTTTATCGTGAGAACCAAAAAATGATGAATTCTTTGTTGATGAATCCGCTATGAAAGTTCTTGAATCAAAAATAAATTTCCGCTTGTGGGATTGAACTACGGTGAAAAATTGAATTTTTGAATTGATAACTTTCTCAACGGATTCATCAACTTTCATAATAATTCGTTTGATTCTTAGTTTTAGGATAAAAATGGTTCCGTTTGAGCACGTATATATATATATATATAGAAATGTATTTTTACATTTGGAGGCGTGACACACACCCTGAACCCTCTAATAAAAAACAGAGATGTTTTCTTTGACGATAAAATTCCCAATCGCTATCCGAGTGGATATCGATAAACTGAAAATTTTAATAAAATCGAAGCATAACTAGAAAAACAGGAGTTCGATATTAAATTAAGATCCTCCAGTTTTAGTAAATTCATATTTAACCCAGCCGGAGCGCGTGGGGTTCAGTCGCGATTCACCTTTCACATTCCCAGTTCACCACTATGAGAAAAGCAGCAGCACTGGGGAGCACAGTACACACTATCCTCATCTTTCTCTCTCTCTCCCACCAGTCGCTTTCTGACTACTTTCTCTCTAAAGTCTTCGCTCAATTAACCCTCATACTTCTCTTCATTCCCCCATTTCTTCTCTAACTAAAACCATCATCACTTCCGCTTTTCTCTCTCTCTGCCGCCGAAATTCCATCGTCTGCTAACAGAAAAACTCTCACGCAAAAATGGCACTCCTCCATCACGTAATCCATATTTCATATCTCACTGCGCCGCGACACACTCGTAGTCTCTAGCCGTACACTAAAACCGCGTTCCTGATTTCGTTACATACACTATATATACACACACATACGTACTATATATATATATATTTAATTTATTAATTAGGGCAAGGAAGATGGAGAGGAAGCAGGGGCAGGGTTTTCTCGGCGTTAGAGGACGTGGTGCGCGGTCTATCTCCGGCGAGGTCGCGAGGGAAGAGTCCTGGACGGAGCAGGTTGCCGATGTCGGGTCTGCTCCGGCGGAAAGTCGGCGAGCAACTCCAACTCCTTGATTGCGAGATCGGGCAGCCTGAGGCCGATGGGGAGACTCTCACGCCGCTAATGGAGGGTCCGGATCCGGACGGAGACGAAATCGGCGAGTCAAGCGCCTTGGCTCGGGGCTAGGGCAGTGGGTACGCGGCCAGCTCACTCGGAACCCCTCCGTAGCCGTTAATGAGAGCGCCGACGGCGGAGGCGGCGTAGGCAGGATGTCTGATTTGCGGCTGCTGCTCGGGTAATGGGCGCGCCGCTCGCCCCGGTATACGTCTGTACCACTGAGCCTTTGCCCCATCTCAGCATCAAGGATACCCCATTGTACGTATTCTCCATCATCAATTTCTCAATTATTATGATTCATGTATACTTTATCTTCTCTAGTTATCGAAGAATTGGTAAAGAGCTGAAATTTAGTGTGAAATTTTAGTACTGTGCTGAATTTTTTGGGAAGAGATGGGGAATAGCTGTGTCTGATTAGGTTTTGACAATGTGGTAGGAAACTTCATCGGCGCAGTATATAGTGCAGCAATACACTGCTGCTTCAGGCGGGCAGAAAGTCCAGAACGCGGTTAAGAACGCCTATGCGATGGGGAAGGTGAGGATGGTAGCTTCCGAGTTCGAAACAGCGACGAAAGTAGTGAAGAACAGGAATGTGAGTAGAGCTGCTGAATCGGGCGGATTCGTGCTGTGGCAGATGAGCCCGATATGTGGTATGTGGAGCTCGCCGTTGGAGTAGCAAGGTCCACGCCGGCTGCAATGGCAAGCTAGTTTGGAGGCACACGCCGTGGCTGGGTGCTCACACGGCCAAGGGCCAGTCAGGCCCCTTCGCCGTGCCCTTCAGGTGAAGATAGTACCATCAAATCCTATTTTAAAGTCACACTGTCTTGTTACTGATCTTGATCTTCGAATGCAGGGGCTTGATCCGAGAACGACCGCGAGTATGTTTGCTGATTCGATCTGCATTGGGGAGAAGAACATCAACGGGAAGACTGCTTCATTCTGAAGGTTGCTGCTGATCCTCGAACATTGAAGGCGAGGAGCGAAGGGCTGGCTGAGATCATAAGGCACGTCCTGTTCGGCTACTTCAGCCAGAAGACGGGGCTGCTGATCCACATGGAGGATTCGCATCTCACCCGCATCCAATCCAACGGTGGGATGCTGTCTACTGGGAGACCACCATCAACTCATTCCTAGATGACTATCGGCCCGTTGAAGGGATCATGATAGCCCACTCGGGCGATCTGTGGTAACCCTTTTCGGTTTGGGGAGATGGCGATGAGCCATACCAGAACCAGGATGGAAGAGGCGTGGACGATCGAGGAAGTTGCATTTAATGTTCCAGGTCTGTCGATGGACTGTTTCATTCCACCAGCTGACTTGGGGTCGGCCTCCATCAGCGAAACGTGCGAGCTCCCGGTAGAGGAGAGGGAAGCCGTGTAATCGGGCAAAAGTCGCAGCGGTGGAGAAAGATCACCACCACCATTGAAAACCTAATGTGGAAGGTGGAGATATGAGTTACTAGAATCAAGATGTGGAAATGTTGATATATGGTTAGGGCAGTTTCTAATTTTTACTAACACAGCAGGAAATCACAAACTAGGCTGTAGTGGTTGTGGGTTTTTCCTCCATTAATCTCTGTTGTTTGTAGCAGAATCCAACTAGAGGGGTTGGTTAGAGCTCATTTTACCTGGGCAGATGGAGGCTACTTTTTTTTTAGTTTACGTCACATGGTGAAAGCTTTAATATTAGTATTGGCAAAGCCATTGGGATTTTTCTTTATTTTACCAACTTGTTGTTTTTGTGCCTAATGTAAAAGGCACTGGCAGTTAGAAGGGTAATACTGCTAAGATGGTGGTTGGTTGTCCAAAATTTGTGTGTTGCCTAGTTGAAGGAATTCCTGTGTAAACATGATCTTGTTATGTAATACAGCAGCAGGAAAAACTAGTCTTTTCAATGTTCATGAAGAACTAACTGTATGTATACATTTTGGGTAGAATAAATTGCATGAGGAGTTTGGTTGAGGGTGGTGGTGTTTTGATTATATGATTATTTTGAGATGTGGTGGAGGCAGCATCTGTGTAGGGCTAGTTGTAAAATTGCTTTAATAATGTGGGTTGCTTTTCCCGATTCTCGCTGCTACTTTTGGAATAATTTGGTTTGACTATTAATTTGATGAATTGAGGAGTATAGAGTTGAAGGCAATTTCTTGACAAGTATGATTGCACCTAAGGCACGAGTTGGTACTAAAAGCTTTCCCAAACCCATGTGATCCCTCATCATCATTCCCTTACTTTCTTCTCTTTCACATTTCCCTCTTTGCCCCTCCCTCTTGTATTTTTAATCAGTAAAACAGTAATTTAGTAAAATTTGAGTGTATTGCAACCGCATGCAAAATCCAATTTACATCGAAAGTATTTTCACAAAATAAATTACATACCACTCCCAACTCCACAGCAGAGCAAACTCTTAGTCTTAGACTCTTAATAATCGATCCAACATAATATTAAACTTCAACTTCAGATTCGAAGCCGTTTACCAAGACAATGATCCAACTTTTATCTCTTGCTTGTATTTTAATTAAATATTTATTCTTATTAGTAGTTTGATTTTAAAATCTTTTATTTTACTGTATTAGTATTATTTCCGTGATGTTTACTGATATATGACAATATTGATTAGGGGTTGACTCATGACACATTTTCTATAGAATAATTATGATTTAACAGCTAAGACGATGTATGAACATGACTATAGTGAATGGTAATACACTATAATAATATGGTACTTTCAAAACATAAAGATTCCTAAGAGGTAGACTGATGTAACTAACTATAAAGGGAAAACGTACAAATAAACATCCATATGAGTCTTAGGCGTGAACGTGTATATATTCTAAATG
This sequence comes from Salvia rosmarinus, assembly GCA_036937905.1. NCBI lineage: Eukaryota > Viridiplantae > Streptophyta > Magnoliopsida > Lamiales > Lamiaceae > Salvia > Salvia rosmarinus. The sequence goes on along the minus strand of CM072815.1, from coordinate 79,614,379 downwards.
ATTTGGTGATGATTCCGTACGTGCAATATGAATTTGGTTGGAAATCTTTCATTCTTAATACCATAAATTCGTCAATTATCGTTGGAATTGTTCACCATCAATTTTCATGGTCAAAAAAGCCAATATTGACATAATGACGATATGAAAAAATAAATTTAATTAACAACTCCGTACTTATAACTTAGTGTCTAGACAATAATATCCTGTTGTCAAGATGATGTCGTTATTAAATTCGAACTCATTTTTGTGTCTTGCCAAGATTGTGTTATACCAATGCTTCTCTCTGAAATATAAATCTTTTATATATTTTCATATTTTAATAGCGATATTTATACCAAATCACTATGCATCGTTGTTTTTCCATTTGTATTCAGTTAATGAACATAAAATTTGTATGTCTTGGTTGTATTTCAACCTCGTATTTTATGTAAACATAATAATACAATTTTATCATAAGAAATATGTATATTTATCCATTTTGCCTAATCTTTTTTACCCCCTAAGTTATGTTTACATTACTACACACACTTGAGGATTGAAGTGATGAAACAAATATCATGCTTTTATTTTTATATATACCATGTCCGTGGCCATATATTTTACTTTTATTTCATTTTACCAAACATTTGCTGCTATTAATTGGGCACAAGTTTGTAGAGACTAGAGTGGGTAGGGGTGAGTCGGTACGGTATACCAAATTTTTTTTGTCATACCGAATACCTTACTGAAAATTACGGTATGTAAACATTCATACCGAACCGTTCGGCATACCGAAAATTACGGTATAATAAAATTTTATACCGTTACCGTACCGACTTTTATGGTATACCGAAAATACCGAATCCATACCGTACCGAACTTCGGTATACCGAATTCATACCGAAAATATCGAATTCATATCGAATTTTTTGGTATATACCGACATACCGGTATGTACCGATAAACGATATATACCGAAATTTTCGGTATATACCGCGGTATCTAAAAAATTGATATCGTTACCGTACCGAAAATTAACGGTACGGTATCATACCGTACCAAAAATTCGATATTTTCGATATTTTTTCGACACGATAAGTTCGGTATACCGACTTTTCAATATTTTTTCCCACCCCTCCTAAGAGTGGGAAGGTTCCACAATATGTTGATGATGGAGTCCTATAGAAAAAGTGACACTTCCCCATTGAAAAGGTAAAGACATCAATTATTAACATTTATATACTGAGCAATGCACACTCCATTTATATTAATAATAAATTATTAGTCTGACAAATGCATTTATTGGCGATTAAATGAGAAAACTAGCACTCACGAAACTTGTTACCCATTTTGTTGCACATATTATTTTTAGCCATTGAAACTGGATATGCAAGAACTCAGTGCCCCAAAGTAGATACTTTTAGAAGTCGTACATTTTTACTTGCTATTCGATATATATTTTTTTGTCAAATTTTCTGTGTACATGTCAAGCAGAATATAGTAAATTCGCAAGTTTTATTGTAATAATTTTTGGTATATGTCAGTATTTATCTCACTAACTCGGAAAAGAAAAAGGGATATAGGCTTATCGTGTGTACAAACTCCACACCCTTTATTTGCCTTTATTTCGACTTTGCTACCCTTTTGAATTCTCTTTATTCTGAATATGACGGCACGGAGTTTTCTAAAGTATATTTCACTCTTTTTTTTTAATTAGTAAATATCATCCGGTTTTCTAGTTTATACTATACTTCTCGTATGTATTGATTAATATGAAGCAAAACAGAATAGTATTTTTAAAAAAAAATTAAAAAAAAAAGGAGAAAATTGGGGTCGTGTGAATGGCTTGTAAAATAGGTAGGTCGAGGGAAAGAGGAGGCGGCCATTCTCTCTTAATTGCATGACTTCTGCAAATATCACATCAGATAATACAGAGAATCTAACTCACCTCCTGCCTCCCAAAATTTAAAAATTAATACAAATAAGCTACACATTTAATGCGTGTGTGTGTGTAAATACAGAAATCAGAACATTGAATCCCATCAATGCTCGAAACCTTTGTTAAAAGGAAATGCCAATACCCCTTTATTATCCCATCAATGCCAATAGCCCTTTGCAAGAAAGTAAATAGTTACTTCAATACTTACTTAGTTCCATTAAAGACGGTCCATTTCTTTTTGATACAATTATTTAGAAGAAGAGTATAAAGTGATAAAAAGAATATAAGTCATACAATTTTTGAAGAGATAATTATTTTCTAAAAAAGAAATATGTTATCTTGAATGGGACAGTCCAAAAATGATTTCAAGTCATCTTGGATGAGATTGAGAGAATGTCTTCTTTTGGATCGCATCATCTCATGTCTTGTCCTATTTGTATCCATGTATGTTAACTACGATGGCTCTACGACTAATTAGATGAGTTTAACTCTTAATCACAAAATAAAAAATTCGAAATATTTAGCCTCTAATTTATTTTTTCTTATATGGTGTACACTTCTTAGTAACAATTATCTCACATTATCGTATTGCCCTCACTCTCCTTCAGCACGTTGGAGTAGGTCTCCCGCAGATTTTGGATATAGATTAAATTTCGAGGGAAAAGTGTAACGCGAGATCTTTCATTATGAATCATGTCATATCACATATTTTTACATGCATAAACACTAAGATATAACTTTATGTATGTAATTATATTAATTAAAACTACTGCATCATATATATATAGGGGTGGTTCTTGTGAGAATTGAAATAAATGTAATAAATAAGAATATATCTAATTCATTGATTTTAATAAATCAATGGTCATGATTTATTTTTGTTGTGCCTCAAATTATAACTATATTTGTTGTAAATTTTTACCTGCGTTTTTAGCCAATGTTATATAAGTAATTTAATCTTCTAAGAATCAGTTTTTTTCCTTAATTTAAGGAAAAACACGGGTTTATACTTATTTTTAGGGATTTGTTGTAACTTATCGTTTAAATCATTATCTGCAATATTATTTCAGTTTCAATACTTAATATATGTAAATTTCTTTGTGATTCAATCTAGCAAATCCATGAAAAACTCAAGTAAAATAATCTATATATTGATTCATACGTGTGGTTCAAATTATAACACTAGTGTAATATTTTCGTAGCATTTTTTTACTTAATCGTTGCACATACCACTAAAATTTTGAAAATAATTATCAGTTTATTTTATATGTTGCTCTGTACATATGTAATATTATTAATATATATGTGCAACAAAATATTTGTATATGTGTAAAAAAAATATACACTCAAAAGTAATATAAAAACACAACATATGTACATAACAAATAATCAAATTAACTGATAATAATTTATAAAATTTAGTATATATGCATAGTGAATAAACTAAATATGCTACAAAAATATTCCACCAGTGCAATAAGTACTGAAAAGCACGTATGAATGAATACATAAATTTTTTTACATGCATATGTGCAAAATGAATACGCTAAAAATGCTACAAAAATATTCTATCAGTGCTATAATTAAAAAACAGGTATAAATCCATAATTTTTTAACTTTGCATTTTCCATGGCTTTTAAAGCTTTGATCACAAATAAATTCTGAGATATTAAGTATAGAAATTGAAATAATCTATATAAAATAATATGTTAAAGGATAGATAATAAGAAATCCCTTAAACATAAGTTAAAACCTTGTGTTACCTATATTTAAGAAAAAAATGTTTTTGATAATAGTAAATTACTGATCTAACCTTGAAAAATATCATACGAAAAAAATTATAGCATGTATAGCTACAATTTGTAGCATAACGAAAATAAATCTTATTCATTGATTTATTAAAATAAATAATTTAGATTTATTCTTATTTCTTAAAAAAAACATTCCTACTTGATACATCTTTCTATATATATTTGAGGAGGATAATTGGATAGGCCACGTGTCTTGGGAAAGTTTTGGTTTAAATGCGTCTGCAAAATGTGGTGCGGCTAGAATCAATACATTAATTCTCTTGCAAAGTCGCATTGCAGTTTGGGCAATATATATTAATGTTGTTCTTTAATTTGATTCTCCATATAAGATTGCCAATAATTATATTTGGTTGTGTTGACCTAAAGCAAAGCTACACTTGCCTCTAAATCAGGAAGGACATGTAAATCATACTTAAAAAATTAGGTAATGTCCAATTAAGATATATAGAAACATTAATGAATTATGAATCTTTGACCCGTGACTTTCGACAATATAAATACCAACTTTACCATTAGGTTGTTTCAAATGGGTAGCATTTTTTTTCATTTGTTTTGCAATTACAATATATTAAATTTTGTGGCGAAATCTATCAAACGTGTATGGCTAAAATAACATTGAAACAATGTGATTTATCGTTAAAAATTGAGATGTTATAACTACACACCAAAAAGAATAAAAAGATGATGTTATATTGCAACATTTTGAAAACTGTATAAATATTAGATCAATATTGTGTTTCTTGCAACAGTTAACCCTACTGAAAGGTTCAAGTTTTTTTCATATAAATGGAGAATGTAAGAAAACTTAGAAAATTTAAGCAGATTTTCTGTCGTATTAAAATAGATAATTGTAGCGAGTAAAGCAACAACTTCGTTTACAATTTTCTTTGCAAATATTATATCCGTCCCACCCAAGATGACCTATATTCCTTTTTTGGTTCTCACTCAAGATGGTCCGTTTACTTTTTAGAAAATAATTATCTTTTCAAAAGTTGTGGGACCTATATACTTTTTATCACTTTAATCACTTTATACTCTTCTCCTAAACAATTGTGCTGAAAAAAAATGAGCCGTCTTTGATGGAACGGAGGGAGTAAAATGTTTGAAAGTTAGTCGAGCTAGCAATCTATTTAAGGATATACTATTTTTTTATATAATGAGAATAGTTTGTGGTTGCTATTTGAGGTGGTTATTGGGTAAATAGCTACTCCTATAGTCCTATATAACAACACGCAGTAGGCAAACTATTTAAGGATAAATTGTATCTATATTAGATGAAATAAAACATTGATCCTAATCTTTCATATCCAACCAATTTAATTATAATTATATTCTTATATTGCTGTTGGAAACCTAAGAAACTCAAGTCACGTAACATAACTAACAATTGACACCCACCTAAATACATACATAAATTGGTACCAACATTTTCTGTAATTGTTTATTACATTTGTAAGCAAATGGTATCTCATTCCATACTTCAACAGTAATCCCATCTTCCTCCTCATGATATGACAGTGTGTAGATTCTAATATTGACTGTATGCTGTAATTTCAACTGCCTCGTACTTATAATACTTAATAATTTTGAAATGCTCTTGAATTCATGTTAACTTATTCTTTAAATAATTCATATGTTTGTTGCAAAATCCAGCTCAGCAATACGTGGTAAGTACTATACACAGGTTGGGAACTTTTGATTCCTTAATTTTGAATTAAATTAATTTACCTCGAGCTCCGCCTCAAACTTTTCAAAACCTCGTGTAATATTGATTTAATTGATTCATTTTCAGTCACATTAAAATAAAGCTTATAATTTATTCAACCTAAAAATGCATTAGAAGTTGCTCGCAATAGCACGAGCCTATTATAGTGTGATGAGTTAACCCAAATTGTATACACAGTAAAGATTTAAGGAGCTATGTGCAAACTTCTAAACACTATAATCTAGAAGTTTGTTTATGATTATCAAACTAGACAACTAGTAAAAACAATAAAATTCAACAAGAATATAATGAATTTTCAGATAATTGAAAGTTGTAGGGTTCGGGTCAATCCCTCAAAATATTCACACGATCTCACGGCACAAACAATCAAACACTACTTCTTGAGTTTGTAATTTGATCATAAAGCAATTCAAACACTAGAACAGATTAGCAATTAGGCATTATGTTTCCAGTTAATTCTAAATCCAATTAAATAATCTTTCCAATGATAAAAACATCTCTCGATCTCAAATACCATATAAGTCTACAAAACAATGACCATTTGCATCATCTAAAAATGCTCAGTTTATTAATTGGAAACAAGTGCATCAATCATCAACAAAGCAATCTAGATTCATTCCTTGAAACTAGGGCTGTTAATTCGTGCGTGTCGAGTCGTTATCGTGTTGACACTATAACGACACAACACGATAAGATCAAACACGAACACGAACAAGACACAAAATCTATCGACACGGACACTGGCTTGAGTTTCTGACTCGCCACGTCCTGCTCGCTCGGGTCCAACTATCTGCCTCGAAAGTGCATTAGGCATTACCACTGTTGTTCGTTCCTCCTCAACCAAAACACATCGGTACCCTGGAAAACCAAGTGTTTAGCATCATTAGTTAATTTCATAGCAGGCCAACACTCAAACAGTCAAATACAGCACATAACGACACCAGAAAGCCCACGAAAAATAACGCAATGCACAACAAAACATAATTTAATAAATTTCACTAACTCAAATATAGAACAAGATGTGTTGATAATTTGTAAATTATTAGATTAAATACTTAGAAGAATATTTCTAAATACAAGTTAGAAGAATATTTCCTTTTTATTCTCTAAATATCAGGCTCTTTCTTCTTATTATATTTTTCCCACCTAGTCCCCGTATCTCTTAGAATCTATATTTTTTTGGTTCTTTTACGTAAAAAGTAATATAAATCAATAACATGTTCTGAACAAATATAGTCTAAACCAATATACAATGTATCCAAATGCAATCATTTTTATTTTAACCTAATGTTCCTTATAGAATACTAAAAAGCATGAAATAGACCATAAATGGAACCGGATAATATAAATGGTATTAACCCAAATAATACATAATATAATATAAATAAATAAATAAAATAGTTATACTTAATTTTTACTGGGAACCCTCATTTGACTTTATTCACTTCCATATTTTCGGTCATTCATGGTAATGACCAATGATGCCATAGTTTTAGGAAATGTTCTGAAATTTCTTGACAATTATTCAGCATTTCAAGGTGCACATTAATTTGGTTAAAGAATATCCTATGAAAATACAGGTATTAATGAATTAAAATGAAATTAAATCGTTATGTGCGTGCGTGTAGAAAGTGTCGGCAGCAGAAGAAAAAAATGGAGAGGGAATTAATGCGAGTCGCGTATTAATGAGAGTTGCAGTAATTAATTAGAGGCTTCTTCAACGCTATACGTGTACTCCATATTAGCCCATCCCACGTGCTCAACGAGACTTCACTCCTTCCCTTTTTTCTTTTTTAATTCATAAAAAACTCGTCATCCTATTTTCAGTATGTGTCAAATAAACTTTATATTTATGTATAATAACCTGCAAATCATAGATAGTTGTTATTCACTCCTCCTTTTTCACGTAATTTAGTGGTATTAGTACTATATTTTATAAGAACAAGAGATTTTGATATAAAATTTTCAATCTTCTCATATTAGAATGAAATAAAATAAAATTTTCAATCTTCTCGTATTATACGTGACTTTGATGGAATTTCGATTAAACTTTCAGCGAATAATAATAATGATGATGGTGATGATAATACTAATAGTCACTACATTAATGTATTTTTTGAATTTTGTTTTTGAAAACATATTAATGTTGGGATCATAACTTTTATAAATATAGGAAGGTACTAATCAATCGATATATTATGCGTTTGTTAATACGTAAACTTAATTATATAATTAAGGAATTATATGCTTCGCTAGTTTATATAATACTTCTTGAATCATTGCTTATCTAACATATGTTTATGAAACTAGGCAAGTGGTATCGGATTTTGCATAATAATAATAATAATAATAATAATAATAATAATAATAATAATAATAATAATAATAATAATAATATCACAATTTTTTAAAAAAATTAATAATTATAATTGTATTGGTGAAAAGACTGGCGTTGGGTCGTTGACAATATTTCCTAAATTTTTGTTGGAGTTTGAAAATGCTACACTAGACTTTTGGACGATTCATAAAGTTAGTATCCAACTGAATTTGTATTTACAAACTCAACAAAGATGAGCGGATCATATTTTTTTTTTTTTTGGTATCATGGGGGAGCCATGATTATTCCTTGGGTGTGCCTTGAGTAAACCATGATCTGTCTTGATAGCGCGCAAACCACTGGAGACAGTAAATAGCGTTGAAAAGCAGGGTGTGGCGTCTCAAACCCATAGAGGTGATCATATTTATCAATAGGGGTGGTTCAGTGATATTAACAGGAAACGAAATGCGTGTTACCTAAATTCAATTTATGGAAATTATAGGATTTTGGTAGCATATTCAAATTTGAAAATAAATAATTTTTTTTGTTGATTATAAATTGTGTTGATCTATCTCTATATTAATTGATTTCACATCAAACAATTCAATATCTAGTATAGATTTTTCAAAAGAATCTCCATTCAAATTTATAATACCAATTTTGAATTGCAAAGACAAGATTTACCCCCTTTTCAACATTTAAAATCTCCTCACTCACAATCTAAACAAAAAGTAAATGAACAAATAATCTCCCATTCGCTTCCAAAGTAAGTAGTTTATTTGTTTTAAGAATAGTGAGTATCTTTTGTTTTAAATGAGATATGTTATTCATCTAAATTTTTAGTAGTAAGAAATTTGAAATTGTAACATATTGATCGAACTCTAACTTTTTGAAAACTAAGAACTAATGTGGTCCATCCATTTTTTATAATCTAACGGTCATGATTAATTATAAATCTTTTATAATCCTCAAATTTTAATAATAATCGTTTAACCCTATAATTAAAGGTTTTATATATTCATTTATGTAATTATTCTCATATGCACAATCATTAGGATTACATACTGTGATGTAAATTTCATGAACATGACAATTAATCGAATGTGATAGCATGCACAAGAACTACAATTACATGCACAACAACATGAATTACACGAATAACGAAGAATTGAATATGAAATACTCAAATAACGAAAATTTAGGGATTTAACTATTTTTTTCATTAAATAATCATAAATCGTCTAATCTTATTCAATCTAACGGAGGTTATTATTCTTCTTCTTAGTTACGATTTAAGAGGTAGTTCCTCTATAACCAATGTCTCTCTCTCTCTCTCTCTCTATATATATATATATATATATATATATATATATAGGGGCATAACTTAAATGTAACTATGAAGAAAAATGTACCATCAATATCCATTTGAAAATTTTGCTACCACACATACTCATTTCATTTATTTATTGTATTTTTACGGAAGCGAAGTTGATGTGAGGATGGTCTTTTCATCGAGATTATGTGCAATTCAAACAAAAGCAGTCGATGTCTTTTTGAATTTGTGCGGATGCTTTTATTTGGAAAATGGTTGGCATTTAATTGGCATTTAATATGTTATTGGTTTATTCATAAAAACAAAAATCTTCCAAAATGTGTGCACACAGCGCGAGCTCTATATTCAAAATTTTTACAACTTTGTCTTCCCAAATTATTTAGAACTTTGTCTTCCCAAATTAAAAACTTCAGTTCTCTATTTCCCTCCCGTGAAGAACTCGAAATTTTCCTCCCGTGAACTCGAAATTTCCCTTCCGTGAAGTGAACTCGAAGAACTCATTCCGTTCGATTGAAGTGAGCGTGAAGAACCGAAATTTCCTCCCGTGAAGTGAACTCGAAGAACTCATTCCGTTAGTGAGTGAGCGTGAAAAACCCGGTAATTCTCTAATTTACATTTGCGGAAGCGATCGAATAAAGCTTATCGATCGGAAAGTTCAATTGGTCGATCGGAGACAACAAATTAATTGATTCTTGAATTAATTTGTTGTCTCGATCGACAATGTTTCGATCGATGGCTTTCTCTCCGTTCGATGGGAGAGAAGCGCTTCATCGTCGGAAAGTTGAATTGATCGTGAAACAATCTAATAATTAGTTATTAATAATTAGTTATTAATTAAATTATTTAATTTTCTAATTATTAGTTATTAATTGAAATTATTAATTGAATTTTGTATAATTAGTTATTAATTATTAGTTATTAATTGAAATTATTAATTGAATTTTGTATAATTAGTTATTAATAATTAGTTATTAATTGAATTATTTAATTTTCTAATTATTAGTTTTAATTGAAATAATTATTAGTTATTAATTGAAATTATTAATTGAATTTTGTAATGATCAGGTATTATTTTCAAGGCAATATATCGCATTTACGGTATGTTTCGTGTGAACCCTTAGTTATGTTTACCTTAAATGTATTTTGTAATTGAGATTGGATAAATGTTGGTAGATGTGATTGAATAATATGATTGTATATGATTGAATATGAGTAGTTGAATTATGTTATTGAGATTGGATAAATGTTGGTAAATGTTATTGAATAATATGATTGTATATAATTGAATATCAATCGTTGAATTATGTTATTGAGTATGTTAATATTGTTTATGGCTTGTATGTTTTCGAGATATCTGTTTTGGAATATGATTGAATAAATAGCGTTTATGGTATATGATTGAATAAATAAGCGTTTATGGTTTAGAATAGTTAAATTGTATTACTTAATTATGGTTAGTTTTTATCGATGATTTGTAGAGATTGAGTTCTAATTATTTTTATATTTGTATGATAGAATGTTTATTGATGCGAATTATAGACAAATGAAATAATTATTGTAGTAGTTTGTTAGTTTGTTGTCGTTGTGTAATATGTGACATTGATATAATTATAGGTCGATCCTGTTTTCTTGAGGCCTACCACGATAAATGTGATGGCGGATGTAAAGACTTATTATAGGACTGATTATTTTAAGTATATTAAGAATGTCTTGCTAGATAAAGCGCGAAGAGTTGGTAGATATGTTTAGGGGGTTGCTTTGGTCATCGATTGATTGGACTCCGGGCCTAAGTCTAGTTTATCTTTGCACCATTTAGTCTCCCGTCGGATAGAGCCTACAGCGTCGGAGATGTATTTTTCATCAATGGAAGATATATGTTTTCCATTAAAGATTATGCTCTAGTCACCGGCACGCAATTTGGGTCATCATCATTTGATCCCACTAGACTACGACTTGAGCGGCGTTGAGGTCTATAGCCTTTTTGCGGGGGCACAGTTACATTCGTAATCTAGTAGATAGATTTTGTAGTAGTGATTTTAGTGATGATGTAGATCTTCGTCACTATTTACGTGTGGCCACGTTATTACCCTCTATGGGTTCGTATTTGGAGTGCGATACGGGAAGATAATAGCTGATTGGGTTTGGGCATTGGTTGACGATGCGGGCGTTTTGCGATTTCCGTGGGGGCCTACGATTACGGATATTGAGATATTATACGACCTTGATGTCGACCTAATGCTCAATACCACTTTTACGGACCGATCTGGACACTATATGCTTGGTCACTCGAGATCATACGGGCTTGGGAAGTATAGGCGGGATGTACATCAATCCCAGCGTGTCAAAGTGTTGAGGTGGAAGTTCAGTAGGCTCTCACGGCGACTTCTGGTCACTTTTGAGCAAGAGGTATTGAATTTTATTATAATTTTAAATCATGTATGAGGTATTGTATTTATTAGAATATTAAATAACATCTTTCAATTTATTGTAGGTCGATTATCATCTCACGTCCATCGGCGGACTCATTCGAGGTTAGCACCGTTCTTGGGTGTCTGTCTCACACCCTCTCCACTCGGTGTGAATTTTGTTATCCGTCAAATCCTTTGAGGAGGGACGGCAGTTCCCTTCTCGTCGTGGTGTGTCTCGTCCACCTCCGGTGGATGAGCCTCGGCATGGGCGTCGAGTTCGAGGAGGCTCCACGGTTTGTTGAGGATCACGATCTTCGGGGTCTCCATCGAGCGAGCCTCGAGCCCGCGCCGATACCCAGCCGAGAGGACATCGTCGGTTGGGTTCGTTGAGGTTCCGTTGTTGATGAGCTGCGGTGACCATATGTGGATAGCCGTCCATCTGTTGAGAGGCGGGATACGGGAAGACATACCGAGGCGGCTTCATCGAGTAGTGGTGGTGAGCACCAGGCGTCTTAGTTCGCCGATCGTCGTTGGATTCGAGGAATCTATCCGAGAATCTGTCGGAAGGGAGGACGAGGCGGTCGCGACGCATCGAGAGGTCTATCGAGCAAATTTATTCAAAAGATAAAAGTGGTTTGAAAACCTCTTAGAAGACTCGATGTGGTTGCACATAGGGATGATCTGACTACACATGCACCTCATGTCCCACGTCATCGGCGGCGGCGGCGAGGTGAAGATCGAGAGACCACATCACGCCGATCGAGATGTCCCTCGAGGCGGTGGACATATTGAGCCGGTGGCGACCTTGCATCGGCCCAGTGATACCCTCCCATTACTCTCACGGATCCATGGTACGATCCGAAATACATCTCATCATTCCATGATGAGACTGGACCTATTAGTGATCGGCGCCTCGGGGCGTCGTGAGGCAGACTTTCGAGCCGTGCAGCGGTTGGAGCGGCGGTAACTATTAAGTCTCATATTTGGCGGTTTATAATATTTCATTATATTTGTTATGTTTTCATTTTCTCTAAATTAAATGTTTGTAGTTAGGGATACGGAGGTGAGCAGACACGGAGACCTTGGTACATAATGAGGTCACCATCGTGAATAGCCCGATGCCACGTCCATTATCCGGTGATATAGTGATAAATTACGCGTTTCTTGAACACAAATAAAGCGATGGTGGTTGTTCGAGTCTTGAGCGACAAGTCCAGTTGCATTTTCGTGAATATCGAAATGTCGGAGGCGTTTGATGTTCGGTGCGTTTTATACAATATGCTTCGTTTTTTAAGTACATCTACTTATATTGATATGTATCCTAAAATAATTTTGCGGTCGTCGATCTATTCATGGTGTATTTGAGGATGAGACTCGATGCGGGATCGGCGTATTGGATGGGGTGGATTATCAAAACACAATCATCCTTGATACTAGTTTTTCGTAAGTCTTTAATCTGATCAATATATAGTATATATGTAGTATCTCTAATTACTTAATTTTCAATGTTGAATAGATGTTTACGCAAAATTCATGGTCCGGTACACATGATGCTTTGATCCTACATTGAGACCGCGTGAGGCACCATTGATCATGACCACGAGAGCATTGCTACATGGCACCACCAGCGCATTGGATAGCGATTGTCCTCGGCATGACGGGTTATACATCATGGTTACGTGCCACGCGGTAACCTTATTTATCTGATAAATATTAATTTATCTAAATGGTTACGTGTCCTTGTTTATTTTATCTAAATATTAATTTTATAGATCATTATCCTTGCGTCATCGGCGGCGTTTCGCGATAATGCGTGTGGATATGCACTCGATCATTGCGTCTTTGTTTGACTCGCGTATTTGGAGGATGGACCGGGATCAAGTGGATGCGAGGATGATGGACTTGTGTGCTGACTAGATTATTGCGGCGTTTCTTCTCTTCACTAGATGGTTCGAGGCTAACTCCCACGGATACCACCATGGAATAATGATGCGATTATTACACGGCTGCCTCTTGAGTATTTGACCGAAGGCGATTTGATGATGGTCCATTTGCGTGCATGTTGTGGAACGTCTTATTTGTGGTTCATAGAGCATCGAATAGAATGCGTCTAATGTTCTAGCATATAGACATAAAGTAGGTGGAAATATATATGAGATATGTGATCCATATAAAAGAGAGGAAGAGGAAGAGGAAGAGGTAGAAATTAGCATGTCTTGGTATATTGGTATGTATTGGTATATTGGATGCAAATGGATGTTCATATTATTTATCGAATATTTGATTATCGATAGTTATTAATCCTCGTGACAACAACAGTATTTAACTCGAAGCTAAGATCGTTGAATGAATTTGTGTGCTATTTTTGAAGAATCATAGCTCGATGAAATAAGTATTACATAACTTTGTAAAAATGAAAGCGAGCGTTATTCGAGTTAAATTTATTTTTACTAGAATAAACTACAATGAGATTTGGCATATTATTTGTCCATTGGACTTGTTTGTCTCCTTCAATGAAAATGTTCTTCTTCTTGCGCCTCTCCCATCTACATCTCATCGATCAAGAACAAGATATCGAAGCGTAAATCTCAAACTAAACATAAATCTTAGGACTCGGTTTAAGTCAATGTTAGGTGAATCGTTAAACATACACTTTAACCTATAAAGCAAGCGGCGCAATCGATAAGATAGTCTATCGAGAAATGAACAAAGCGGTCTCCAAAGCAGGCGAGAAGGAAGCAGAATCGGCACTAACATGCGTCCGTCGATGTAGATAAAATAAACAGCGGAAACCACATACTAGCACTCCATTAGTACTAAAAACTACTGTGAAGATCAAAGTTTTCACCGCTATTCAAACAAACAAGCGTGCAAAAAAGAAAATGGGCGAAAAAAAAATATAGGCGAGAAGGAACCTTTACCTCGGTTTGGTGATGGAAGCGATCGAAATTGTATGAAACCTGACCACAAAATAGAAAGAAGCGATGTAAGGCGGCAATCACAATCATCTGAAATTGGACTTCATCGCTCAAGCTTCTTCTTTTCTTTTTTTGATAAAGATTAATGTTTTAGTTAGTGAGATATATATGTGTTATGACGGATTGTTGATGTTTAGCGTGATTTTCCGTCATTTGTTCGCATGTTTTTGTAGTGTCAATTCAATTCAATTTGATTAAGTTAAAATAATAATAATGTTAATAATATCTTTACATTAATGTTTTCTTTCATTACAATGTCACTCGTCTACGGATAAGTAAGGACACTTGAAGCGCGTGAGATTCATTACCACACAAGCTACATGTCCGTAGTGCGACTTCTACTACTCGATCCCACACATTGGATGACGATATCGACCCACTTTGGGCCCGACTGACGGACTCTATTAGGAGGCATAGCGTAATTCCGACAACATGCGGAGGAGCAGGTCCAACTAGGCGTGGTGAGCAGGATTGATCCGATCTGGTATGCTTGACTAGCTGCGAATGGTAGTACTCCCACATAGTTAGATATGGTGACCTTTATGACTAAAAATTTATATAATCAATTATATGTAAGTGAAATCAATTTGATCAAAAAATTAACATAATTAAACTTAAATTAGGTACCATATAGTTGCAATGACATGAGAACACGGTATCATATCCATGTCCCACTCCAAACACGCTGCGATTGCGTATTGAGATTGACTACGAATGTTTTGCTTCCATGCTTGACTTTGAAAGTGGAGTCGATGAGGGCACTTGATAGCAGCGCTTTTACACGTTTATAGTTGATATTTGAAGATGAGTTTAGCTCATTTAATGTGCGTTTATCTATCGATTCTTAATGTTTTATCTTTTCTAGAAGATCTTGCTCTTGGGGTTTCTCTTTGGTGTTTTGTAGGCTTTTCAGGTGATAATCGATGCATAATGCAAAGATGTAACCAAAGATGATTAAATGGATATGAAAAATATGGATGTGAAAAGTTTACAATGTTAAAGAGAATCTCGATAGGGTCCATAGGCGCAAGCGGATCGCAATTCGGAGTTCGGACGCGAGAGCGAGGCGAAACAATGAAGTCGCGAGGGCCGTGACGAGCTCATGACGCAATCGCCGAACGCCAAAACCTTGCGACCGCTGCTGCGGCATGAGCCGGCCGGCGAGGCGAGGCGGCGAACCCAAATTAGGGTTTTCAGCCTAATCTATAAATAGAACTTCACCTTCGCGCCCCGCGCGTACCCAGTAGCGATTTTGCACGTTTTCCTCGGTTTTATCATTTTTCATTTATTTCGCTTTAGCTTTGATTTAGATTAGTTATAGCAATAGTTATCCATCGTTTACATTAGTTCTTCGCATTGGTAACGATTTGTACGATTTCGTCGAAGAATTCCATCTTTTCCGTTTTCCGTTGGATTTGGATACGAACCCAACCATTGTTCTTGAGGCGCTTCCCTACGGGTTTTATCAATTTAATTTCCGTTTTATGATTATGCGTACTTTATGTCGTTAATTATGTCTAGCTAATTTGTTTCTAATCCTAGGGTTTGCATGATTCTATCCTATATGTTGTGATTCTGCTATTGTTATTTACCTTCGGGCATTGATTCATGATTCATGGTGCTTAATTATATTAAAGATTATGCTTATCACCGCCCGCATTTGGGTCATCATCATTTGATCCCACACGACACGACTTGAGCGACGTTGAGGTCTATACCTTTTTATGGGCACAGTTACATTACGAATCTAGTAGATAGATTTGTAGTAGTGATTTTAGTGATGATGGATCCACTATTTACGTGGCCCACGTTATTACCCCTGGGTTCGATTGGGACGATACGGAAGATAATAGCTGATTGGGTTTGGGCATTGGTTGACGATCCGGGCGTTTTTTTTCCGGGGCCCACATTACGGAATTGAGATATTATACACGCATGTCAACCTAATGCTCAATACCACTTTTACGGACCGGCCCGACACTATATGCTTGGTCACCGAGATCATGGGCTTGGGAAGTATAGCGATGACATCAATCCCACCAGATCCGAGAGTGTTGAAAGTTCAAGAGAGTCTCACCGCCTTTAACCACTTTTGAAAGAGGTATTAATTTTATTATAATTTTAAATCATGTAAGGTATTGTATTTATTAGAATATTAAATAACATTTTCAATTTATTGAGGCATTATCATCTCACATCCATCGAGGACTCATTCGAGGTTAGACCGCATCGGGTCGCTCACCCCCTCCACCGGTGAATTTTTTATACCCAAACCTTTGGGAGGACCGCCCTTCGTCGTTGTCTCATCCACCCCGGTGAGCCCCCGACGCCGAGTTGGGGGCTCCAGTTGTTGAGGATCCCGATCTTCGGGTCTCCATCGAGCAGTCGAGCCTTCACCGATACCCGCCAGGACACCGGTTGGGTCGTGAGGTTCCTTGTTGAGAGCGCCGCATATGTATAGCCGCCATCCGGAGAGGATACGGAAGACATACCGGGAGAAAATTATCGAGTGGTGGTGAGCACCCTTTGCCTTAGTTCGCCGATCGTCGTTGGATTCGAATTATCCGAAATCTGTCCCAAGGGGAGGAAGAGAAAGGGACGACGAGAGGTCTATCAAACAAATTTATTCCAAAGATAAAGTGGTTTGAAAACCTTAAGAAGACTCGATGTGGTTCACATGGGATGATACCACACAGCATTATGTCCCACGCCATCCACGACACGCGGAGGTGAAGATCAGAGACCAATCACCGCCACCAGATGTCCCGGATTAATATTGGCCACCGAAAGACCGATCCCCCTGATCCCTCCCGCTCTCTCACCGATCCATGGTACCGCCCCGAAATAATCTCATCATTCCATGAGAGACCGGACCTATTTAGTGATCCGACGCCGGACGCCGGAGACTTTCGGCCCGCAAAGAGCATTGAAAGGCAGAACTATTAAGTCTCATATTCGCTTATAATATTTCATTATATTTGTTATGTTTTTCATTTTCTAAATTAAATTTGGTTGGATACGGAGAGGTGAACGGGCACGAGACCTTTACAGAATGAGGTCACCATACGTGAATAGCCCGATGCCACGCCCATTATCCTGATATAGTGATAAATTACCGCTTTTGAACACAAATAAGGCAATGGTGGTTTTGGTATGAACGACAAGTCCAGTTGCATTTTTCGTGAATATCGAAATGTCGGAGGGCTTTGATGTTGGACGCTTTTATACAATTGCTTCGTTTTTTAAGTACATCTACTTATATTGATATGTATCCTAAAATAATTTTGGTCGCGATCTATTCATGGTGTATTTGAGGATGAACCTTCATCGACGATTGGAGGGTGGATTATCAAACACAATCATCCTGATACTAGTTTTTCGTAAGTCTTTAATACAATCAATATAAGTATATATGTAGTATCTCTAATTACTTAATTTTCAATGTTGAATAGATGTTTCGCAAAATTCATGGTCCGAGGTACCCAATGCCGCCCCATTGACCCGCGTGAGGCACCATTGATCATGACCCCGAGGCATTGTTTTACGGCCCAAACCGCATTGGATAGCATTGTCCCGCATGACGGTTATACATCATGGTTACGACCGAACCTTATTTAATACAATAAATTTAATTTATCTAAATGGTTACGTGTCCTTGTTTATTTTATCTAAATATTAATTTTATAGATCATTATCCTCGCCATCGAGCGACGCGCGATAGTGGGTGGATATGCACTCGATCATTGCGGTTGACCCGATTTGGAGGATGGACCAGACGTGGATGGAGGATGATGGACTTGTGCCCCGACTAGATTATTGCGGTTTTTCTTCACTGATGGTTCGGGCTAACTCACCGATACCACCATGGAATAATGATGGATTATTACACAGCTTCTGTAAATTTCCCGGGACATTTTTGATGGTCCATTTGCCATGACCGGGGAACGCCTTATTTGTGGTTCACCGAGCATCGAAGGGTCCTAATGTTCTAGCATAAATAAAGTAGGTGGAAATATATATGAGATATGGATCCATAGGGGAAAGAGGAAGAGGAAGAGGTAGAAATTAGCGACCGGTATATTGGTATGTATTGGTATATGGATGCAAATGGATGTTCATATTATTTATCAATATTTGATTATACGATAGTTATTCTCGTGACAACAACTTAGTATTTAACTCAAGCTAAGATCGTTGAATGAATTTGTGTGCTATTTTGAAGAATCATAGCTCAATGAAATAAGTATTACATAACGTAAAAATGAAATGACGTTATTCGAGTTAAATTTATTTTTTAGAATAAAAAATGAGATTTGGCATATCGATCTTCATGACTTGAGCTTCTCCTTCAATGAAAATGTTCTTCCCGCCTCTCCCCATCTACATCTCATCGATCAAGAACAAGATATCGAAAACGTAAATCTCAAACTAAACATAAATCTTAGGACTCAGTTTAAGTCAATGTTAGGTAATATTAAACATACACTTTAACCTATAAAGCAACGGCTTAACTGATAAGATAGTTATCGAGAAATGAACAAAACCGGTCTCCAAAACAGGGAAGGAAAAATCAAGACTAACATGCATCCGCGATGTAGATAAAATAACAACGGAAACCACATACTAGACTCCATTAGTACTAAAAACTCTGAAGATCAAAGTTTTTCACCGCTATTCAAACAAACAAACGTACAAAAAGAAAAATGGAACCAAAAAAAAAGGCAGAAGGAACCTTTACCTCGACAGTGATGGAACGATCAAATTGTATGGAAACACAACCACAAAATAGAAAGAAGAATGGAGCAAAGAATCACAATCATCCCAATGGACTTCATCGCCGCCTTCTTTTCTTTTTTTGATAAAAGATTAATGTTTTAGTTAGGATATATATGTTACGGATTG
>CM072815.1:79494886-79594886 GCA_036937905.1 Salvia rosmarinus | reverse complement strand
TCTTTAGACGGACCATGACGATGGGTCAAAGTCTTGATATCAATAAAAGCCTTTTCGCTAGGGCGGTCTTCATTATCCTCAAAAGGACACCGCTCAGATACAAAGTCGAGTTATCGCGGAGGGTAGAACAACCTTCCTTCTTCCTCTTGCGGCATTCATCCACCTCGCGCAAATTTGGGCCCCACATTGATCGACCGCCCGGTAAAATGCAAAGGAGCAGCAGATGCGCCTTCGTAGACCGTAGTATCATGGGTAGTAGGTAGAATACGGCTTTTGATGAAATGAAGCCACACATGAGCTTTCAATCGCAATGCCGCAGCTTTGATGGAGCGATACCCTTGTGTGGAAAGAGTCCACTCTGTGCCTCCACCGCCGCCACCTCAACGCCTCATCCAGTCATCAACAGAGGGAGCCCTCTTCATAGCCGAGAAAACATCGTCTACTTCATTATCTAAGTTGTAAAAATCATTAATAGTTTCAGGAGACAAGACCACCGATTTACCCCGAACCACGGCCGATTAACCCTCCTTATCCGTCAAAGGTGTGATATTCGCAGAAATTCGACCAAAGGCGAATGGGCGTGGGGAATCGCCATAAAATTTGCCCATTTGTTCGTTGATATCAATTCCACTACAAACACCGAGTTTCTTTAGTTTGCCATAAGCCTTTTCCATCCATAACCGCTTGATTTCGACGCTTAAACCTTTCAAACCACCATGAGCCCGAATTTAGGTATGCTATCAATCGACCGACTTGCTTTTGTTGTCGGTGGTTTGTCCACCGCCTTTTTAACCGGCACCTTGGATTTTCCTTTGTCACGTCGGCTAACCTTCCTTTTAGATGAGATGGGTGCAGCAACCGACGAAGAAACTTGCGGAGCTTCCGACGGTGGCTCTGCGTCAGATACGGGAGTGGGTGTGCCAGAGTCACTGCTCGAAATAGCCATCGCCCGCGGAATCGTCACACAGTCGAGGTATCTTCCGGGCCCGGCGTCTGATTCTCGGCATTGTAGCAAAAATTTCAGGGAAATAATGAATGCAGGACAGAGGAGATGAGACTAATTTGCTAGAATTAGAACAAGAGCGCGAGAGATTGGGTGGAAGACGAAGAAGTGCGGCACGACTCTTTAAACAAGAAGTCAACCAGATTTCTCCCGCCCTTTTGACCAAAATTTCAAGCGAATATTCCACCTTTTACTCCACCCGCTGCAAGTCCAATGTCTTTTACAAGTGCTCATCCACTTCATTCCACAAGCACGAGCTCGTCACCTGCATCCAAACATTAACACATCAGTTTACTAGTATAACTCTCATCCTTCTTAAAACAAAGCTATAGCAATTATTAACAACGCTAAAAACAAGAAAGATAAAATAACATAAAATAACTATGTACAAATGAAACACTTGGGCTGCCAGGCGCCTGATCGCCATGGCAACCCATGATACCCATGGTCGCGCCTCCAAAATGTTGAGGTCTTCTCGCGAGCGACCTCGCCACCCCAATAGTGTTTGACATGCTGCCCATTAACCATAAATTCACGGCCCGCGTCCCCCGCCTTCTAAAGTACGGATTAGACGGACCGCCATCAACTAAGGTGGATTAAGAACATAATGACCAACAAACCTTCAAGACTTCAAACTTTTATAGATAAACACACAACGATTTCATACAAACTAGACCAATGCATCATTAACAAAAGGATTCAACCGATCCGAGGTAACATAAGTAATATCCAAAATATAATAAAGTGTTTTCACAATGAAAGCATGTGAATGCATATATGACGATATACATCCAAGGTAACTATTAGCGACAAAAACTCCGATCGCTCAACACTTGTCCATCCTATCACAGCCTCAACTCGCACATTTAAAACAAAAATATGCAGTGGCTAAGTACAAGATTGCACTTAGTGGACTCATGCCAAAATAATTTCATTTAATTACATCGCCCATAAGTATAACACGAGGATTTTAGTTGAAATAACTCGTGAATACCAAAATACTTTATCATTTCTCAAAAGATTCGCCGCAGCAGCATTTTCTCGATTGATCCGTATGATCCGTATCATTCACATAACTCGTCTCATAATCGATCTCACGCCGTAGAAGTAGCCTCCTTCTACCGACGCCGTGATCGGTCAAGATGTTGCTAACGGCTCACAATCACATAGTCGTGATTCTTCATCCGACCAGATCCACGACCGCCGATGATGTTGCTAACGGCTCACAACACAAAATCGGTGTACACGCTAATCTTAGCTGTGAATTCTACATCCGACTAAGATCCGATATCGATTTTAAAATTGGGAGCTACCCAATAACCGATTCACATACATCGTCGCTCGCCCAACAACATGATAGATACATACGTTAAAACATAAATATTTTGGGCATGTAATCAATAATGCTCATAATCATTTTCAACCGAAAGCTTGTAAATAAATACTTTTCAAGAAAGCATCGAATAAAAGTGGTTTTCGAGTAAAGCCCACCTCATACACGTAGTCTTTATACTATGGTCTCTTTCCCACGCCAACGCCCCGTCCACGTATCACCTTAACGTAAGAATTATTTTAGTACGCCGGTCACGCTCGATAGAGACGAACATAGTCTATAACGCTCTACGATCAAATAAGGCTAACGCCGGACTTAATTGACGCTTCCTAATCGATCGATGTCGATTATGAAATTTCTCAACATATAAGAGATATTCTATCTTTTAGATATAATGACGCTTTAATGTACTTACGTAACGTAAGTAGCATTGTTACTAAACGCATTACGCCACATTGATCACGATTATCGACCATGCGTCTGCTGACCTTGGTCAACGATTTTGGTCAACTATTTTGACCAAGTCAACCAAAAGTCAACAATTTTGACTTTGGTCAACAAAAGTCAACATTTTGACTTTTTCAACTATTTATGAAATTTTATCATTTTATGTGCAATTTTGTTCCAAAATTCCTATAAAATCATACTATGTCTAAAACATTATTTTAGATCATATTATGTAATTATTCTTGATAAAATAAATTTATAACATTAATGCACATAATATAAAGTTTTCGTCATTATTAATTAAATAGCTTAGACTTGTGCAAAATTTTTATAAATTCACATGTTACACTATTTTATCATGTGATTAATAATATGTAATTACCTTAGTCAAAT
Organism: Salvia rosmarinus; assembly: GCA_036937905.1. NCBI lineage: Eukaryota > Viridiplantae > Streptophyta > Magnoliopsida > Lamiales > Lamiaceae > Salvia > Salvia rosmarinus. The sequence continues at coordinate 79,591,710 of CM072815.1, read as the reverse complement.
AAAATTTATACACCTTAGTATTATAACATATAGTTTTCGGTTTTCATAAATAACCCAACAAATGATTTTTAAAAATTCCAATAAATTCATATATCAATTAATCACCCTCAATTATGCTTACTACAACATAATTGTTATTTATTATGACTTATTGAATAAAATTTACCTAAGTCATGTTCTAAAATTTCAACTTAGGTCCAAATAATATTTATAAATTTCAATAAATTCTCACAACCATATATTATGAATCTACACACTTAATATGCTATTATAACACTTAAACATGAATTATATCACAACATTTTAACATATATATATATTTTCGGTATTCATATAAATATAAGCTATAGTTTTCCAAAATTCTAAATAAATTCATATAAGCATAATTAATACCCTAGATTATGATTCCATGCTTAAATCAACAATTAAAATCAAAATCATCAACATATATAACCCCTAAGTTTTCGGTCCAATGAATAAATTTAATAGCATGCTTAATTTCATGATATAATTAATATACATGCTTAATAACATCATATAAACATAATATCTAAACATATTAGCATATGATCTAAAATTTTCAAAATCATATATATAAACTAAGATCATAACATAAAATTTAACTGACTAAATTCAAAATTCTAAGCATGTATACGAAGCTCAGAAATTTCTAACCTTTAATCGGTTTCGATTTTGATCGGCAACGTTTATTTGCTAAGGATTTGGGATTAAAATTGATGAACTCTCTTAAATTTCTCTCTATTTTTTCAAAATATGGGTTTCAAAATGGGAGAATGTTGAGCTTATGTTATATTTATAAGTGTTAATAGCAACTTGTAGTATAATTATTACATGAAAAATATCTAATACACTTGCTTAATTTTAGTCAAAGAAATCGCCACCTCCATATAGCTAGAGACAAAATTTTAATCCTTATCTTATACACTCATCACCATGTTATTTTATCCTTAATTAAATACATCGATCTTAGTTGTCATTTAATTAATTAAATTTGTAACATTAAAATATATATGTATGTGTCGCTATATTCTATAGCCTAGGATTAATTTTTATTTTATTACTATATTATATACTTTATTATACTATATTATAATTTAATTAATAAATTATATCATAATTATCAAGAATTAAAAGAATTAATCACATAATGTCACACTTGTGTGACATTCTCGCCATGCTTCAATAAATTAGGAGAATTTTATTATTTTCATATTATATACTATATTATTATCATATTATAATTATAGTATAAAGTTGCTTTAGAAAAGTCAAATATTTCAACTATACAAACGGCATTAATATATAGTATGAAATCAAATATTTTTCAACCATTTTTTCAACATTTTCGCCCTACAATTAATGAGCATGAGATTACTTGTTTTACTTGCTAATTAATACTACTTTACACCTAATAATATGATAAGATCCAACTCATAACATCTCATTAATTATAAGATGATATTTAATACATAAAATCATACTAAAATGGCTAATTTTCGCCACTTTCATGCAAGTGTGCACCCACACTTGTGCAACTTGTATTACACCTCATTTAGTCCTTAATGACATCATAATAATATAATAATTATCATATATCATTAATTAGATAAGAATAAAATATTAAATCATACTTAAGAACTCACATTTTCAAAATTACTAAGGTATTTCCAAACATTTGATTTTCTTGTATAAAATAGCTACTACATATTTATGTGACATATTATATGCCTTAGATAATAAATTTAATCATAGAAAAGTATTTAAAATAATTTAGGTCTTAAAACCCTAATTTAAATATTTAGGTTTTCAAACCCATAAAATAAGGTACATTGCATTCTTAAATTTTCTAGCATTATTTAATGATAAATAATGCTCTTATATAATAATATAATTATAGGAATTTGAATTTTATAATTCCGAGATCATATGCTAAAGTTATCGATTATTCTAAACGTAGACGTTTGAAACGCCTCTAAATTCTCATAGCTTAATTATCTCTAAAATGTTCAAAATAAAGTTTGTTACAACTTTATTTATTCCTATAATAATAGGAATTTCAAATTGCTTAACCGCTAATAATATCAGAAGACGAATCGCCGAATTTATTCGACGTTAGAAAATTACGCTCAAGGAATATTGAAAATTATATTCCTTAATTCACTAAGCCTCATGAATCTCATACGTAAATTATCCAATTATGCTTGGTCAAAGTCAAGAGTCGACTAATTAAGATTTTAATTATCGAATTAATAATGCTAATTACGGAATTTATTATCGTAATTCAAGATTAAAACTACGGATATTACATTCTACCCCTTAAAAAAATTTCGCCTCGAATTTGCATACCTCAAAAGAGTTCGGGTATCGCTTTTCATGGCGCCCCGAGTTCCCACGTAGCTTCTTCCCGTCCGTGGTGCCCATAGACTTTCACTATCGGATCGATTTATTTCAACCGCTGAACCTTATGGTCCAAAATAGCCACAGTTCCTCTTCGTAGCTCATATCGATTTAAGACCACGCCATCATGATGTATTACGTGTTTTGGGTCATACACGATTTCCTCACCGAGACACGTGAAACACATTATGAACATTACCCAAGCTCGGTGGTAACGCTAATCTATAAGCTACAGTGGCCTATTTTCTCAAGGATCTCGTAAGGTCCTATAAATCGTGGTTTCAACTTTCCTTTACCCCAAATCTTACAATGCCTTTCGACTGAGAGGTTTTAAGGAAAACCTTGTCTCCACACTCAAATTCTAGCTCGGATCTCACGGTATCGGCATATGATTTCGCCATCCCGAGCTTCCTTTATTCTTTGTCTTATCCGACGCACAATTTCAATCATTTCTTCGATCGTATCGGGCCCTAAGATTTTCCTTTCACCAACTTCATCCCAAAGAAAGTGGCGATCGACATTTTCTTCCATATAATGCTTCATATGGGGCCATATTGATTGTCACCGATAACTATTATTGTAGGCGAACTCAATAAGTGGTAAAACTTGTTCCCAAGTTGCGCCGATCCAATACTACCGCTCTCAACATATCCTCTAGCGCTTGATCGCTCGCTCTGATCGCCATCTGTCTGCGGATGAAAAGTCGTACGAAATTCAGCTTCGCTCCCAATTCCTTTGTAAGCTTACCCAAAATCAAGTAAACTTCAATCTCATCGTAGTGATAGATTTCGTATTCCATGCAGACGCACAATTTCCTTCACATATAGTCGAGCTAACTTGTCGGACCCATAGGTGATTCAATACAGGTAGGAAATGAGCACACTTTGTAAGGCGATCCACTACTACCCATATAGCAAGTTGTTTCCTTTTGTGACTTTGGTAAACCCGCTATAAAATCCATAGCTATGTCGTCCCATTTCCATTCGGTATCTCCAAAGGTTGCAGCTTTCCATACGGCCTTTGATGTAACGCCTTTACTTGTCGACAAGTAAGACAACGCTCACTTAACGAGGCTATATCTCTTCATTCCTTCCCACCGTAACTTTCCTCGTAGGTCTTGGTACATTTTGGTACCGCCTCGGACGGGCGGTATATGAGTATCATGAGCTTCACTCATGATTTCATTTCTAAGCTCGCCATTGTTTGGAATACATAGCCTTCCTCAAACAATATAGCGCTATCACCGCTTCTTCAAACCTTTTGTTCTCCCATTCTCACTTTAGCCCTTATCTTTCTAGTTCCTCATCCTTTCTTTGTTCTTCTATGATTTTATTCTTAAATCGACATCATAGTAAGTGTAGCAACATTATCCATGATTGTCCTTGGTGGTTCGACTATCTCTATCGACATCTTCTCAAACTCTTCAATGAGTTTTCCTTCCTTGTCAAGAGACATCCAAGCTTTGATCGACCTTTACGACTCAAGGCATCCGCTACTACATTAGCTTTTCCCGGATGATAGTTTATGCCACAATGTAGTCTTTACTAATTCGAGCCATCTCCTTTGTCTCATGTTCGATCCTTTGCTCGAAAAGTATTTTAAACTTTGTGGTCAAGAAGATTTCACATCTTACTCCATAAAGACGATGTCTCCAAATCTTTAATGCGTGAACCACACCGCCAATTCTAAGTCACGAGTCGGTAGTTCAACTCATGTGGCCTAAGTTGTCGATGCGTAAGCTATTACCTTCCTTCTTGCATCAAGACACAACCAAGTCCATTTTGGAAGCATCGATAGATAACATATTCCTTGTTCAATGGGACAGCTAATACCGTGCACTAGTCGCTTTCTTTAACGCTTGGAAACTTGCCTCACACTCATCACCCATGTGAATTTGATCCCTTCGAGTAGCCGTGTCATTGGCCTTGCTATCTTGGAGAATCCTTCAATGAATCTCCTATAGTAGCCACTAATCCTAGGAAACTCGAATTTCATTTTGAGTGGTCGGCGCTTCCATCCTCGCACACCTCGACCTTGCCGGATCAACTTTATTCCTTCCACGACACAATGTGTCCAAGGAATATTACTTTAAGCCAAAATTCACACTTGCCGAATTTAGCATAAAGTTGTTCGCCTGTAGGTCTCAGAACACTGCTCTCAAGTGTTCTTTATGTTCCTCCTCGTTTTCAATAGATGAGAATATCATCTATAAAGACTAAGACAAACTTATCCAAGTATGGATGGAACACTGCTCATAAGATCCATAAACACGGCAGGTGCATTAGTTAGTCCGAACGGCACTACTACAAACTCAGAGTGGCCATACCTTGTTCGAATGCCGCCTTTGATATATCCTCCGGTCGCACTTTTAGTTGATGGTAGCCCGATTTAAGATCGATTTTCGAGAATACGCTTGCACCTCTCAATTGGTCGAACAAATCGCTCATCCTTGGTAGCGGATATTTGTTCTTAAGCCAATTTGTTTAATTCTCTGTAATCGATGCACATTCTTAACGAACCATCCTTTTCTCGACAACAGACAAAGGCCCCCATGGTGAAACACTTGGCCTTATAAAACCCAAGTCCAATAACTCTCGAATTTGATTTTCAACTCTTCGAGTTCCTCGTGCCATTCTCAGTAGGCTTTTGATATCGGAGCCGATCCCGCTCCGATCAATTGTGAACTCTAGCCGCCTATCCGGGGTAGTCCTGTAATGTCTCAGAAAGACGCCCGAAATTCTAACAATTTCCACGCCTTCACCCTTACTCCGCCTTTTCCTCTCCATTTAGATACACAAGGAATGCTTGACATTCCTTCTTGTTCATCATTCTCCGGCTTGAGTGCGGATATTATCGATTTTCTTCCCATACTAATCCCATAGAAATTGTAGCTTCTTTTCCCTGGTTGCATCGAAATTCTTCTCTCCTCGATAAGATCGTGGAATGGTTTTCGCCAACCAATCCATCCCTAGATTATATCTACATCCCCATAGGTATTACGCTCGTTATTTGCTAGAACCTTAATTGAGCCTAAGTTCAATTCTAAGTTCGAGCAAGCCTGTAACGGTCATAATACCTCCTATAGGTGATGAGATTCTCATTTCCGATTTGTTTCCTCGTGGTTAAGTTCTAACATATCAACGCATGCTTTGAAATGAAAGAATGCCAAGCACCCATCGAATGTAAGTATAATAGGTATATTGCAAAGCAATCCCATACCCGCTAGGTTACCTTGATTCTCGCTGCTCGACGCCTATGTAGCGCATAGGCTCGCCCGAGCTGGTTGCGCCGACGAGGTGCTTGCCTCGCTGATTCTCGCTGTTGTTGCCGCTGTTGTCGCTGCCTCGCGCGCCCGCCGCCGCTGTCATGTCGTGGCCGGGCCGGGTTGGTACCGAATCGCTCTTAACGGTCAAGGTGGCCTCGATTGATTTGGCCTTCCCATGGTTATCTCAAGTGATCCTGTGGCATTCATTTGCATAGTGGCCCCTCACGCCACACTTATAGCAAATGGGATTTCAGCCATGCACACCCCGTGCCTTTTGTTACATTTCGGCATGGTGGAATCCTTACTATCTCGGGTAGGTGGAGTAAATACGGTCTCCTCCAACCTCGCTTCTTGTGGAGCCATGTTATTCGCCATGGCCTCTTGTTGTTGTTGTTAAAGCCTCCTCGTTGAAATTGTTGTTATTAGAACTTCCTTCCCATTTACGCTTCCTTTGTCACCGACATTTGTGACCGGGTCGGTGCAGATTTCTCCTGCATTGCAGCCTCTATGTCTAATGCCCTACTAAGAGCCTCCAGATAAGTTAAGTCGCCACGACCGCCAAATGACATCCTTATCTCATGTCTCGCCCCGCTTGAATTTTTCCGACATTTTCATGTCAAGATTCACTATATCCGGGCGATCTAGACATATCGCAGTAATAGTCCTGGTCGACTCAAGGACCGACATCTTACCCCGCTTGTGGTGAAAAATTCAATCTCCTTTTGTTCCGATAGCTTTGGGAATGTACTTATCATACATTTCCGCTTTGAAGTCGCCCTGTAAAGTATTCCATTTGTTCCGGGTCGTTGTCTTTCTCCTCGCCTCCCACCGTAAGTCACCGTCCGTGAGTTGAATGTCACGCAAGATAACCTCTCTTGCGTAGTACAAACAAGAAAGTCAAAATTGCTCAATAGCCCCGACCCACTGCTCGGCATCCTCGTGGCTTCCTTTACCATTGAAGGAGGGCGGTTCTCGCTTAAAAGAGTTCTTCAACCCTACGGTCAAAGTGGAGGCAAAGTGGCACCGGATCTCTTCACTTTCAGCCTGTGGTATCCTCGCCTCACCCCCGCCTCTTCCTCTACCCCCGCCTCACTTCCCACCGAGGTGCACGTCTCATGGCATTCGTTAATAAAACGTAGTTAGTATTCGAATAATGTTCATTGCAATGAATATACGTAACATCTTTATAAAATCGAATCATAAAACAACTTAAGCAACCATCATTCTTTTCGCACAACTTGATGTTCATAAAAGCCCATCTCGGGTCATCATCATATATATATGGAAAACTTTGCCTCAAAGGACTATTCTGCATGTCATTGCTTAAAAGGAAACTAAGTACACACGCATACTATGTATACTATTGTCAACTACATACTAGTTATAAGGCGCCTCAAAATACTATGCTTCTATAACTTTGTTAACATCACTACTACATACTACATTACATACTACTCAGATACTAATATCCGCTCGCCCATGTTTCGCTCACGCCCCCATGGTTCTCCTGCAGCTTCCTCGCTGATCCTCTTCGGATCCTCTTCTTCTTCCGGGTCCTCTTCGATTCCTCCTCCGAGCTTCCTCTCGAGCACGCCCACGTGACGGTCCAGCCCTCTCATCCCCAATGGCATACACATCGCGATAGGAACATAACCTTCTTGATGGCCATGTGCTTCCATGTATGTCCTCTCGTGATAGGGTGCCGCCATTGGTGGTGGAACTGTGGTGCCGGTCGCGCTGGATGTCCGAACGCCATAGGTGGAAGAACTGCACTCCTAATGACCTAGGTCGCGATGCCCTCGCCACATGCTCGGGTCGATCTCCCGCCCATGAACCTCGCACCGCAGGTTGACCACCGAGGAACTTCCGTATAACCATTCCGTGTGTCGCCCCGCCAAGTGTACTCCTCGGGCAGATAGGCCCTCTGTGCAGCCCTATATACGTGTAGACATATATGAGATGGTCGACAAACCTCGCAAATCTCCAATCAGTCATAGTCAATGCCCGCACGATAGATATAGTCGCCCGATATCTCTCTTGCATAGTCTTCCCAATCAACTCGCAATCGAGTGAGTAACCGCTGATGCCGCCATATCCTCGCCACACCGCACTCATGGGCGCCCATCCATAATCGAGATAGCTCATCGAACTCTCCTAGACTGCCGCCCAACTCATACCGTAAGTGCGATAGGCTTTCAAGTACTTCTCCTGTGTAACCTCGCATCATCCTTCGCCTCGAGAGTAATAACGACCGCCATCTATCACGTATAATACTAGCGTAAGTCAATCTATATCCGATAAGCGATAAAAGAATAGAATATATCTGTTAAGATAAAGCAAACACATCTGATAAGCAGATAAATGTTTACATCAAAGTTCCTATGTTCATCCTACATCATAATTTCACTTATGGAATCTCTACTTTCAACTTCTTAAGTTCTCTATTCTTAGCAAAATTTTCAGTCTAACTTCAACTGTTCCTCACGAATTCTGGAGAAGGATTCAGGATTTCTGTCCTTCATATGAACTGAAGTTCGTTGAGATAAGAATATGTGAGCGAAAACCGTTTGCAAAACGGAGTTCAAACGAATAAGAACGAGCCAAAACAAAAACACTGCGCAGTGCAGTTTTCTGCCTGCGCGATTGTGCGCCGGGAATTACTTCCTTCCGACGATTGTGAGCTCATGCCCCGCTTCGCACGAGATTTTTATCAAAATTTGTTTAGCTTTCTCTGGTCCTTATCGAACCCATGCGCCTTGCACCTTTGATCCTTTCTTTTGCTTTCACGCCTTTTCGCTGAAAACTCGAGTTCGCTTCCAATCGACTTTTCGCTCGCTCGTAAATCAATATCTCACTATTGTTCTCGCAAAGGGATCAAGCTCCTAGAACTCATACTTCTATGTTCAAGAGGTGAGCATGCTTCTTAGAGCATCTATGTTCTTTGGGAATAACATACCCATTTTCGTAATAAACGATAAAACTTTGAATAAATATTTCAAAATCGTAACATAACTTCTCGACTCATGCTTTCAAGAACTCAAACATCACTTTCGACATTATCATGTCAACTATTTCTCATTCTTCAGAAACTTGGTCTCATCTCACCGATAACTCATTATCATAAAACTTTGACATAAAATTGTCAACTTTTCTCATAACATCGAAAAATTCTTTTCGAATACATTCCAAAACTTTCATAACTTTCACCGCTTTCAAAATATGAATTCAATCTCATTTTCCAAAATTTCAAGTTCACTGCTTCAACTTTCAACTTTCAAACTCAAACCGAGAAAATAATTTACCTCTTTCCTATTGAGCTTGATGTGATGGAGTGTTGAGCACACCACCGATTTCTAGAAGTCTAGTGACTCAATCTAGACTTAACTTTGAAAGAAGGTTTTAGGTTCAAAGGACGACCGCTCGATATTAATCGTGATGTACCGCCTTTCTAAAGTACGGATTAGACGGATCATACTAACTAAGGTGGATTAAGAACATAATGACCAACAACCTTTCAAGACTTCAAACTTTTATAGATAAACACACAACGATTTCATACAAACTAGACCAATGCATCATTAACAAAAGGATTCAACCGATCCGAGGTAACATAAGTAATATCCAAAATATATAATAAAGTGTTTTAAACAATGAAAGCATGTGAATGCATATATGACGATATACATCCAAGGTGAACTATTAGCGACAAAACTCCGATCGCTCAACACTTGTCCATCCTATCACAGCCAACTCGCACATTTAAAACAACATGCAGGCTAAGTACAAGATTGCACTTAGTGGACTCATGCCAAAATAATTTCATTTAATTACATCGCCCATTAGTATAACACGAGGATTTTAGTTGAAATAACTCGTGAATACCAAAATACTTTATCATTTCTCAAAAGATTCGCCGCAGCATTTTCTCGCTTCGATGATCCGTATCATTTACATAATCGTTCATAATCGATCTCACGCCGATCTCACGCCCAGAAGTAGCCTCCTTCACCGACGCCGTGATCGGTCAAGATGTTGCTAACGGCTCACAATCACATAGTCGTGATTCTCATCCGACTAGATCCACGACCGCCGATGATGTTGCTAACGGCTCACAAATACAAAACTGGTGTACACGCTAACCTTAGCTGTGAATTCGTGATCCGACTAAGATCCGATATCGATTTTAAAATTGGGAGCTACCCAATAACCGATTCACATTCATAGTCGCTCGCCCAACAACATGATAGATACATACGTTAAAACATAAATATTTTGGGCATGTAATCAATAATGCTCATAATCATTTTCAACCGAAAGCTTGTAAATAAATACTTTTCAAGAAAGCATCGTAAATAAAAGGGTTTTCGAGTAAAGCCCACCTCATACACGTAGTCTTTATACTATGGTCTCTTTCCCACGCCAATGCCCCGTCCACGTATCACCTTAACGTAAGAATTATTTTAGTACGCCGGTCACGCTCGATAGAGACGAACATAGTCTATAACGCTCTACGATCAAATAAGGCTAACGCCGGACTTATTTCGACGCTTCCTAATCGATCGATGTCGATTATGAAATTTCTCAACATATAAAGGGTATTCTACCTTTTAGTATATAATGACGCTTTAACGTACTTACGTAACGTAAGTAGCATTGTTACTAAACGCACTACGCCACATTGATCACGATTATCGATCATGCGTCTGCTGACCTTGGTCAACGATTTTGGTCAACTATTTTGACCAAGTCAACCAAAAGTCAACAATTTTGACTTTGGTCAACAAAAAGTCAACATTTTGACTTTTTCAACTATTTATGAAATTTTATCATTTTATGTGCAATTTTGTTCCAAAATTCCTATAAAATCATACTATGTCTAAAACATTATTTTAGATCATATTATGTAATTATTCTTGATAAAATAAATTTATAACATTAATACACATAATATAAAGTTTTCGTCATTATAAATTAAATAGCTTAGACTTGTGCAAAATTTTATAAATTCACATGTCACACTATTTTATCATGTGATTAATAATATGTAATTACCTTAGTCAAATAAAATTTATACACCTTAGTATTATAACATATAGTTTTCGGTTTTCATAAATAACCCAACAAATGATTTTTAAAAATTCCAATAAATTCATATATCAATTAATCACCCTCAATTATGCTTACTATAACATAATTGTTATTTATTATGAACTATTGAATAAAATTTACCTAAGTCATGTTTGAAAATTTCAACTTAGGTCCAAATAATATTTATAAATTTCAATAAATTCTCACAACCATATATTATGAATCTACACACTTAATATGCTATTATAACACTTAAATATGAATTATATCACAACATTATAACATATACATATATTTTCGTATTCATATAAATTATAAGCTATAGTTTTCCAAAATTCTACATAAATTCATATAAGCATAATTAATACCCTAGATTATGATTTCATGCTTAAATCAACAATTAAAAATTAAAATCATCAACATATATAACCCCTAAGTTTTCGGTCCAATGAATAAATTTAATAGCATGCTTAATTTCATGATATAATTAATATACATGCTTAATAACATCATATAAACATAATATCTAAACATATTAACATAAGTTCTAAAATTTTCAAAATTTCATATATAAACTAAGATCATAACTTAAAATTTAACGGACTAAATTCAAAATTCTAAGCATGTATACGAAGCTCAGAAATTTCTAACCTTTAATCGGTTTCGATTTTGATCGGCAAGGTTTATTTGATCTAAGGATTTGGGATTAAAATTGATGAACTCTCTCAAAAATTTTCTCTATATTTTCGGTATTAGGTTTGCAAAATGGAGAGAATGGAGAGCTTATGTTATATTTATAAGATAAGCAACTTGTAGTATAATTATTACATGAAAAATATCTAATACACTTGCTTAATTTTGTCAAAAAATCGCCACCTCCATATAGCTAGAGACAAAATTTTAATCTTATCTTATACAACTCATCATGTTATCTTATCCTTAATTAAATACATCAGATCTTAGTTGTCATTAATTAATTAAATTGTAACATTAAAATATATATGTATATGTGTCGCCTATATCATATAGCCTAGGATTGATTTTTTTTTTTATTACTATATTATATACTTTATTATATTATATTATAATTTAATTATTAAATTTATATCATAATTATCAAGAATTAAAAGAATTAATCACATTATATCACTTAATGTGATCATTCTCGCCATGCTTAATTAAATAGGATAGAATTTTTATTATTTTCATATTATATACTATATTATTATCATATTATTATTATAGTATAAAGTTGCTTTTGAAAAGTCAAATATTTCAACTATACAAACGGCATTATATATAGTATGAAATTAAATATTTTTCAACCATTTTTTTCAACAATTTCGCTCCTAATTAATGAGCATGAGATTACTTGTTTTAATAGCTAATTAATGCTACTTTACACCTATAATATGATAAGATCCAACTCATAACATCTCATTAATTATAAGATGATATTTAATACATAAAATCATACTAAAATGGCTAAGTTTTCGCCACTTTGTGCAAGTGTGCACCCACACTTGTGCAACTTGTATTACACCTCATTTAGTCCTTAATGACATCATAATAATATAATAATTATCATATATCATTAATTAGATAAGAATAAAATATTAAATCATACTTAAGAACTCACATTTTCAAAATTACTAAGGTATTCCAAACATTTTATTTTCTTGTATAAAATAGCTACTACATATTTATGTGACATATTATATGCCTTAGATAATAAATTTAATCATAGAAAAGTATTTAAAATAATTTAGGTCATAAAACCCTAATTTAAATATTTAGGTTTTCAAACCCATTAAATAAGGTACATTGCATTCTTAATTTTCTAGCATTATTTAATGATAAATAATGCTCTTATATAATAATATAATTATAGGAATTTGAATTTTATAATTCCGAGATCATATGCTAAAGTTATCGATTATTCTAAACGTAGACGTTGAAACGCCTCTAAATTCTCATAGTTTAATTATCTCTAAAATGTTCAAAATAAAGTTTGTTACAACTTTATTTATTCCTATAATAATAGGAATTTCAAATTGCTTAACCGCTAATAATATCAGAAGACGAATCGCCGAATTTATTCGACGTTAGAAAATTACGCTCAAGGAATATTGAAAATTATATTCCTTAATTCACTAAGCCTCAGTGAATCTCATACGTAAATTATCCAATTATGCTTGGTCAAAGTCAAGAGTCGACTAATTAAGATTTTAATTATCGAATTAATAATGCTAATTACGGAATTTATTATCGTAATTCAAGATTAAAACTACGGATATTACATTCTACCCCTTAAAAAAAATTTCGCCCTCGAAATTTGCATACCTCAAAAGAGTTCGGTATCGCTTTTCATGGCGCCCCGAGTTCCCACGTAGCTTCTTCCCGTCCGTGGTGCCCCATAGACTTTCACTATCGGATTGATTTATTTTCAACCGTTGAACCTTATGGTCCAAAATAGCCACAGTGTCCTCTTCGTAGCTCATATCGATTTAAGACCACGCCATCATGATGTATTACGTGTTTTGGGTCATACACGATTTCCTCACCGAGACACGTGAAACACATTATGAACATTACCCAAACTCGGTGGTAATGCTAATCTATGCGCCATGTGGCCTATTTTCTCAAGGATCTCGTAAGGTCCTATAAATCGTGGTTTCAACTTTCCCTTTACCCCAAATCTTACAATGCCTTTGACGGAGAGGTTTTAAGGAAAACCTTGTCTCCACACTCAAATTCTAGCTCGATCTACGGTATCGCATATGATTTCGCCATCCCGAGCTTCCTTTATTCTTTGTCTTATCCGACGACAATTTCAATCATTTCTTCCATCGTATCGGCCCTAAGATTTTCCTTTCACCAACTTCATCCCAAAGAAAGTGGCGATCGACATTTTCTTCCATATAATGCTTCATATGGGGCCATGTTGATTGTCGCCGATAACTATTATTGTAGGCGAACTCAATAAGTGGTAAAACTTGTTCCCAAGTTGCGCCGATCCAATACTACCGCTCTCAACATATCCTCTAGCGCTGATCGCTCGCTCGATCGCCCGTCTGTCTGGGATGAAAAGTCAGGCCGAAATTCACTTCGCTCCCAATTCCTTTGTAAGCTTACCCAAAATCAAGTAAACTTCAATCTCTATCGTAGTGATAGATTTCGTATTCCATGCAGACGCACAATTTCCTTCACATATAGTCGAGCTAACTTGTCGGACCCATAGGTGATTCAATTGGTAGGAAATGAGCACATTTTGTAAGGCGATCCACTACTACCCATATAGCAAGTTGTTACCTTTTGTGACTTTGGTAAACCCGCTATAAAATCCATAGCTATGTCGTCCCATTTCCATTCGGTATCTCCAAAGGTTGCAGCTTTCCATACGGCCTTTGATGTAACGCCTTTACTTGTTGACAAGTAAGACAACGCTCACCTAACGAGGCTATATCTCTTCATTCCTTCCCACCGTAACTTTCCTCGTAGGTCTTGGTACATTTTGTACCGCCGACGATGGGCGGTATATGAGTATCATGAGCTTCACTCATGATTTCATTTCTAAGCTCGCCATTGTTTGAATACATAGCCTTTCCTCAAACAATATAGCGTATCACCGCTTCTCAAACCTTTCTGCTCTCCCATTCTCACTTTAGCCCTTATCTTTCTAGTTCCTCATCCTTTCTTTGTTCTTCTATGATTTTATTCTTAAATCGACATCATAGTAAGTGTAGCAACATTATCCATGATTGTCCTTGGTGGTTCGACTATCTCTATCGACATTTTCTCAAACTCTTCAATGAGTTTTCCTTCCTTGTCAAGAGACATCCAAGCTTTGATCGACCTTTACGACTTAAGGCATCCGCTACTACATTAGCTTTTCCCGGATGATAGTTTATGCCACACGTAGTCTTTACTAATTCGAGCCATCTCCTTTGTCTCATGTTCGATCCTTTTGCTCGAAAAGTATTTTAAACTTTGTGGTCAAGAAGATTTCACATCTTACTCCATAAAGACGATGTCTCCAAATCTTTAGTGCATGAACCACAACCGCCAATTCTAAGTCACGAGTCGGTAGTTCAACTCATGTGGCCTAAGTTGTCTCGATGCGTAAGCTATTACCTTCCTTCTTGCATCAAGACACAACCAAGTCCATTTTGGAAGCATCGTATAGATAACATATTCCTTGTTCAACTGGGACAGCTAATACCGTGCACTAGTCGCTTTCTTTAACGCTTGGAAACTTGCCTCACACTCATCACCCATGTGAATTTGATCCCTTCGAGTAGCCGTGTCATCGGCCTTGCTATCTTGGAGAATCCTTCAATGAATCTCCTATAGTAGCCACCAATCCTAGGAAACTCGAATTTCGCTTTTGAGTGGTCGGCGCTTCCATCCTCGCACACCCTCGACCTTGCCTGATCAACTTTATTCCTTCCACGACACAATGTGTCCAAGGAATATTACTTTAAGCCAAAATTCACACTTGCTGAATTTAGCATAAAGTTGTTCGCCTGTAGGTCTCAGAACACTCGCTCTCAAGTGTTCTTTATGTTCCTCCTCGTTTTTGAATAGATGAGAATATCATCTATAAAGACTAAGACAAACTTATCCAAGTATGGATGGAACACTGCTCATAAGATCCATAAACACGGCAGTGCGTTAGTTAGTCCGAACGGCACTACTACAAACTCGTAGTGGCCATACCTTGTTCGAATGCCGCCTTAGATATATCTTCCGGTCGCACTTTTAGTTGATGGTAGCCCGACTTAAGATCGATTTTCGAGAATACGCTTGCACCTCTCAATTGGTCGAACAAATCGCTCATCCTTGGTAGCGGATATTTGTTCTTAAGCCAATTTGTTTAATTCTCGTAATCGATGCACATTCTTAACGAACCATCCTTTTCTCGACAACAGACAGCGCCCCCATGGTGAAACACTTGGCCTTATAAAACCCAAGTCCAATAACTCTCGAATTTGATTTTCAACTCTTCGAGTTCCTCGTGCCATTCTCAGAAGCGCTTTTGATATCGGAGCCGATCCCGCCCGCATCAATTGTGAACTCTAGCCGCCTATCCGGGGTAGTCCTGTAATGTCTCAGAAAGACGCCCGAAATTCCCAACAATTTCCACGCCTTCACCCTTACTCCGCCTTTTCCTCTCCATTTAGATACACAAGGAATGCTTGACATTCCTTCTTGTTCATCATTCTCCGGCTTGAGTGCGGATATTATCGATTTTCTTCCCATACTAATCCCATAGAAATTGTAGCTTCTTTTCCTGGGTTGCATCGAAATTCTTCTCTCTCGATAAGATCGTGGAATGGTTTTCGCCAACCAATCCATCCCTAGATTATATCTACATCCCCATAGGTATTACGCTCAGTTATTTGCTAGAACCTTAATTGAGCCTAAGTTCAATTCTAAGTTCGAGCAAGCCCGTAACGGTCATAATACCTCCTATAGGTGATGAGATTCTCATTTCCGATTTGTTTCCTCGTGGTTAAGTTCTAACATATCAACGCATGCTTTTGAAATGAAAGAATGCGAAGCACCCAGATCGAATGTAAGTATAATAGGTATATTGCAAAGTAATCCCATACCCGCTAGGTTACCTTGATTCTCGCTGCTCGACGCCTATGTAGCGCATAGGCTCGGCCCGAGCTGGTTGCGCCGACGAGGTGCTTGCCTCGCTGATTCTCGCTGTTGCCGCCGCTGTTGCCGCTGCCTCGCGTCGTCGCACCGCCGCTGTCGTTGCTGGTGGCGGGTTGGTACCGAATCGCCTTAACGGTCAAGGTGGCCCGATTGATTTGGCCTTCCCATGGTTATCTCATGGATCCTGTGGCATTCATTTGCATAGTGGCCCCTCACGCCACACTTATAGCAAATGGGATTTCACCATGCACACCCCGCAGCCTTTTGTTGCATTTCTGCATGGTGGAATCCTTACTATCTCGGTAGGTGGAGTAAATACGGTCTCCTCCAACCTCGCCTCTGTGGAGCCATGTTATTCGCCATGGCCTCTTGTTGTTGTTGTTAAACCTCCTCGTTGAAGTTGTTGTTATTGGGACTTCCTTCCCATTTACGCTTCCTTTGTCACCGACATTTTGTGACCGGGTCGGTGCAGATTTCTCCTGCATTGCCGCCTATGTCTAATGCCCTACTAAGAGCCTCCAGATAAGTTAAGTCGCCACGACCGCCAAATGACATCCTTATCTCGTGTCTCAATCCCGCTTGAATTTTTCCGACATTTTCATGTCAAGATTCACTAAATCCGGGCGATCTAGACATATCGCAGTAACGCCTGGTCGTACTCAAGGACCGACATCTTACCCCGCCTGTGGTGAAAAATTCAATCTCCTTTTGTTCCGATAGCTTTGGGAATGTACTTATCATACATTTCGCTTTGAAGTCGCCCTGTAAAGTATTCCATTTGTTCCGGTCGTTGTCTTTCTCCTCGCCTCCCACCGTAAGTCACCGTCCGTGAGTTGAATGTCACGCAAGATAACCTCTCTCTGCGTAGTACAACAAGAAAGTCAAAATTGCTCGATAGCCCCGACCCACTGCTCGGCATCCTCGTGGCTTCCTTTACCATCAAAGGAGGCGGGTTCTCGCTTAAAAGAGTTCTTCCACTCTACGGTCGTGGAGCGGGGTGGCACCGATCTCTTCACTTTCAGCCTGTGGTATCCCGCCTCCCCCCGCCTCTTCCTCTTCCCCCGCCTCACTTCCCCGAGGTGCACGTCTGGCAAGGCATTCTCGTTAATAAACGTAGTTAGTATTCGAATAATGTTCATTGCGCTGAATATACGTAACATCTTTATAAAATCGAATCATAAAACAACTTAAGCAACCATCATTCTTTTCGCACAACTTGATGTTCATAAAAGCCCATCTAGGGTCATCATCATATATATATGGAAAACTTTGCCTCAAAAGGACTATTCTGCATGTCATTGCTTAAAAGAGAACTAAGCACACACCGCACTATGTATACCATCGTCAACTACATATTGATTATAAGACGCCTTAAAATACTATGCTTCTATAACTTTGTTAACATCACTACTACATACTACATTACATACTACTCAGATACTAATATCCGCTCGCCCATGTTTCGCCACGCTTCCATGGTTCTCCTCGCAGCTTCGCCTCGCTGATCCTCCTCGGGTCTTCTTCTTCTTCCGGGTCCTCTTCGATTCCTCCTCCGAGCTTCCTCTCGAGCACGCCCACGTGACGGTCCAGCCCTCTCATCCCCAATGGCATACACATCGCGATAGGAACATAACCTTCTTGATGGCCGATGCTTCCATGTATGTCCTCTCGTGATTGGGTGCCGCCATTGGTGGTGGAACTGTGGTGCCGGTCGCGCCGGATGTCCGAACGCCATAGGTGGAAGAACCGCACTCCCAATGACCTGGTCGCGATGCCCTCGCCACATGCTCGGCCGATCTCCGCCCATGAACCTCGCACCGCAGGTTGACCACCGAGGAACTTCCGTATAACCATTCCGTGTGTCGCCCCGCCAAGTGTACTCCTCTGGTGGCAGATAGGCCTCTCGTGCAGCCCTATATACTGTAGACATATATGAGATGGCCGACAAACCTCGCAAATCTCCAATCAAGTCATAGTCAATGCCCGCACGATAGATATAGTCGCCCGATATCTCTCTTGCATAGTCTTCCCAATCAATCGGCAATCGAGTGAGTAACCGCTGATGCCGCCATATCCCGTCACACCGCACTCATGGGCGCCCATCCATAATCGCAGATAACTCATCAGAAACTCTCCTAGACTGTCGCCCCAACCCATACTGTAAGTGCGATAGGCTTCAAGGACTTCTCCTCGTGTAACCTCGCATCATCCTTCGCCTCGAGTAATAACGATCGCCATCTATCACGTATAATACTAGCGTAAGTCAATCTATATCTGATAAGCAGATAAAAGAATAGAATATATCTGTTAAGATAAAGCAAACACATCTGATAAGCAGATAAATGTTTACATCAAAGATCCTATGTTCATCTTACATCATAATTTCACTTATGGAATCTCTACTTTCAACTTCTTAAGTTCTCTATTCTTAGCAAAATTTTCAGTCTAACTTCAACTGTTCCTCACGAATTCTGGAGAAGGATTCAGGATTTCTGTCCTTCATATGAACTGAAGTTCGTTGAGATAAGAATATGTGAGCGAAAACCGTTTGCAAAACGGAGTTCAAACGAATAAGAACGAGCCAAAACAAAAACACTGCGCAGTGCAGTTTTCTGCCTGCGCGATTGTGCGCCGGAAATCACTTCCTTTCGGACGATTGTGAGCTCGTGCCCGCTTCATTTAGATTTTCATCAAAATTTGTTTAGCTTTCTCTGGTCCTTATCGAACCCATGCGCCTTGCACCTTTGATCCTTTCTTTTGCTTTCGTCACTTTTCGCTGAAAACTCGAGTTCGCTTCCAATCGACTTTTCGCTCGCTCAGAAAATCAATATCTCACTATTGTTCTCGCAAAGGGATCAAGCTCCTAGAACTCATACTTCTATGTTCAAGAGGTGAGCATGCTTCTTAGAGCATCTATGTTCTTTGGGAATAACATACCCATTTTCGTAATAAATTGTAAACTTTGAATAAATATTTCAAAATCGTAACATAACTTCTCGACTCATGCTTTCAAGAACTCAAACATCACTTTCGACATTATCATGTCAACTATTTCTCATTCTTCGTAAACTTGGTCTCATCTCACCGATAACTCATTTATCATAAAACTTTCGACATAAAATTGTCAACTTTTCTCATAACATCGAAAAATTCTTTTCGAATACGCTCCAAAACTTTCATAACTTTCACCGCTTTCAAAATGTGAATTCAATCTCATTTTCCAAAATTTCAAGTTCACTGCTTCAAACTTTCAACTTTCAAACTCAAACCGAGAAAATAATTTACCTCTTTTCCTATTGAGCTTGATGTGATGGAGTGTTGAGCACAACACCGATTTCTAGAAGTCTAGTGACTCAATCTAGACTTAACTTTGAAAGAAGGTTTTAGGTTCAAAGGACGACCGCTCGATATTAATCGTGATGTACCGCCTTTCCAAAGTACGGATTAGACGGATCATACTAACTAAGGTGGATTAAGAACATAATGACCAACAACCTTCAAGACTTCAAACTTTTATAGATAAACACACAACGATTTCATACAAACTAGACCAATGCATCATTAACAAAAGGATTCAACCGATCCGAGGTAACATAAGTAATATCCAAAATATATAATAAAGTGTTTTGAACAATGAAAGCATGTGAATGCATATATGACGATATACATCCAAGGTGAACTATTAGCGACAAAACTCCGATCGCTCAACACTTGTCCATCCTATCACAGCCAACTCGCACATTTAAAACAAACATGCAGGGCTAAGTACAAGATTGCACTTAGTGGACTCATGCCAAAATAATTTCATTTAATTACATCGCCCATTAGTATAACACGAGGATTTTAGTTGAAATAACTCGTGAATACCAAAATACTTTATCATTTCTCAAAAGATTCGCCGCCGCAGCATTTTCTCGCTTCGATGATCCGTATCATTCACATAATACATAATCGATCTCATAATCGATCTCACGCCGTAGAAGTAGCCTCCTTCACCGACGCCGTGATCGGTCAAGATGTTGCTAACGGCTCACAATCACATAGTCGTGATTCTCAGATCCGACTAGATCCACGACCGCCGATGATGTTGCTAACGGCTCACAACACAAAATCGGTGTACACGCTAATCTTAGCTGTGAATTTCGTGATCCGACTAAGATCCGATATCGATTTTAAAATTGGGAGCTACCCAATAACCGATTCACATTCATAGTCGCTCGCCCAACAACATGATAGATACATACGTTAAAACATAAATATTTTGGGCATGTAATCAATAATGCTCATAATCATTTTCAACCGAAAGCTTGTAAATAAATACTTTTCAAGAAAGCATCGAATAAAAGGGTTTTCGAGTAAAGCCCACCTCGCATACGTAGTCTTTATACTATGGTCTCTTTCCCACGCCAATGCCCGTCCACGTATCACCTTAACGTAAGAATTATTTTAGTACGCCGGTCACGCTCGATAGAGACGAACATAGTCTATAACGCTCTACGATCAAATAAGGCTAACGCCGGACTTAATTCGACGCTTCCTAATCGATCGATGTCGATTATGAAATTTCTCAACATATAAGAGATATTCTACCTTTTAGATATAACGACGCTTTAACGCACTTACGTAACGTAAGTAGCATTGTT
This sequence comes from Salvia rosmarinus, assembly GCA_036937905.1. Taxonomy (NCBI): domain Eukaryota; kingdom Viridiplantae; phylum Streptophyta; class Magnoliopsida; order Lamiales; family Lamiaceae; genus Salvia; species Salvia rosmarinus. The sequence continues at coordinate 79,570,629 of CM072815.1, read as the reverse complement.
ACTAAACGCACTACGCCACATTGATCACGATTATCGATCATGCGTCTGCTGACCTTGGTCAACGATTTTGGTCAACTATTTTGACCAAGTCAACCAAAAGTCAACAATTTTGACTTTGGTCAACAAAAGTCAACATTTTGACTTTTTCAACTATTTATGAAATTTTATCATTTTATGTGCAATTTTGTTCCAAAATTCCTATAAAATCATACTATGTCTAAAACATTATTTTAGATCATATTATGTAATTATTCTTGATAAAATAAATTTATAACATTAATACACATAATATAAAGTTTTCGGTCATTATAAATTAAATAGCTTAGATTTGTGCAAAATTTTATAAATTCACATGTCACACTATTTTATCATGTGATTAATAATATGTAATTACCTTAGTCAAATAAAATTTATACACCTTAGTCTTATAACATATAGTTTTCGGTTTTTCATAAATAACCCAACAAATGATTTTTAAAAATTCCAATAAATTCATATATCAATTAATCACCCTCAATTATGCTTACTATAACATAATTGTTATTTATTATGAACTATTGAATAAAATTTACCTAAGTCATGTTTGAAAATTTCAACTTAGGTCCAAATAATATTTATAAATTTCAATAAATTCTCACAACCATATATTATGAATCTACACACTTAATATGCTATTATATCACTTAAATATGAATTATATCACAACATTATAACATATACATATATTTTCGGATTCATCAAATTATAAGCTATAGTTTTCCAAAATTCTACATAAATTCATATAAGCATAATTAATACCCTAGATTATGATTTCATGCTTAAATCAACAATTAAAAATTAAAATCATCAACATATATAACCCCTAAGTTTTCGGTCCAAATGAATAATTTAATAGATGCTTAATTTCATGATATAATTAATATACATGCTTAATAACATCATATAAACATAATATCTAAACATATTAACATAAGTTCTAAAATTTTCAAAATTTCATATATAAACTAAGATCATAACTTAAAATTTAACGACTAAATTCAAAATTTAAGCATGTATACGAAGTTCAGAAATTTCTAACCTTTAATCGGTTTCGATTTTGATCGGCAAGGTTTATTTGATCTAAGGATTTGGGATTAAAATTTGATGAACTCTCTCAAATTTTCTCACTATATTTTCGGTACTATGGGGTTGCAAATGGGAGAGTGTTGAGCTTATGTTATATTTATAGTATTTAGCAACTTGTAGTATAATTATTACATGAAAATATATCTAATACACTTGCTTAATTTTGTCAACAAAATCGCACCTCCTTATAGTAGAGACAAAATTTTATCCTTATCATATACAACTCATCATGTTATCTTATCCTTAATTAAATACATCAGATCTTAGTTGTATAAATAATTAAATAATTTGTACATAGTATATATATATATATATGTGTGTGTCGCCTATATCATTAGAGCCTAGGATTGATTTTTTTTTTATACTATATTATATACTTTATTATATTATATTATAATTTAATTATTAAATTATATCATAATTATCAAGAATTAAAAGAATTAATCACATTATGTACACTTAATGTATTTCTCGCCATGCTTAATTAATTAGGATAGAATTTTATTATTTTCATATTATATACTATATTATTATCATATTATAATTATAGTATAAAGTTAAGTTTGAAAAGTCAAATATTTCAACTATACAAACGGCATTATTATATAGTATGAAATTAAATATTTTTCAACCATTTTTCAACATTTTCGCCCTTCAATAAATGAGCATGAGATTACTTGTTTTAATAGCTAATTAATGCTACTTTACACCTAATATATGATAGGATCCAACTCATAACAATTCATTAATTATAAGATGATATTTATACATAAAATCATACTAAAATGGCTAAGTTTTCGCCACTTTCATGCAAGTGTGCCCACACTTGTGCAACTTGTATTACACCTCATTTAGTCCTTAATGACATCATAATAATATAATAATTATCATATATCATTAATTAGATAAGAATAAAATATTAAATCATACTTAAGAACTCACATTTTCAAAATTACTAAGGTAATTCCAAACATTTTATTTTCTTGTATAAAATAGCTACTACATATTTATGTGACATATTATATGCCTTAGATAATAAATTTAATCATAGAAAAGTATTTAAAATAATTTAGGTCATAAAACCCTAATTTAAATATTTAGGTTTTCAAACCCATTAAATAAGGTACATTGCATTCTTAATTTTCTAGCATTATTTTATGATAAATAATGCTCTTATATAATAATATAATTATAGGAATTTGAATTTTATAATTCCGAGATCATATGCTAAAGTTATCGATTATTCTAAACGTAGACGTTGAAACGCCTCTAAATTCTCATAGTTTAATTATCTCTAAAATGTTCAAAATAAAGTTTGTTACAACTTTATTTATTCCTATAATAATAGGAATTTCAAATTGCTTAATCGCTTAATAATATCAGAAGACGAATCGCCGAATTTATTCGACGTTAGAAAATTACGCTCAAGGAATATTGAAAATTATATTCCTTAATTCACTAAGCCTCAGAATCTCATACGTAAATTATCCAATTATGCTTGGTCAAAGTCAAGAGTCGACTAATTAAGATTTTAATTATCGAATTAATAATGCTAATTACGGAATTTATTATCGTAATTCAAGATTAAAACTACGGATATTACATTCTACCCCTTAAAAAAATTTCGCCCTCGAAATTTGCATACCTCAAAAGAGTTCGGGTATCGCTTTTCATGGCGCCCCGAGTTCCCACGTAGCTTCTTCCCGTCCGTGGTGCCCCATAGACTTTCACTATCGATTGATTTATTTCTCAACCGTTGAACCTTATGGTCCAAAATAGCCACAGTTCCTCTTCGTAGCTCATATCGATTTAAGACCACGCCATCATGATGTATTACGTGTTTCGGGTCATACACGATTTCCTCACCGAGACACGTGAAACACATTATGAACATTACCCAAGCTTGGTGGTAACGCTAATCTATGCGCTATGTGGCCTATTTTCTCAAGGATCTCGTAAGGTCCTATAAATCGTGGTTTCAACTTTCCCTTTACCCCAAATCTTACAATGCCTTTGACTGAGAGGTTTTAAGGAAAACCTTGTCTCCACACTCAAATTCTAGCTCGATCTACGGTATCGCGATATGATTTCGCCATCCCGAGCTTCCTTTATTCTTTGTCTTATCCGACGACAATTTCAATCATTTCTTCGATCGATCGGCCCTAAGATTTTCCTTTCACCAACTTCATCCCAAAGAAAGTGGCGATCGACATTTTCTTCCATATAATGCTTCATATGGGGCCATGTTGATTGTCGCCGATAACTATTATTGTAGGCTAACTCAATAAGTGGTAAAACTTGTTCCCAAGTTGCGCCGATCCAATACTACCGCTCTCAACATATCCTCTAGCGCTTGATCGCTCGCTCGATCGCCCGTCTGTCTGGGATGAAAAGTCGGCCGAAATTCACTGCTCCCAATTCCTTTGTAAGCTTACCCAAAATCTCAAGTAAACTTCAATCTCTATCGTAGTGATAGATTTCGTATTCCATGCACGCACAATTTCCTTCACATATAGTCGAGCTAACTTGTCGGACCCATAGGTGATTCAATTGGTAGAAATGAGCACACTTTGTAAGGCGATCCACTACTACCCATATAGCAAGTTGTTACCTTTTGTGACTTTGGTAAACCCACTACAAAATCCATAGCTATGTCGTCCCATTTCCATTCGGTATCTCCAAAGGTTGCAGCTTTCCATACGGCCTTTGATGTAACGCCTTTACTTGTTGACAAGTAAGACAACGCTCACCTAACGAGGCTATATCTCTTCATTCCTTCCCACCGTAACTTTCCTCGTAGGTCTTGGTACATTTTGGTACCGCCTCGACGGGCGGTATATGGAGTATCATGAGCTTCACTCATGATTTCATTTCTAAGCTCGCCATTGTTTGGAATACATAGCCTTCCTCAAACAATATAGCGCTATCACCGCTTCTCAAACCTTTCTCGTTCTCCCTTTCTCACTTTAGCCCTTATCTTTCTAGTTCCTCATCCTTTCTTTGTTCTTCTATGATTTTATTCTTAAATCGACATCATAGTAAGTGTAGCAACATTATCCATGATTGTCCTTGGTGGTTCGACTATCTCTATCGACATTTTCTCAAACTCTTCAATGAGTTTTCCTTCCGCTGTCAAGAGACATCCAAGCTTTGATCGACCTTTACGACTCAAGGCATCCGCTACTACATTAGCTTTTCCCGATGATAGTTTATGCCACAATCGTAGTCTTTACTAATTCGAGCCATCTCCTTTGTCTCATGTTCGATCCTTTTGCTCGAAAAGTATTTTAAACTTTGTGGTCAAGAAGATTTCACATCTTACTCCATAAAGACGATGTCTCCAAATCTTTAATGCGTGAACCACACCGCCAATTCCAAGTCACGAGTCGGTAGTTCAACTCATGTGGTCTAAGTTGTCGGATGCGTAAGCTATTACCTTCCTTCTTGCATCAAGACACAACCAAGTCCATTTTGGAAGCATCGTATAGATAACATATTCCTTGTTCAACTGGGACAACTAATACCGTGCACTAGTCGCTTTCTTTAACGCTTGGAAACTTGCCTCACACTCATCACCCATGTGAATTTGATCCCTTCGAGTAGTCGTGTCATCGGCCTTGCTATCTTGGAGAATCCTTCAATGAATCTCCTATAGTAGCCACCAATCCTAGGAAACTTCGAATTTCGCTTTGAGTGGTCGGCGCTTCCATCCTCGCACACCGACCTTGCTTCTGATCAACTTTATTCCTTCCACGACACAATGTGTCCAAGGAATATTACTTTTAAGCCAAAATTCACACTTGCTGAATTTAGCATAAAGTTGTTCGCCTGTAGGTCTCAGAACATCGCTCTCAAGTGTTCTTTATGTTCCTCCTCGTTCTTTGAATAGATGAGAATATCATCTATAAAGACTAAGACAAACTTATCCAAGTATGGATGGAACACTGCTCATAAGATCCATAAACACGGCAGCAAGCGTTAGTTAGTCCGAACGGCACTACTACAAACTCGTAGTGGCCATACCTTGTTCGAATGCCGCCTTAGATATATCTTCCGGTCGCACTTTAGTTGATGGTAGCTCGACTTAAGATCGATTTTCGAGAATACGCTTGCACCTCTCAATTGGTCGAACAAATCGCTCATCCTTGGTAGCGGATATTTGTTCTTAAGCCCAATTTGTTTAATTCTCGTAATCGATGCACATTCTTAACGAACCATCCTTTTCTCGACAACAGACAAAGCCCCCATGGTGAAACACTGGCCTTATAAAACCCAAGTCCAATAACTCTCGAATTTGATTTTCAACTCTTCGAGTTCCTCGGTGCCATTCTCAGAAGGCGCTTTTGATATCGGAGCCGATCCAGCCCGCATCAATTGTGAACTCTAGCCGCCTATCTGGGGTAGTCCTGTAATGTCTCAGAAAGACGCCCTGAAATTCCCAACAATTTCCACGCCTTCACCCTTACTCCGCCTTTTCCTCTCCATTTAGATACACAAGGAATGCTTGACATTCCTTCTTGTTCATCATTCTCCGGCTTGAGTGCGGATATTATCGATTTTCTTCCCATACTAATCCCATAGAAATTGTAGCTTCTTTTCCCTGGTTGCATCGAAATTCTTCTCTCTCGCATAAGATCGTGGAATGGTTTTCGCCAACCAATCCATCCCTAGATTATATCTACATCCCCATAGGTATTACGCTCAGTTATTTGCTAGAACCTTAATTGAGCCTAAGTTCAATTCTAAGTTCGAGCAAGCCCGTAACGGTCATAATACCTCCTATAGGTGATGAGATTCTCATTTCCGATTTGTTTCCTCGTGGTTAAGTTCTAACATATCAACGCATGCTTTTGAAATGAAAGAACGCGAAGCACCAGATCGAATGTAAGTATAATAGGTATATTGCAAAGTAATCCCATACCCGCTAGGTTACCTTGATTCTCGCTGCTCGACGCCTATGTAGCGCATAGCTCGCCCGAGCTGGTTGCGCCGACGAGGTGCTTGCCTCGCTGATTCTCGCTGTTGTTGCCGCCGCCGCTGCCTGTCTCGCCGCCGCCGCTGCCGCCGCTGTCGCTGTTGTGGCCGGGTTGGTACCGAATCGCCTTAACGGTCAAGGTGGCCCGATTGATTCGGCCTTCCCATGGTTATCTCAAGGATCCTGTGGCATTCATTTGCATAGTGGCCCCTCACGCCACACTTATAGCAAATGGGATTTCCAGCCATGCACACCCCGTGCCTTTTGTTGCATTTCTGCATGGCGGAATCCTTACTATCTCTCGGTAGGTGGAGTAAATACGGTCTCCTCCAACCTCGCCTCTCATGGAGCCATGTTATTCGCCATGGCCTCTTGTTGTTGTTGTTGAATCCTCCTCGTTGAGGTTGTTGTTATTGGGACCTCCTTCCCATTTACGCTTCCTTTGTCACCGACATTTTGTGACCGGGTCGGTGCAGATTTCTCTGCATTGCCGCCTATGTCTAATGCCCTACTAAGAGCCTCCGAGATAAGTTAAGTCGCCACGACCGCCAAATGACATCCTTATCTCATGTCTTAATCCTCGCTTGAATTTTTCCGACATTTTCATGTCAAGATTCACTATATCCGGGCGATTCTACATATCGCAGTAACGCCTCGTCGCACTCAAGGACCGACATCTTACCCCGCTTTAGGTGAAAATTCAATCTCCTTTTGTTCCGATAGCTTTGGGAATGTACTTATCATACATTTCGCTTTGAAGTCGTCCTGTAAAGTATTCCATTTGTTCCGGGTCGTTGTCTTTCTCCTCGCTTCCCACCGTAAGTCACCGTCCGTGAGTTGAAAGTCACGCAAGATAACCTCTCTTGCGTAGTACAACAAGAAAGTCAAAATTGCTCAATAGCCCCGACCCACTGCTCGCATCCTCGTGGCTTCCTTTACCATTGAAGGAGGCGGGTTCTCGCTTAAAAGAGTTCTTCCACTCTACGGTCAAAGGAGGCGGGGTGGCACCGATCTCCTCACTTTCGCCTGTGGTATCCTCGCCTCTACCCCCGCCTCTTCCTCTTCCCCCGCCTCACTTCCCACCCGAGGTGCACGTCTGGCGGCATTCTCGTTAATAAACGTAGTTAGTATTCGAATAACGCTCATTGCAAATGAATATACGTAACATCTTTATAAAATCGAATCATAAACAACTTAAGCACCATCATTCTTTTCGCACAACTTGATGTTCATAAAAGCCCATTCTCGGGTCATCATCATATATATGGAAAACTTTGCCTCAAGGACTATTCTGCATAAGTCATTGCTTAAAAGAGAAACTAAGCACACTGTACTATGTATACTATCACAACTACATATTGATTATAAGACGCCTTAAAATACTATGCTTCTATAACTTTGTTAACATCACTACTACATACTACCTATTACATACTACTCAGATACTAATATCCGCTGGCCCATGTTTCGCTCACGCTTCCATGGTTCTCCTGCAGCTTCGCCCTCGCTGATCCTCCTCGGGATCTTCTTCTTCTTCCGGGTCCTCTTCGATTCCTCCTCCGAGCTTCCTCTCGAGCACGCCCACGTGACGGTCCAGCCCTCTCATCCCCTATGGCATACACATCGCGATAGGAACATAACCTTCTTGATGGCCGATGCTTCCATGTATGTCCTCTCGTGATTGGGTGCCGCCATTGGTGGTGGAACTGGTGGTGCCGGTCGCGCGGATGTCCGAACGCCATAGGTGGAAGAACCGCACTCCCAATGACCGGGTCGCGATGCCCTCGCCACATGCTCGGCCGATCTCCGCCCATGAACCTCGCACCGCAGGTTGACCACCGAGGAACTTCCGTATATACCATTCCGTGTGTCGCCCCGCCAAGTGTACTCCTCGGGGCAGATAGGCCTCTCGTGCAGCCCTATATACACCAGACATATATGAGATGGTCGACAAACCTCGCAAATCTCCAATCAGTCATAGTCAATGCCCGCACGATAGATATAGTCGCCCGATATCTCTCTCGCATAGTCTTCCCAATCAATCGGCAATCGAGTGAGTAACCGCTGATGCCGCCATATCCCGTCACACCGCACTCATGGGCGCCCATCCATAATCGTAGATAACTCATCGAAACTCTCCTAGACTGCCGCCCAACCCATACCGTAAGTGCGATAGGCTTCAAGGACTTCTCTCGGTAACCTCGCATCATCCTTCGCCTCGGTGAGTAATAACGATCGCCATCTATCACGTATAATACTAGCGTAAGTCAATCTATATCTGATAAGCAGATAAAAGAATAGAATATATCTCATAAGATAAAGCAAACACATCTGATAAGCAGATAAATGTTTACATCAAAGATCCTATGTTCATTCTACATCATAATTATACTTATGGAATTTCTACTTTCAACTTCTTAAGTTCTCTATTCTTAGCAAAATTTTCAGTCTAACTTCAACTGTTCCTCACGAATTCTGGAGAAGGATTCAGGATTTCTGTCCTTCATATGAACTGAAGTTCGTTGAGATAAGAATATGTGAGAGAAAACCGTTCGCAAAACGGAGTTCAAACGAATAAGAACGAGCCAAAACAAAAACACTGCGCAGTGCAGTTTTCTGCCTGCGCGATTGTGCGCCGGGAATCACTTCCTTCCGGACGATTGTGAGCTCGTGCCCCGCTTCGTACGAGATTTTCATCAAAATTTGTTTAGCTTTCTCTGGTCCTTATCGAACCCATGCGTCTTGCACCTTTGATCCTTTCTCTTGCTTTCGCCACTTTTCGCTGAAAACTCGAGTTCGCTTCCAATCGACTTTTCGCTCGCTCAGAAATCAATATCTCACTATTGTTCTCGCAAAGGATCAAGCTCCTAGAATTCATACTTCTATGTTCAAGAGGTGAGCATGCTTCTTAGAGCATCTATGTTCTTTGGGAATAACATACCCATTTTCGTAATAAATTGTAAAACTTTGAATAAATATTTCAAAATCGTAACATAACTTCAGATTCATGCTTTCAAGAACTCAAACATCACTTTCGACATTATCATGTCAACTATTTCTCATTCTTCGTAAACTTGGTCTCATCTCACCGATAACTTATTATCATAAAACTTTGACATAAAATTGTCAACTTTTCACATAACATCGAAAAATTCTTTTCGAATACGCTCCAAAACTTTCATAACCTTCATCGCTTTCAAAATGTGAATTCAATCTCATTTTCCAAAATTTCAAGTTCACTGCTTCAACTTTCAACTTTCAAACTCAAACCGAGAAAATAATTTACCTCTTTTCCTATTGAGCTTGATGTGATGGAGTGTTGAGCACAACACCGATTTCTAGAAGTCTAGTGACTCAATCTAGACTTAACTTTGAAAGAAGGTTTTAGGTTCAAAGGACGACCGCTCGATATTAATCGTGATGTACCCGCCTTTCCAAAGTACGGATTAGACGGATCACATCAACTAAGCAGGATTAAGAACATAATGACCAACAACCTTTCAAGACTTCAAACTTTTATAGATAAACACACAACGATTTCATACAAACTAGACCAATGCACTATTAACAAAAGGATTCAACCGATCCGAGGTAACATAAGTAATATCCAAAATATATAATAAAGTGTTTTAACAATGAAAGCATGTGAATGCATATACGACGATATACATCCAAGGTGAACTATTAGCGACAAAACTCCGATCGCTCAACACTTGTCCATCCTATCACAGCTTCAACCTCGCACATTTAAAAACAAACATGCAGGCTAAGTACAAGATTGCACTTAGTGGACTCATGCCAAAATAATTTCATTTAATTACATCGCCTATAAGTATAACACGAGGATTTTAGTTGAAATAACTCGTGAATACCAAAATACTTTATCATTTCTCAAAAGATTCGCCGCACAGCAGCATTTTCTCGCTACGTATGATCCGTATCATCCACATAATTATTCATAATCGATCTCATAACCGATCTCACGCCGTAGAAGTAGCCTCCTTCACCGACGCCGTGATCGGTCAAGATGTTGCTAACGGCTCCCAATCACATAGTCGTGATTCTCATCCGACTAGATCCACGACCGCCGATGATGTTGCTAACGGCTCACAACACAAAATCGGTGTACACGCTAATCTTAGCCAGAATTTCGATCCGACTAAGATCCGATATCGATTTTAAAATTGGGAGCTACCCAATAACCGATTCACATACATCGTCGCTCGCCCAACAACATGATAGATCCATACGTTAAAACATAAATATTTTGGGCATGTAATCAATAATAGCTCATAATCATTTTCAACCGAAAGCTTGTAAATAAATACTTTTCAAGAAAGCATCGTAAATAAAAGGGTTTTCGAGTAAAGCCCACCTCGCACACGTAGTCTTTATACTATGGTCTCTTTCCCACGCCAATGCCCCGTCCACGTATCACCTTAACGTAAGAATCATTTTAGTACGCCGGTCACGCTCGATAGAGACGAACATAGTCTATAACGCTCTCACGATCAAATAAGGCTAACGCCGGACTTAATTCGACGCTTCCTAATCGATCGATGTCGATTATGAAATTTCTCAACATATAAGAGGTATTCTACCTTTTAGATATAACGACGCTTTAACGTACTTACGTAACGTAAGTAGCATTGTTACTAAACGCATTACGCCACATTGATCACGATTATCGATTATGCGTCTGCTGACCTTGGTCAACGATTTTGGTCAACTATTTTGACCAAGTCAACCAAAAGTCAACAATTTTGACTTTGGTCAACAAAAAGTCAACATTTTGACTTTTTCAACTATTTATGAAATTTTATCATTTTATGTGCAATTTTGTTCCAAAATTCCTATAAAATCATACTATGTCTAAAACATTATTTTAGATCATAATATGTAATTATTCTTGATAAAATAAATTTATAACATTAATGCACATAATATAAAGTTTTCGGTCATTATAAATTAAATAGCTTAGACTTGTGCAAAATTTTATAAATTCACATGTCACACTATTTTATCATGTGATTAATAATATGTAATTACCTTAGTCAAATAAAATTTATACACCTTGGTCTTATAACATATAGTTTTCGGTTTTTCATAATTAACCCATCAAATGATTTTTAAAAATTCCAATAAAATCATATATCAATTAATCACCCTCAATTATGCTTACTACAACATAATTGTTATTTATTGTGACTTATTGAATAAAATTTACCTAAGTCACTTTTAAAATTTCAACTTAGGTCAAAATAATATTTATAAATTTCAATAAATTCTCACAACCATATATTATGAATCTACACACTTAATATGCTATTATAACACTTAAACATGAATTATATCACAACATTATAACATATACATATATTTTCGGATTCATATAAATTATAAGCTATAGTTTTCCAAAATTCTAAATAAATTCATATAAGCATAATTAATACCCTAGATTATGATTCCATGCTTAAATCAACAATTAAAAATTAAAATCATCAACATATATAACCCCTAAGTTTTCGGTCCAATGAATAAATTTAATACTATGCTTAATTTCATGATATAATTAATATACATGCTTAATAACATCATATAAACATAATATCTAAACATATTAACATATGTTCTAAAATTTTCAAAATTTCATATATAAACTAAGATCATAACTTAAATTTTAACTGACTAAATTCGAAAATTTAAGCATGTATATCGCTTATCATGAAATTTCTAACCTTTAATCGGTTTCGATTTTGATCGGCAACGCTTATTTGATCTAAGGATTTGGGATTGGAATTTGATGAACTCTCTCTTAAATTTTTCACTATATTTTCGGTACTATGGGTTCAAAATGGAGAATGGAGTGCTTATGTTATATTTATAGACATTAGCAACTTGTAGTATAATTATTACATGAAAAATATCTAATACACTTGCTTAATTTAGTCAACAAAATCGCACCTCCTTATAGTAGAGACAAAAATTTTAATCTTATCATATACAACTCATCATGTTATCTTATCCTTAATTAAATACATTGTATCTTAGTTAATTTAATTAAATAATTAAACATTTAAATATATAATGTATGTGTGTCGCCTATTTCATTAGATCTTAGGATTGATTTATTTTTTATCATATATTATATACTTTATTATGTTATATTATAATTTAATTAATAAATTATATCATAATTATCAAGAATTAAAAGAATTAATCACATATGTACACAAATGTGACATTCTCGCCATGCTTAATTAAATAGGATAGGTTTTATTATTTTTATATTATATACTATATTATTATCATATTATTATTATAGTATAAAGTTAAGTTTGAAAAGTCAAATATTTCAACTATACAAATGGCATTATTATATAGTATGAAATTAAATATTTTTCAACCATTTTTCAACATTTTCGCTCTTCACAATAAATGAGCATGGATGATTTGTTTTATTTGTTAATTAATACTACTTTACACCTAATATATGATAGGATACAACTCATATTATTTCATTAATTATAAGATGATATTTATACATAAAATCATACTAAAATGGCTAAGTTTTCGCCACTTTTGGACAAGTGTGCACCCACACTTGTGCAACTTGTATTACACCTCATTTAGTCCTTAATGACATCATAATAATATAATAATTATCATATATCATTAATTAGATAAGAATTAAATATTAAATCATACTTAAGAACTCACATTTTCAAAATTACTAAGGTAATTCCAAATATTTTATTTTCTTGTATAAAATAGCTACTACATATTTATGTGACATATTATATGTCTTAGATAATAAATTTAATCATAGAAAAGTATTTAAAACAATTTAGGTCTTAAAACCCTAATTTAAATATTTAGGTTTTCAAACCCATAAAATAAGGTACATTGCATTCTTAATTTTCTAGCATTATTTTATGATAAATAATGCTCTTATATAATAATATAATTATAGGAATTTGAATTTTATAATTCCGAGATCATATGCTAAAGTTATCGATTATTCTAAACGTAGACGTTTGAAACGCCTCTAAATTCTCATAGCTTAATTATCTCTAAAATGTTCAAAATAAAGTTTGTTACAACTTTATTTATTCCTATAATAATAGGAATTTCAAATTAAGCTTAACCGCTAATAATATCAGAAGACGAAACGCCGAATTTATTCAACGTTAGAAAATTACGCTCAAGGAATATTGAAAATTATATTCCTTAATTCACTAAGCCTCATGAATCTCATACGTAAATTATCCAATTATGCTTGGTCAAAGTCAAGAGTCGACTAATTAAGATTTTAATTATTGAATTAATAATGCTAATTACGGAATTTATTATCGTAATTCAAGATTAAAACTACGGATATTACACCCGGCTAAGTACTCCTTCACGAGGGTAGACGCCTTAACCAGCGCTCCCTCCAGCTCGGCTACCACACCCTCAGCCCCCTGTGTAATGACAAACAAGGTCAGAAGTACATAATAATTACATTTCCCTATAATGTATGACGACGATATATTACCTCGGGAAAAGCACGAGGTGCGGATTGAGAACCGACGATCTCGCATTCTGGATCGTTCTCAACCGGGGGCTCGGGGAACGCGCGCTTTAACCTCTTAAAACGTTGGAGAGGTTGAGGCGAAGGGGACTTCGGGACATCTTTAGTTCGTTCAGAAGAGGCCCCAGGCACCTCCTTTAGTGTTAAGCTAGAAGGCTCGGCAATCAAGCTCGACCCGCCCTCTTCCTCTTCCTCCTGTGAAATCCAATCGAAAAGGAAACGAACTCGTTTAAAGAAAGGAGAGAATGAAAAAGAGAAAAAGGGGGTGGGGCCTCACCCTTCACCGTCTCCACCGTGGTGGCAGGATCACAAGGGCTCAGCCCCGCAGCTACAAGCTCGGCCTCAGAAAATACTTCGTCCACCAAGCCAATCCTGCCTAAGGATTGCTCCAAGCTACAAGTCGTTATTTGTAGCCATGTCCGCCACTTCTCAAGATTCCAGCGAATCGGGTGCCCAGAAAATGACAAAAGAAAATTTTCGTGCGGTTGGGAATTTTTGACTTCGTCTTTAATTTAAAATTACGACGAGGTGACAAGTAATACCACCCCGCGCTGAATTTGAATTGAAAGAACCTAAGGACGAGGTCTAAGGTCAAAGGGAAATTATGGCGATAAGCAAAGACACCTAGGCCCGTTAAATGCCGAAAGGAGTTCGGCGTTAATTGGGCTAAAGGGATGCCAAACAACTGCTGCAGTTCAGCGTATATGGAAGGATAGGGAAGACGAAGGCCATTTTTCAGGCTATCCTCATAAACCGTGACGAAACCAAACGGAGGAAATTAGCCCTATCCTCCAGACGGGAGCAATGTACCCAAAAGATTTCGAGATATAAAAATTAGAAGCAAGCTCTAACCTAGCAGATGCTCCTAAAATCGAAGAAATAGAAGAAACCCTACCAACATCCCTCATGGACGGATAACAAACTCTACGCAAAAAAGGAGGAAGGACATCGAAGGTATATACTTGTACATCCACCGAATCATTCGATGGGGACACAGACACAATACGGCCTTCCTGGCCGTGAGAATCCTCAGAGCATGAAGAAGAAGGAGAAGCCATAACTTACTGGTTTATAAATCGAAGGAGATGGCGCTAAACTCCGAGACGACAATGGCGACAGTTGAGCACTTTTTTTTAGAAAATCAGAGATTAAGTCTAAGAAATTTGAAAATGGCAATGTGATATGCGGAACAACGTATCGGGGAAGTTATTCCCCAATATGCGCTTTATCGGGAATCCAACCGCTGCCGCATTAAATGCACATTAAATGCATAGTATCTTGTGCATGACATCGGCAGAAAATCCCGTGTTCGGCCTCGGCAGGACGTTCCGCATTCAAGATAAGAACGCCGTATATCCGACCTCGACCATGAATTGCATAAACGACTTCGACATAACGCCCGCCAGTGAAGTTATCCCGAAGACTTCGCTTAACGCCTGCCGCCGGTGGCGAAGCAGTGACAAGACTGCAAAACACCCCAGCAAGAGATACAAATAGCGCCACGAACTTGTCATAACACCTCGGAGAGGAAAGCCAAACGATGTACAACCTCGGCATGAAGCCTCAGTAAGATGATGTCAGCAACGCACGGCCTCGGCATAACGCCTCGATAAGGCGAAGCTAGCGACGCGCGACCTCGGCATTACGACAAAGTGAACCCAACGGTGCGCGACCTCTGCACAATACCTCGAAAAAGCGAGCCACTCGATAGGCGACCTCGGAACATTGCCTCGGAAAGGTCATCCAGACAGCACAAAGTCGGCACCGAAAAGGGCCCCGATTCGCCACACACGTACATCGGCAAACCACAACCCCCAAACCCGTTACGACCTCGCTTCTGCGTCTTTTTTTGGGGGGGGGGAGAGATGTGATAGGATACGGCCCAACTACCGGGCCCAAGCAATAGGCCCAATACAAGTAAGCCTGACATCAAGCTCGGCCCAGGAAAGTTCGGCCCAAGAGCACTCCTAAATCAATGTGAACGCAGAAGATTCGGCCATATATAAAAGAATCCTAATTTGAAGAGAGATAGGAGGAAGATCCGATCCTAGAGGAAATCTCGGATTAAGGATGTAGGTCAATATATTTGTGTATAAATAGAGGCTAGATTGGACGAGAAAGATCATCTACACTTTTTGTAATCGCTCCTCACATTATCAATACACGAATACTCTCTCTCTCCCCGTGGACGTAGATCTTATTCATAGATCGAACCACGTAAATCTTTGGTGTTCTTGTACATTTAATTCCCTTACGAAAATAAGATCGATCAGTTGATGATATTTTTTAATATGAAATTGGACGATGATTTCCACTTGACGACAGCTAATGCCTCGTTTTTATCTTTATAGAAACCGAGGTAGAGTTGAAATCCTAATTCATTATTTTCTTGAAGATGATAAAAAAATCTAAATTATCTATCTAAAAATCATAAGTTTTAGTTTTATAATTATAACATGATTTTGTCGCAATTTTATGTTGGTGAATTCATCGCATCCGACCAAGTTTTCACATGTACATATTTAAGACGGTGCCGCTCATTATTTGTATTAGATTAAACAATGCTATTTGATATAAAATTTGCAAAATTTTGATGGGAATTCTCAATCCCATTTCCATTCGACATGATCAATTTACACATGGTTGCATATTTACAGTGTACATATCGAAATATTACATGACAAAATTTGACAGAACTTTTTTTGGAAGTATCGTCATTTTAAAAATTGTTAAAAATGATATATCGATTGAAATAATTACAAAATCATGTTGTGCTCACAACATGATTTTGTAATTATTTCAAGGTAATTAGCTCATGTTCTCTATAACAGTGAGAGTAGAAACATATAAGTCGGACTAATTTATTTTCTAAGAAAATCAATAAAAATATCACAATTCAGTTGGTCGTAAACTGATTTGGATAATACATAAATTTTCATTTATTAATTCTTAAATTCTTATTTAAATGTTTAAATTTAGTATTGACTAATCATATGATATATCGCTTAACATTACATTGCATAAACATATACTTTTGTTATTATTTATGTATGCAATTTATTTATTTATTATTTTTTGGTATCATGAGGAATCTCCAGCCGTTACATACTGTACGTATTGGGTAAATCTCACGTTCATATGAAATAGCCTACAAACCACACATGACAGGTAAACCACGCTTGAAAAATCAGGTGTGACATGCTCAAACTCATAGAAGTATTTGGTGGGGTTCACACTTGTGACCTCTATGCCACATGAACCCACATTAACTATTTGGTTTTCCCTAAGGGACATATATTCTATTTTAGAATGTGGAACTGGTGATCTAATTATTAAATTACTATTTAATAAAATAAAATTTGACCATTAATTCGATTGTGGAAACTCTGGAAGTCACGAAATTGTTTTAGATTACGAAGCTGTGAAATAATAATAAAATAGAAAAGATTGTTAATATAATAGTAAAACAAGAAATGGATATTCATGCCATGCGTGGAAAGCAAGGGAGATAAAACTTAAAAGAGGGGATAGAAAGAGATTGAATGTGACGGTGTATCTTATACAAACACAATCCATATATATGCCTTCCAACTTTCTCACTGTCTAATGCTTGCCCTCTGTCTTTGGGCACCCACACCACACACACGCACTTATAGTTATATGTGGCTAACAATTTATTCTATTTTAGATGTAATATACCAATAAAACAATGTCTTATGTATTTGCAAGAAAATCCTCCTCTTCACTTAACTATCAATTCCTCAGGTAAGATTTTCCTTTCATCTATGTATTTATGACCAGGGACGGATCCAGAAGTTGATGATGGGGTGGGCTGAAAAATAAGTACTTCGGTGTATTAAATTTCCTAAATGCTAAAATATTTCTTTTTTTTTCATAAGTTGTGTCTTGCGAGACTTCGATACACAAAATCCATCAAGAATTGAGTTTATATCTATATTTTTAATAAAATCTCTTTCAATATAAATTACTAGTGAATCATAAAGTAAATCACCCCCCCATTTTGTTACTAAGTCTCATGTTCACATGCTTTATTGTTGAAAAAAATAATTGTTCAATTCTAGCAATAGATACAAGCAACTTCAAAATTAGATAATTAGTCTAGTTAATATAAGGTAGTTTAGAAAATTGGAACTTTTGCATCTCTATTACATCAAGTTTATAATGTCTTAATTAGTACTCTAATGAAATAATGTATAGAGAAATTTTCAGGACGTAATTTTCTTGCAAGCTTTTAAATATCATTATTATTGAATGATTTGAAAGAATTTATAGGATATAAAGTAACACTGAGATAAAACAATTCAACATGTAACAACTTTGTTTTAATTTTTTAATATTTTGGACTGGGCTAATTTTAAATTAAGCTTAATATAATACATAGACGGAAGAAAAAAGTTTGGGGTTGCACTGGGCTGGAGCCCAATGCAGCCCCTGCATGGATCCGCCAGTGTTTATGACTTATAGCTTTTAATAGTTACTTGGCTCATATTTTTTTCGAATTGTTTCATGTAATATAGCCCATTTCTTTTTAAGCAATAATCATCTCTTTAATATATATGAGTCCTATCTACTTTTTATTCATTTAACCACTTTATAAGTTTATCCTAAATAATAGAATGGAGAGAGTATTATTTTTACTTTTTTATCTGTTTCTCGTTTTACTTCTTGTCATGGCGTGAAAATACGAGTAGGAAGCACAATTTTTGGGTTTTACTTATTTTGAATTGGTAGTGTGGTGTAAGTTTTTCCAATAAGTTTATATATGCTCTTACACATATCTATCTATCTATGTCTACGTTCCAACTAAATTCTTGATCTTTGAAGTCGTGTGTTGAATATAAGAGATATGTGTTATACTTTTCTACGGGAATAGAGATTATAATTAATAATGCGAATATCTTAATATATATTTATACATGAATGTGTGTAAAAGTAGAGTAGCATATATATCCGAAGGAACTATTTTCTTTTTTGGTAATTTAATACAGAAATTTAAAGGTCGCGTAACGGTGGACTCGAACCGAAACCTTTGGCATCGAGCATTAACCACTCTACCACTAGGCTAACACACGCACACAGCAACTATTTTCTTGTTAAGCCAACTAAGAGACTTAATTAATTGATCTTTTATAGTTTAGCTAAGTGTCTTCATTTTAAAAGATAAACAAACTAAATAAATAAAATCGCAGAAGTAGCTACAGACCTATTTTGGTTTTGCTTCTTAAAATAAAAATAAAAATTAAAGCAGACCTATTCGGCATCATATTTGTAGGTAGTACACAAAGAATATCAGAAATCTAATGGGGTCAAACTTTTACGGCGAAAACCTTAATTTTATTGATATTTGTCCCCTACAGGCTACAACTACAACTCCAAGTTCATTAATTAAAGCTAAAGACCGTGACTTGGTTCTCTAGGCCTAGGCGATTGAAATGTTTGCCTAAGTAAATAAAGTGTGGTATTTTAGGGGGCAAAAGTGTCAATCAATATTTGATTATAGTATTTATTGTTCTTAAATATTATAGAATATGTAGGTATATAGTAATATTTTATTAATATATATCAAATTAATAAAATATTATCTTATAAGTGATAAAATTTCTCAAATATAATTTAACTTTGAAAACCAACTTAGATAGTAACATATTCTCTTAGGACATCGACAGATAAAATGCAAAAAATTTAAATAGAAAAATATGCTTAAGATGACATAGTAAAATATTTATATATACTTACTATTGTTTTTTTACCGGACCCGATATAAAGAATGAATATATACATATATAAATAAAACATATTGGTTTATATATGTTCGATTGAGTGTGGTACATGTATTCACATTCTCTGTTCCACAATTAATATGTCTTGCTGTTAAATTTGTTAGTTTTAATATAGTTATTATAAAAGGTAAATATTACTTTAAACTTCAATCATATCCACATTATTTAAAATATTCCAAATTATTATAAATATTTATTTAAACCATCAATTATCAGTGTTATATTAAAAATGTGTTGCATCCATTTTTCAACCCTCAAAATCTTGACATGACTTGCCACATGGAATACGTGGCATTTTCAGTATTTAATTAACAAATAACACAGATGCATCTTATTACGTGGTATCCAACGAGCCACCGGAAGATTTTTTATACAATATTGATAGTTGGTGGTTTAAATAAATATTTTTTATATTTTGGGATATTTTTGTTAAAGCATGTATAATTTAGAGTTTAAAGTGATATTTACCATATTATAAAATAATATAATAAAATCACCTTAATTAATATTATAACAAAACTGAAACTTAGACAAATTATATACTGGCCTTAATAAATAATAATGGAATAATCCATCCTAATAATCAATTATTAGTTTAATTTGTAAATATTAAAAGGTTAAAATTAAATTAAAATAAAACAATGAAAATAATTATATAAAAAAAAATTAATAGCGAGACACTTAAAAATGAGATAAAAGATTCCAAGTGGATAAAAGTCATGCCATTATCACCGTCTTAATACAAACATATACTCACACATTTTTGTAAGAAGGTATATTTTTTTGTACATCTATAAAATTCCGACTTGAGTTGAGACACATCCATCAGATCTAATTAAAGACCAAAGAAGCCGGTCAAATATATATATTGCACCAACTAAAAAAAAAGTAACAAAATATCAGAGGCACAAATTATAACTCCTTTCATCAGTGATCACGAGTTTTAATAGAATTATTGATGGATATTATTTGAAGGAGAAAAAATCTTATTATGTGATAAGTTGTGAGGAGAAAGAATTATTATTTTTTTAAATAATGATTGATTGTAAGATAAAATAATAAAGAATAATGTTTAAAAAAGGAAAGTAATATTATTAGTATATATCAAAAATAGCAAAAGTGAGTCGACGGAGGGAATATTATTTTTGAAGAAGAGCCTCAAATTATTAAAAAAAGAAAAAAAATTGCAATAAAGTATCATTAGAGAATGATTTTTTGGATTAGTTAAGGTTACGCTTTTCTTATATGGTTAGCGTTAAGATTCCCCCACAGTTTCTGTAAATCCCAAAGTCACCCCAGATTGAATATGCCAAGAACTCTCTGCTCCCAAATCTCATCTCTCTTTCTCTCTTAATTCTTGCAGCAAACCCGCACCAGTCTTCATATTTCTGTTCCTAAATTAGATGGGCTGCTGTATTGCGGCGTCTGACATTCAAAAAAGAAGAAGAAAGCAAAAGGAAATCTCGCAACAAAAAAGGTGGAATCTTTTGCAGACTCGTCATGCATTCTTGAGCTACAGTGGGATCTCTTGATCTTTGTCGCAGCTGAAAATGCCGATGCCAAGAGAGCTCTGGGTAAGTCTGTCTTTTTCTGCGGGAATCAAAATGTGAGAGACCTCACGTATTACTGTGTGTGTATATGTGCTTCTTGAATTGTGATGATGGTGGCTGCTGTTTCCGGAGCAGCTTCAACAACCGACCCACAAAACCCCAAAACCAAGAGGCCGCCATTGTTGCCCTCTGAGAAAGATAACAGCAATGGGGTTTCGAGCAACCCCAAAAAGCCCAAATCAAGAATTGTGTCTTCTAGATACATGTCCCCTTCGACTTCTTCCACTTCCACATCGAATTCATCCTCACTCTCCTCGTCCTCGTCTTCTTCTAGAAGGTTTCCTTCGCCTCTGATTTCAAGAACTTCCACCACCTCTATGCCGAATGCACCTTCTTTAGGCTCTAAGAGGTCCGTTTCTGTAGACCGGAGGCGGCCGGGTGTTTCTCGGCCTTTAACATCTGAACTTGATCTAAAAAATGGTAGTGTTTCAGCTGCCGCTAAGCTGCTTGTGACCTCGACTAGGAGTTTGTCTGTTTCATTTCAAGGGGAGGCGTTTCCGTTGCCCGTTAGTAAGACTAAGGTGGCCCCTGCTTCCCCTAATTTGAGTAGTGTGCGGAAGGGGACTCCGGAGAGGAGGAGGAGTAGTACTCCATCGAGAGGGAAGGCCGACATTGTAGAGAATTGTAAGCTTGCTGATCAGCATAGGTGGCCGGCTAGGCGTCAGACGAATCCCCTTTCGAGGAGTTTGGAGTGTGGTGGCAATGTTGAGGAGAGGAGTAGCCTAAGTGGATCTGTGAATGCAGTTCGATCACTGCAGCACTCGATGATTGATGAGCGGAGGCCCTCGCTTGATGGTAGGGCGAGTCTTGATTTGGGGCAATCCGAGTTTCCAAATGTGGCTCGGCGGTCCCCATATGGAAACTCGGTTAGTAATGAGGTCTTGATGCCGTTTGACCTCACCACTTCTGATTCGGATAGTGTCTCATCTGGTAGCACTTCCGGAATTCAAGAATGTGGTCGGGCTTCCCAAAGGCAAACTGGACCTCGTGGGATTTTTGATTCAGCTAAATTTTGGCAAGAAACTAACAGCCGGCTTAGGAGGCTGCAGGACCCTGGCTCACCATTGCCTACGAGTCCAGGCTCTATACTGATTGTGCCACCTAAATTGAAGAAGTATAGTTGTAATGCTTCGATTTTGTCATCCCCAAGAACAATGTCGTCTCCTATCCGCGGTGGTGTTAGGGCTGCTTCTCCTACCAAGCTTATGACACCTGTGGGAATGTCTCCATCGAGGGGATATAGTCCATCTCGCATCAGAAATGCTGTTAGCACCATTAACAACAATTTTACTGACACACCCTCGGTTCTTAGTTTTGCCGTTGATGTACAAAGAGGGAAAGTTGGGGAGAGCAAAATCTTAGATGCTCATTTGTTGAGACTTTTGTACAATCGGCACTTGCAGTGGCGCTTTGTAAATGCTAGAACTGAAGCGGTCTTGCTTGTACAGCAACGCAGTGCAGAGGTCAGAATCTTCTTCTTATACTTCTCCTGATATTTGGTTTCATCCAGAGATGCCGTTTTGTTTTGAATATGATACATGATAGATTTGGCTTAATGTATGAAATGATAAGGGGAATGTTAAATTTGGAAAGATGGTGTCTCTTAAGCTCTCAATAGGAAAATGGAAGAATAAGAGAGTAATAACTGTTTTATTGTTGGTCAAACTTACTTTATTTGTGATGCTCCTCTATAGGTTACTATGAGTAACAGACTAGCTTAGAATCCTATTAATACATGTCTATTAGGAATCTGACAATTATGTCACACTTCTAAAGAAAGAAAGAAAATTGCTACACAAATTAAAATTGACTATTTACAGGATGACATAGCTTAAAAGGTGGAATATTACATCTTGTGGGCTCTATCCTTGTCTTGGATTTCAAATCTTTGGACTAGCGCTCTTGAAAGAAAGTGTTGCCTTATGAGGCTTCACTTTTAATTAAATGACCGACAGAAATGCCGAAGTTAGAAAAAGGCATAAAAAGATCAATCTGGTGTTAGGTTGGAGAAGAATGATCGAGTTAATTTTTCCAAGTTATGACAAATCCTATGCAGTTGAAATGCCAAGTAGTTTTAAGGCCTGTGTTTTTTGAGGTTTTGAGGGTTTTCCTTTAGTTATATGGTAGAGCATATGTAGTGGAACCTATGAGTGTAATGGATACTCACCTTTTGTAACTGAGGCGATATAATTGTATTTTGTGACAAGGTACATAGTCATAAAAGAAAGGTAAAAATATTCTGGTCATAATGGACAACCTCCAAATTTATCAATACGAACCCAATTTGATGTTATTATGATTCCAATACCATTTGAAGTGAAGTTCTAAACTACCTGCCCAGTAAAATCTTCACCCTCACCTTCCGTTTTCCTTCTTAATTTACTGTCGGTAGCCTCACCAGCGGCCACCCAGCAATGTCAGACCCTTCCCCACTCAGTGTTCATCACTAGCTTGGATGGGACCCTTATCTGGCTAAATTCACTTGTGCCACTGCCCTCAACATACACACACACGTTAGCGCATTTGGCCCTCATATATGTCCGATCACTTTATGGTGACAACATTCACCTTTAGTTATCTCATTGCAAACTAGTAGATAAACTTCACGTGGTAATTTTCTTATTTTCTGATCTGTGTTGGAAATTAATTTTGGGTCTTTTAGACTTGACATGTTCGAACTCTGGGCCTCCTGAACTAAATAAATAATGAATTGCTTGTAGATAATATTTATTATGTCAGCTTGGAGTATGATGATCAACTTTGAGTACTGCATAAATTTAGTTTTGCCAAGCTAGTCCCTGAAAATTACAGTTTGCCTCTGAAATTCATTAACTAAAATTCTCTGACTTCACCAGAAGAATCTGTGGAACGCATGGATAACAAGCTCAGATCTACGTGATACTGTCGCTAAAAGAAGACACAGATTGCAGTTGCTAAGACAAAAGTTGAAACTAGCTTCCATTTTAAAAAAACAAGTAAGCTCTTTTTACTGTTTCCACTTCCGTGACATTTTTTAATCATTATCACATTGTAGCTGTGTAGTTATGTTAGAACTGATAGAGAGTATAATTTGCAGCTAATGGTATTATGCTTTATGAGTTGATTGACTGGGTACTAGTTGTGCTTTACCCAACTAAACATCTTTGTACTTTCTTTTATTGAACTTTTCCGTCCATTTAATTCATTACATGCATAGACATATTTTTTAGTTTTGCATATCTAAAGGGTTTTTTTTTTTTTTAATTTCTGTGATTTAGATGATCTTTTTGGAAGATTGGGCATCTTTGGACGAAAACCACTTGGTTTCTGTGGTTGGAGCTATTGAAGCTTTGAAGGCTAGCACTCTTCGTCTTCCAGTTGTCGGAGGAGTCACCGTATGTAACTGCTTTTTTTGGGGGGTCTTAAGTGTGTATGAAACTTTGCAGTGTAGTTTGGCCAGTTGAATAACAATATGAATTTTTGGCAGGCTGACGTCCGAAGCTTGCAGAAAGCTATCGGTTCAGCTGTTGAAGTTATGCAAGCCATGGCAAACTCAGCATATTTGCTTCTCCCAATGGTAATCTCTTAAACCAGTTCTCGCACGTCATTCAAAATTTGACATTTAGCAATTCTAGAAGTGATTGAAGTTTCCCATTTATGTGATGGCTCACAGGTGGAGGAAGTGAGTTCTTTAGTGAGTGAACTTGCGAAAGTGACGAAAAAGGAGACAGCTTTGCTTGAGCAATGCAAAGACTACATTTCCCTTTTAGAAGCCATGCAGGTATACCCTTTTTCTGTTCTAATCCTCCGAAAGAGTTGTACAACCAATTTTATTCGTTGATAATTTATTTGTGAGTTGACATTACAGGTTAAAGACAGTAATCTAAGAACACACATAGTACAATGTAACCGTGTAAGAAGAGCATGTCCGAAGACAGGTAGAACTGATTATATGTGACTGCATTTTATCGTGCCAACTGTAACACCGGTTGAAGTTTTAGACCTAGTGGAGGCAGCATTCAAGGTGATTGAGAGATGGGCCAGATGTCTGATGACTGATCTTCGACTTCTTGATTTGGCATTTTCGATAACACATCAGTTTCTCCTATCATCTCTCTCACTAACTAGCTAGGGAACACGCTCTTCTCTCTCTATCTCGCTTATGGAGAATGTGGAGAGCTGTTGTATATATAAATGTAATATTCTAAATGTGTATCGTCGTCAAGAAATTCTTGGTTGGTCCGAATTGTATATGCTATTTTTCTGGTGTATGAAGTAGTATATGGCTGGATGTTACAGTGGGTGAAATATGTTAGTTGTATTGTTGAAGGTATACTCACACACAAGGATATGCATGTATTATGTATATACTTGTTTGTGTGTAAATACATACACCTTCACAATGTCACATCTACAAGGCTATTAAATTTTAGTATCTTTTTATAGCCATTGCTATTTTACAATAAATGAAAAAAAACTGGATTATAATCAGTTAAGGTCCTCCGTTGAATTTTTGACTGATGATAGTTTTGAAAAAAAATACTGGAAGGTCATTTTTTGGGGGGGGGATAATTTGATGGTCAGGGTATTTTTGCAAAAATGTGCTAAAGACTCAGGTCATTATTTGATAGTAACATGTGATACTATTCAAAACCTAAAGTTTAAACATTATTTTCCAAACCTTGACTTCCTTTTGATTCCTTCTATAATGAAGAATCAAACCAGAGCAAGAAACATCATATCTTTTATGAGCGGAGCAACATTCTCCCCAATATATCTGCCAGAGGAATTGTAAGTCGAAAAGGACTTATCGGAACCCTAATGATAGCCAATGAATAATGCAGTCAGATTCAAGAATCGGGTCTTACGAAAATGAGTTAATCCTCGTTTTTGTATCTCTGTTTTTCTTGATTTATAACAAAATGAGAAAGTTGAAGAATAAACTGTGTTATATAAACTTTTAAGTATCTTGTAAGATTATTATATTACATAGTTTTTTGTATTATATAAATTTTTCCTTGGCCACCTGTTATCTCTGTTACATGCACTAAAAATAATACATAAAACAGATGAGGCTAAAAAACAAGAAGAATTGATTTAGAAGATTGATTGTAGTTATAGTCACAACTAACTTAATCCCATGAGCGGATTTTTGTGCCTGTAGCTCATTTATCTTGTGTGTATATATCTTACAAGCCTATGAAACTCGTAATAATTGATCACAGTGCATCCACTCTATTATTATTCGACTCTTGATGGTAAATTAGTTCTTTTATATAGTGACGTATATCTCAATCCCAACCTAGTGCTACACCATTTCAGCACCTTTCCATGTAACATGCATTAATGGATTTGATTCCAAAAGTGTACAAGTGGTCAAAACAAAAACAAACTCTCAGAAACTCAATTCAAAAAATTGTTTCTTAAAATTGATACGAAAAAAGTTTCTAGGCTCTCCAAACTCACTGGCAATCAAGTTTAAAATGGATTCTTGGAATGCTACAACTGTCAAATAAAAATACCACAGTAGGAAAATAATGAATTACGCTATAATTAGTTTTAGGATGATGTGAGTGAGTTGAGGTGGGGGTATATAATCTTAGCTTAAAAAACAAGACTAAACTGTATGGTTGAGCGTCACTTCCCAATTTCTGCATTGATTAGAGGTATCTACCACAGAGAACTGAGTTTAGTTGCCAGCTTTGCACTCTTGTAATCGTCTCTGAGCTGAATAAACCTGAATTTCCAACCCACAAACTAATAATAAGGATACGATGAGCCAATGCATTTTGAAACTATGAATCGACCACCACCAGGAATTGCACCTTTTTGCATCTTTTTTTATACTTGGGGTTCCCTCAAATAGAGAAGACAGACTTTCAGGAGCGACAATAAACACGTTTCCTAGGCTGGACAGGATCAAGAGAAAATAGTGAATATGAGATTGTTTCTTTAACTTGTTTTTAGAAGAAGATATAGAACTTTGCACAAGAAATTACTTACATGCCCAACAACTCAAATTTCTCATCTACTGTTGGAGCATTGAAACAACGAACAAAGTCTGCATACTCCGATATATCACGCTTAAGCTGCAGTCCTCCACTGCAGGAATTATTACATTATGCAGGACAGTTCAGTCCAAAGAAGCTAAGGTACTCGAAGAAAGAGAAATCGGAATGAAAGTTAGTTACTACTTCACCTTTCACCATGTGTTAATTTACAGTCAAAACTTCACCACGTCATTGTCTCATGTTGCTAACTCATGAAAGGAAAGGACTAGGGCTAACATGTGACATACATTGACCCTATGAATCATAATTAAGAGCTCTCTCACAATGCATTGACCCTATTGAGCTCAGGACAACATTATTTTCCTCTTCTATATAATTTCAAGTTCATTCACAGTAAAAGTTTTATATTTTCAGAGTCAGTTCATATAATTAACAATCAATCCAAGCCTCTTACTGTGTATGCTTTTAAAATTATGATTTTTCAAGATACTCAATTATATGGTCTAGTCAAGTCAAGCCTTTTATTCCTCTGGTTATCCTTCTCTAAGGATTTATGTTTAAAGAAGTATGGTCTACGACGAGTGTGTGTCGCATGGTTGCTCCTAATGACATCCAACGCCATGTCCTCTTTATAATTGATGCCTGAAAGAACATCATTTCAATTATCTCTATCCACCAAGCCCATACCTGGCTATATTCTCTATCCTGGCTCCAAACGGCTATTTTTAATAAGATGATCGCCATGTACTACAACTTTCTTTGGGTGACACTAATTGTGATTATGTTTCATGTGGACGTATGACACCTATTGTGGGGATGATCGTGGCAGTTTGATCGAGTTGCTATTCATGATGGTTGCCGTAATCTCAAATATGAGTTTCTTGCTTTTGCTTGATCATGATGTAGCTCATCCCTCTCCCAATGATAAATTCTCCAAAGTTTTATCAGAAGCTCTCCTGATGGCTTCCTTCATCTTAGAGATATTCAGCATCTTGATGCATGGGGTGACCTAGCCTAACCTCCCTCACTACTGTATGACTCATGCAGAACATGCTGAGTTGCATCGCCAAGACGAGGCAAATAAATAAACAGAAAGAAATGGAAGAAAGTTTCAGGAACCAAATATGTTTATCTGTCTCCTACTTAACGGTTGGTATATTGTTGATGCATCCATGCCAGGGGTCATGAAGGTATAATATCATGAGATGAGTAGGAGGAACATATTGCGGTAAAAGGTCATTATCAGGCATGTAATCACTAATCACCACCACATATGAAGCTTAATTAAATATATAAAAGGAATTAAAAAAGAGATGAAGGACTACCTCCAATTGAAAGTGAACTTTTCCCAATGACTCATTAGCAACTTGTGCAAGCGATTTCCCTGTAACAATAATTACAAAAACACCAATTCAGAATGCAATTATACCACATCAGGTTATACTGGAAATTGTTTTTCCATCAATGAAGTTTTGCAAATATATCGGAAGGGTTTGTAAAGCAATAACTGCAACCAACTGGATTTTTGGTCAATAGCAATTGATAGTTTCAACTCTCGTACACAAACAGAAATGAGAACCTCCAATTCTATCCACAGGATGATGTTGAATTTTTAACTCACATAACAAATAATACATTATTTTCATTTATATAGCTTACAAAGATGGTTATATCTTAAAACTGTTAGGAGAATGAAAATTAAATGAAATGAACTAGATCAATCGTTCAGCAACATATTCGTAACTATGACCTTCAAATTTGATATGCTTATTTTCTGCGCCTCATAGAAGATAACAACTATCAATATTTTCAGATTATACTTTGAATTGACTGGTTTATGCTCCCAATGTTTTTACACATAAGATCAAGTAACTAAATGTTTTTAACCCTTTATTGGCTTCTTGCGACAGGTTAACTTAGGCTTGAAAGTTTTCAAACATGATAAATAACCAGACTTCTGTGAATCAAGTGAAAGCCATGACATCCACCAGAACACTAAACTGCTTACGGGGAAACTATCCCCTTACCAGTTCAGTGAGGAATGCCTGTTTGTTCAAACCTTCAAGAGCTGTGAAAGCAGACTCAAGTACCCGGTAGAGATAAGCAATAACCCTGAAATTGGACAGAGAACGAGAACTTTAGTATAGAAGCAACTCGAAGTTAGAGTCGACTGACAACACGATAAAATAAAAATGATACTCGTTAAAAGAGGAACAAAAAAAGAAAAAGAAAAGACAAAAGAAGCAAGCGTATGGGAATCTAATAATTGCCACACGATATGTACTTGATATTATGCCACCTAAATACAAACTTTTTATTATATTTTATATTCAGAGTGTCAAAAATGACTAAGCTCCACACCTAGTGCAGGCATTTGTTGGTCGATGATCCGGACCAATGCCATCATCAGATGATCGGAAATCTGTAGCTTTCTGTTCAGCTGATTGCAGGCGATCAACCTTACAATATCTCAATAGTCATATAATACAATATCTAAAGTAAACCAAAAGAGGCTTGTGAAGAGGTACGAAAATTCAATTCTTAGAACACCAGAGCATCATACTTTAAAGAATTTCAGTACTTACCTCAGCCATTACTGTTTCAATGCACTGCTGGAGCCCCTTGTAAGCAGCAGCTTCTGCACTGGACATTGCTGATGCCATTTCTTCACAAGCAGCAGCATGTGCACCATCCACAGGCAGTAAGATTTGAGAAACAGAGTTTGCAAAAAACTGCAAAAATCAGAGTCCTTTACTAATAACATCTGTGCAAGTTCGATGATCAACATCAAGAAACACAAATGCGAGCAAAATGACACACTTGCTGAACAACAGCCACACCACTTCCGCACTGCTGTAGAGCAAGCATAAAAGATTTAAAGCTGCTTTCTCCAGCTGCAGCAGCAGTTTCTCCCTGTATATTTCCACTTAAGTTCTAAATTAAATACTCCAAGAATCAGATCTACTAATAAAGAAGTTCATTTTTGCTGAAATGATCTAGCAAGCTGCAACCATCTGAAACACTCAAGAAAGCTAAAAGTATCCAGTGCTTACTATAGATGTGGCTCCTGCAACTCTTCGACCTACACTAGTTCCTAGAACAAACCGTTCCCTGGATGCTGCAGCATCAGTCAGGCCTTCTCGAGCTCTTTCAAGGCCTTCTGTTATATATTGACTCACCTGAAGAAGAAAAAGCAATATGAAAAATATGATAAAATAGTTCATCTTAGACGCCTACAAATAGAACTCAGAGTACTGCAGAAAGCTGATAAACTCACCTGCTTCAAGAAGCAAGTGAAAACGACCCGAACATTAGCTGCAAGAGTAGTTTGCTGCATGATAGCAAGAAAATAATCTGCTATTAAAGAATAACTGTGCAATGATATTTGTGATCACTTAATGGACTCTCTCTCTCTCTCAATGTTTAACTCAGGAATTGTCAATTTGTCATAGTTATATAATTGATCTCAGAACACCAAACAGTGGAACCAGATATACCTGTGATGAAAATAAAGTACATCTGGATATGGCTTCTTCATTCCAGTGTACAAAGTCGGTAACAACGGTAACAGCTATCTGGTGTTGAGAAGATGCAACGGATGCCCCCCTGGAACGCCCAATTGTGCCCTTTGATTCAGAGGGCTGCAGGCTTTCAATGCCCAGTTCCTCCATCTGTATCATTTTCATTTTCACAGCCATTTGAAAAAGAATGCATCGAGTTAGTATATGAATTGTGATAAGAGGCCACTGGGAATTGTGATAAGAAGCCACTGGGTCAGAGGGCTCTCTCTTCCTAAGGAAAGAGAGGAAAACAGAAACGGATCAATAGTTTAGGACGGACCTTTGCCTTAAAGAGAAGCCTAAGAGAAACCTTTTCATACTCTATATATGTATCTTTGTGGGGAAGAAAAAGAGACTCTGTTAAGCCTGCGCAGAAAGATAAGACGAAGTTTATCTATGTGCTATCTGCAGCATCTGCTAATATAGCAGATAATATCTTTCAGCAAAAGCAGTAGTTTTCTAAAAAAAATTATCTCTTGAGGCCACATGATCAGAGAGATTTCAGCGATAAAATTTTAGCAGTTTCTGCTTAAAAAGTTTCCTTCAATTAAGCATTGTATCTTATCGGATTATGTTCTCTTTGTCTTTAAGAAAAGGTATATCTGTATATCATTGTCTTCAGAGATTAATGGATTGCTTTACTTCTTATAATATTTTGAACATGGGCTTTTCTCCTTTGAATTAGCATCTTCTTCAATATAATCTAGTATAGCGAATTCATCACGTGCTTAGTTTCACCATGAAGAAAGCATCAAAGGAACACCAAACCTCTTTTTCTGAATTTACATAGAATTCTATCTGTGCATAATCCATATCGAAGAAGCTATCACGTCATTGCAAAAACATGCTCCCAAGTCAGAGGCTGAACCCAGTTGATGTTAAGAAAATCTGTGAGAACTTTATAGTGTACCTTCAACATCCAAGTCACCACATCCCACGCTATGCAAATCCTTAGAAAGTTCAAGTGTTTTCTCATATGACACTGCTAGCATTCTCAGATACTGAGGGTAATATGGAAATTGTTAATATTTTCAATGCTGAACTCATAATAGAATTTACTAGCTCATTGGGACTCACTAATATAAGCCCTCCTTCTTCCTTGGAAGGTGGATTAACAAGAGATGGTTTCAGCAATAGCTTCTCAAGAAGATTAGGAACTCGGTCTTCCAGCACACGCTTCATGTGGAACAAAAAATATAAAAAATCAATAATGTAACACATGACACATAGATCCTATGATCTAAAGTATATTGGACCAATTGTACGCGAACATCAATAAGAAAGGTGGTCTTTAAAAGCATATTTGAGAAGTCAGAAATATATGCAATATATTCAAACTATCAAGCAATGACTTCAATTAATCAAAGTTTAAGATGTTGTGCTTGACAAGGGAAAATGGTTACATGCAGCAAAAGTCTCTGTCCAATCTCACTTTTTCACAACCACCTTTTTAGTTTTGCATCTTATAAGGTTTTCCTGCACCAGATTTTCTGATGTACAGATCATTGCTCAATAAAAACCATTTCAAGACCAGCCTTCACCAAACTTATTTACAGAATTTTAGCTGTACCATGGTCCATGGCAGAAAAGAATGATAGCCAGATCCTGTGAATGCAAGAAAAATCCAGTCAAACCAGAATACCTGAACCAATATCGACATTACATCATTGGGGTAAGGAAATACTGCTGTTATGGTTTCTGCTTCTTTCCTTACAGTATCTGAAAGAAAGTAGTAACAAAATCAAAATGAATATTTCAAACCCAACTCCTGAGATGAAGTGGAGTTTTTCATACCAGTAATTTCATTGTACAATGAAGAGAGCCCTTGCCCAACATTGGTAGGACTGGGTTGAGATCCGGAGTCACCAAGAACCACTTCGACATCAGCATTCATGACCTCCAAATCAAACATTGGACGTAACCCCACATAGTGTTGCATAACACTAGTACCCCTGTTGAACTGAATTCAGAAGATAGTTAAAAGAATAAAAATATTTTTATAGACATCACTAGTAGTGTTTCAGCTACACGAATAAGCAGCATAAGTTATGCAAATTGGCAAGGATTGCGACCTACAATACAGACATGCTTAAACGTACATATCACAATTCTTGAGACCAAATACCACCCCTTTGAAAGAAAAAGTCAAAACAGATGACAATAGTGATGATGATGACACCTAAAAGAAGAAAATTAATAGCTAACAGATTGAACTAATTGATCTTTTGAAGTTGTTGGCTCCTTTGGCATTTTACAAATATGATGAAAATCCTTAGCATGAATCTTGGACAAAGCTCTCCATTGCAACAAGACATTCTGCCAGCCTGATTGAAGAAATCACCTGCAACAAAATTATTGCGCATTGTGCCATTGAACACAGATCCTTTTTCTGTGAGGCTGCATCAAATCTGGATAACAATTTGTTTTCCAGTTCTGCACACACATTTCGAACAAAATCAATCATCACTGAAATGTTCAAAACGAAATTTTAAAACTAAGCAAAGGGGGACATTAGATACAAATCATTTGGTGTGAAATATCTCAAATTTATATTCTTCATATAAGAGAAATGTGTGGTTCAAGAATCAGAATTCAAGCGATGAGCTTCATTTAAAGATTCATATACTTTGTTTTTCAATTCAAAATTCATTATAACAAGGAAAAAAAATTAGAAGATATTCAAGTTTGAAAGTCAAGTTAAAAATAAATTAAGAGAAGAACTAAATACAGTTGATCAAACCAGATTCTTAAGCACAATTTTGCTAGGGTACTTTACAACCATAGACTCGAAAGGTCCTTGCTAATATCAAGTTAAATGGCTCATATAACCAAAAGTAGATTACAAATTGAATTGTGGAAGACACACCTTCTCTAGTCAGATGACTGTTCATTGTCATATAACTAAGCTTTTGCAGTGATATGTATCAAAGTGTTAAAGATTGCCAACTAAGTGCATTTGAAACATACAAGAACCTAAGGGCAGCTGCCAGGGCAGGTCATTAGCTATTTTTGGAAACCAAACTAATGCTGAAACATAATATGTGGCACAGAAACATTGATATTAGGCAAAAATCTTGCAGTTGATTTCTCAATATTCTCAAGAATTGAAGATTTGCAATGTATTGATAAAGCACGTACAAGTTTCTGCATGGCATAATTACATCCCAACAGTAAACCATTAATAATCTACAACAGTTTTCAAATAATCAGCAATAATGAAATTCACCACAAATTGTACGTAAAAAACCAGTTTAGCCCAACACATAAATATGAGTTCTGTTCATTTATATGTTATACAAATGTTAGTTTGTGTGATGAGTTAAAATAGAGGTGATTCATTTGCCTTCTTGAATAGAGCTCATATGGTATTTAATATCCAAGGAACTACTAGAATGAAACTTTATGCAAGCTGGATGCACATTTGAATCATGTTACAGATCAGAACGAGATTTGACCAGGTTAGAAGTAGTAGAAGTTCAATAGGTGATTCTCTTATAACAAAAAAACTCTTCAGAAAATCAGTTGTAATACTTGCTTTCCTTGCACATAGTAGACCAGAAAACTTCCATGGATAGGGTAATCCTATTATCATGTGTATGGTTTCCTTTTTTAAAATCCATATTCCTGTCCAACTAATTATATTGTGCTTGGTAAGGGTATATTTTGGGATTTGATATTTTTATTCCCCTAAGAAGTCCTTCAAAGTGAATTATTATTTCTTCAAATCCTTCCTTATCTTTAAATATCTGTCATTAATACACCAGTTGAAATATATGAGGTTTTCAATTTGTTATCATAATAACAAAATAAACTTTGTATAATTTTGAGAATACCTATATGGATTAACATCTATATGGAATTTATATCTTTAGTATAAGACATTCTAAATTATTCATCCAGATGCATTTCACCGGAAATATCTTGGGTAATTATTTTCAAACAGTTCCCAATTAATTTTTCCAAAATGTTGCAAGCAATAAAAAACATGGCCTATGGTTCTTCTGGTGTTTTAACTATAACAAAATCAATACAAACAAACCATACCATTGCAATATTCCTGGAGATTACCAACTGCGACTTCCAATCCTTTGCTTGCTGTTGCATTTCCTGAGACAGACATGCCTTGTCTTCCAGGATCTTCTTCCGCAAATAACCCTGTATCAACAGTAGTTACGACACTTTTTATACTTTTGTAATGAAGAAGGAAATATAACTCACAGTTCATGAATAAGAGGTTAATCCCAGTTCCTGGACATGGATTTATTCAAATCATGTGACACATTATCTTAAGAAGGAACAGAAAAGAAATTACAGGAGATGGTTTCTAGTCAATAGAAGACTAATACCAAGAACTTCCAATTCTCAGATTCTCACAAAAGGAGTTCATCTTACTTAATTTTTGCGCAATTGATGCAGCCTCAGCTACCCGGGTATCATCCGAGAATAAAGGTGAGAGTTCCATTAGGTCACCAGGACTGCTATTAAACTCCATCAGGTACTGCAGGATGAATATCACTAGCACTATTCAAGAGGGTTTCTGTATTGCTAATGCCTAATCATCATAAGCAGAAAGGCTTTCATGGCTAAACAATAGTAGCAGAGACTTAGAGGCACTGTCTAAACCTTCTTATAAAAAGTTTACCTTAATAAGATCTATTGTCTGACTGGCAATTTCTCTCTGGGTGTCTGCATTCTGACAATAAAGAATGTCAAAAATCAAAAGATCAACTTCTGAAATTCAGACCGGATTTGCCAAGATATATATAAGTAACAAAGTAAGTGAAATAGCAATAGAAGAAGTAGCATGAAGTGTTAGATTAGCTTTACATGGCATAAACTATCTTTATTTACTTTCAAGAATTAAATTCTAAGCAATCATCAAATAAAAAATTATAAACGAAAATCAGGACATTTAGAGTTGCATATGGTTTCACCTGAAGATGGTCGCCGATCTTAGCAGCAGTTTGGCCAACGCTCGATATGCGGGAATCCAACCTTGCAAAACTATCAAACAGGCCATCAACACGTTTTTCAAGCTGTGCGCCACATGAAAAAAGAAGCAAAAACAAATAGCTGAGTTATACTTGCAACCATAAACTAAATTATGCGAACAAGTTCAATAGTCACCACTCTATAAAAGCACATGCATGATATACACAATAGAAGAGCTAGAACAACTGACCTCAGAAAGTGTCTTACGGTGCTTATAATCTTGACTCGCTACTTCCTTCTTGAGATTGTTGAGTTTGCCATCAATCTTTGGGCAGGCATGAACATTAGAAAGATGATCAAGTAAAAGAAAGCAATAATCCACTTCTGTGTTGAAACTTTACCTGCTTCCTAAGATCAATCAACTCAGTACCCGAATTCTTGAATAGAGATAACAGAGCATCTACTTCAGGAAACAATGGGCTTGACATCCCTAGGGAGAATTTTCCGGCTTCCGAATGAGTTCGCGTATGACCACTTGGCATAACATCATTTACAACAACTCCTTCATAAGCATCTATTTCTTCTAAACAAGATGGCAAGAACTGATTTACTAATTTCCCGAACAGTACATCGAATGAAAAGTCA
This sequence comes from Salvia rosmarinus, assembly GCA_036937905.1. NCBI lineage: Eukaryota > Viridiplantae > Streptophyta > Magnoliopsida > Lamiales > Lamiaceae > Salvia > Salvia rosmarinus. Next base: position 79,534,418 of record CM072815.1, on the reverse strand, counting down.
CCCTACATTATACAGGCAAGCACATAGAGAGCAGCCGAATTAGCTAGAATTCACTTGCATGTGCTCAAGACACGTATACTCAAAACTCACACTGGAAGCCTCACCTTGAACTCATCAATGCTCAAAATTATTGGAGAGGATCCATTCGTTTCACCATCTTTAGTCTCTTTCATCTAAGAGAATTGCAGCATATGACAAGTATCAAGTTTGGCTTGGGAATCACCAACTAATAAGCAAATCAGAGTTGATAAAAATGGTGTTAATGTATTACAACAATAATTGGCCGGAAGCTATAAATGTAGCACTATTATTAGTGGCCAAAGTTAGTAGAAAGATGTCAGTTCAACATTACTGTATATATCGTCCCACCAGATAAGCAATTAAATCAAAAACTCAAACTTTGAAAAAAAACCTTTGCATGAGGAGATGCGACCATTTATAAAGTAATGGTAAACAGAGCTAAACACACTAATATCCTTTCAGCAAAAAGCTCGACATGCGAAACATTAGATACCCTATATTTTTGACAAATAAGCATACCTAGACAAGTAAAGCTTTTTTTTCTCTCGTTAATCAAAAGCAACGAGCTCCAACTTTTCTATTTCCACTCTTATAACTTCTTCTCATCTTTACTCATTACCGAAGGATGAAATCAACTGCACTACATATTAGAATTACGCTCCAGAAACTTTACGACTTACAGTCGCCAGACCAACTTCATAGGATCCCATGAACGTGACGGAAACTATAAAACTGTATGTAGGTTTATTAAATTGAATTTCGGGAATCAGAGTCCGGACTCAATTTTTAACAACAACCCAATACGAATCAATTCCAGAAGTGCATGACAGAACCCCTCAGCCCAATCATGCCATCCAGAACTACTAGTGATAACAAATTGAACAACTTCACGCGCTTAAAATCATTCCAAACTCAAAGCATCTACCATATACACGAAAAAAATCACAATGTCTTCTTCGAAATGGAAATCAGAGAAAAGTGCCGCCGCAGTTACACAAATACAACGAAACATTAAGAAATCCAACTGAAAACTTACCTGGAAGGCCGGTGACGGTGGTGCTGGAACGGCGGAGCTTTACAGTAAGGGACTGGTACCAGATTAGTGAAGGATCTACCGCGAAATTTGCGACACGCAGTTTTGCATGTGTAAGTTATGGTGCATTACGATACTGCAAATCCGAACCAAACGACGAAGATTTTCAGAGAGAGAAACAGAATTGGCTGAAATAGTAGCTATTTCTGAAAAAAATAACTGTGCAGACGAAGAATTTGTGTGTGTTTCCCGCAAGTTCAACTGTTGGGTTACGTACAGCGAATTTTTATTCAACCGTTGCGCATGAAAAATAGCATCAATTGTTTTGACCGTGGCGAGTAAAATCTGTAACTGTAAATATAAATAGTACCACTATTTACTGCTGTGATTTTTGTTCTCTATTAAATTTGGTAAGTTCCATCCTGAAAGGGGGTGCACTGCACACCCACTTTCTCCAAGCGACAAGTGGCTCTATTTTATATTTTGAATTAATTAAATTCAAAAATAATTCTAACCCAACCAAGGTTAGTAATTGGGGCCCACTGCAGAGTTCAGGCTTCCAAGGGAAGCTAAATGTCATATGCCGAGGTTTACATCCCACATGCCAAGCACACTAAAAATTATCGGCAAATTATATTTTTCCTAAAATTAAAAATGAATTTTTTTCATTTAATTTATGACTTCCCCACGAAGCCACATCTGTATTATCTCTTTCCCCAATTCATTTATCCCCAAATCATCGAAACCTTTTTTCTTTCCATTTTCCTCCACTCAACCTATACACTTCTCTAACCTTTCATGTGCGGATTTAGATCTGACCATCATCGTCTTCGTTCTCTCCAGTAGCGGTGGTGTCACTATTAGCTAAGTACAAATCGGTGTTTCTCGATGATCGATCCGTAGAAAAAATCAACATCATCACCCATTTCATGTACGAAAAATTTGACACCACTTATTAGGTATGTATCTCCTCTAAAATATCACCACCCATTAATCGATATGGTGTATTACCCTCTATTATTTAGCATAAAGAAGTTTCTTAATTAGCTAATAAATTAATGTAGATTTTGATGATAGTTTTATCTTCTTCTTTTTCGTGGTAGGTGTAGAGACAATTTGGCATAAACTTAGTAATAAATGAAGGGTTGGGGGCCATGTAGATGTGATTGACACTAGGGCTACTGAGATTGGTTTTCTATGGAGGTCTTCGTTAGGCTTGTACAGACAATCAATACATCTCTCTGAAATGGCTTTTGGGTCTGACGAAGATAGTGGTTAGAGCCTTCTCTGGTGCTCTTGCAACACAGTCACAAATCTCGTGGAAGTGTTGAAGATACTAACTATGATGAATAGATCTTGAGCTTTATAGGATGATTCTAAGTTCTAACCACCTCTAAAATTTTGTGTTTTAGGTACGGATGCAGATTGAGAGATTGACCACAAAAGGGCCATTGTAGAAACTGCGGAAGATGGCTGCAAATGAAGAGATGATTAGCTTCTAGAAAGAGATCGGGCCTAGATTACCGGAGCTGTAGTCTTCACCGCGTCACAACTTGCTACATATGATGAAACCAAGAGGGTTAGTTGAGTCATGTTCTGGTCTATTTAGTTTATTCTCATGTTTTCTTGCAGTATATAACATTGTCTACTTATTATCGTTTTCTTCTAAGCAGCTCGTAATTAGATGGACTTCACTTGAAGATGGATTCTATATGCATAGCATGTAATTCGACTTATCTAATACAATATTTGTGCTTTATGCTCATTGTGCCTTTGCGAATGTTTCTTTGTGTTTGTTAAACATTAGAAAGTCATATTAGTTGTTAATCAAGCACATATTAGTACTTAATTAGATGACAATGCAACCTTGAAATGTGACATATTTACTCTTTATATTGCTTGTAGTTTAGTTAGTGACAATACCTTAATTGTTAATGTTTTGATTGGTTCCGTTTGAATACATATTAATGTTTAATTATCTATTGTTTCTTTCTCCTAACAAGTCCCTTAACACAATGCAAGCACAAGGAGCGAGAACCATTGGAACTACTCCTATCGATGCAGGGTAATAAGACTGGTCTTACGCTTCAACGAAAGTCCAAAAGTGTTGCAGCTTATAAAAATGGCCCTCATTGTGCTTACCATGTTCTTACTTCTTTCTTTTTGCAGTCTTTTGTTTTTTTCTTAATTAATAGTTAATACTATGTTACTGATTTACAGGAATAACCATTTTTGTGTACGATTTTCAGCTTCTACAAACAAAAGACGTTCGAGGTTTCTACAAAAGATGAATTACGCGATGAAAAACTGCATGAGGTTTCATTCTGCACAAATCTTGAACCAAATTGATTTGGTAACTCACAAATCGTGAACCAAATCGTTGTTCACGAGAGTTGGCCCCCAAATAAAAATCAACTTCAAGCTTTAGAGCACCTGCATGGAATTATGGGAATGAAGGCCCTATAAGAAACGGAAATCACATTTTTCAAATGTCGATTCATTTCTCGCTTCAGTGGTAAGATAGACATACTTGAAGCGAAGATCAATTTATTTGAGGATTCTAGAAAAATAATTTTTATTGTAGACCGTAAATATGATCCGTAACTTTAGTACTACATGTCTTGATATATGTCAATTGTTTTATCTAATATATCATATAAATACGTGTATGAGCTTATCTATATTGTATCGAACAATGGTTGGTTGTGAAAACAATCAATACATATCTTGATTGTCTCTTCTTCTTCTTATTTGTAATTTGGGGCAATCTATACATAACTGTATGTATGTAATTAGGATTATTTTGAAGTGTACGCATGTTAGAACAGTATGTTATGTGATAATCGTAAAAATCGAATGTAAACTTGCGGAGTCAATGTGCTCGTGTCTTAATCATGCAAATTACAACTAAACTCTTTGCAATTTTCACATTGATCGCATTTAATAACCAGGAGAATACTACTCCATTTACATCATATCCCACAATATGATTGTTGAGACATTTATGAGATAAAAAAGAAATATATACCATATTTGAAAGAAAAGGAAAATTTAGTACATAAAAATTTTGTTTAATATCTTTTTGATGCAAAACTATAATTTAGTATCCATTTGAATTGACAAGTTTGTTGTGTCCTCCACAATTGCAAGTTCTCATTTGACTTCATAAAAATCATGATTAGAGTGAGAATTGCCTAAATTTGATGCAAGTAGTTTTCAAATTGCATTATGAGTTCGATCAAAATTAGAGTAAGATTTCGTCTAAATTTTCAAATTCAAAATAACATGAATTGAACGATTGAATATACCATTATAAAAATATACTCTTTTTATTAAACTAGTAAAAAATGGTACATACAATTAGACGAACATAAAATTTACTATTATAAATTTACATAGTTTCTAAATATTAATAATTTTGAAGGATCTATAGTACAATTAGACTAACATAAAATTACTATTATAAATTTACATAGCTTCCTAATATTAATACTTTTCAAGGATCCGTTGGCTGTCGTCAAATCAGTCATGAGCACCATTGCAATTGTACTCATCGATGTGATCAACACCGTGCTTATGCATCAACGAGTCCAAATGTGTTGCAACTATAAAATGACATCCATTATGCTTACCGTGTTCTTACTTCTTTCTTTGTTGCGCCTTCATTAATACATACCGATTTGATGGAATAACCATTTTGTGTATGATTTCACTTTTACGAACAAAAGGTGTTCAAAACGCTTGAGTGTATCTCGACAAATATCTTCAATCCACTTTGTAGTGTTCAAAACGATCGTTGATCCGCAAGGAAAACCAAATGATAATAACTCAATCACACAAGTTTTTCCTCTTAAAATTGGACTAAGACAACATATATAGTTGATAATGCGACAATCTTGTTTCGATATATATATATATATATATATATATATATATATATATATATATATATATATATACACAATGCAATTTTGTTTTGAAAATCTAAAAGAATAAAAATGACATTGAAATGAGACGACCACATCTAGATGTATTCCATTATTGTTTATGCAATGCACTAAAATAAGGATTTTAGATTTAATTCATAAGGGATGGGTATTTTCAATGCTAGTTACTTACTTGCAACGTCTTAGACCACCACCGCCAGTGAAGAATCTCTAATGTAGCTCGAAATAAGACTTCTAAATCTTTTGTTCAAGAATATCCAATCATCGTTGATCTTAAAATTGTGCACAAGATATAAATGGTGTGATGTCGAATTTAAGATCGTAATGTCTATCACATACTTGAGACATAGGTAAAACACACATCATTTAGTATAGATCGCAACTTCAATAGCACTAGCTCCAAAGGTAAAAAAAATGAATAAACAAACATTGTTGCTCGTTAGTCTTTTTACCAAAGTTGTAAACGAACTATTTGATCTTCAATATACATAATTTTTTTACAAGTATAACTTGACCGATCAATCAAAAGAAAATAAATCAATAATCTAGAATGAAGTAATTCAAAAAGTTGTTCATAATACTATTATTTATACTTCAATTTTTAATTTCAAAATGTTCATACGAAATCATATCTTCTGCAATTAGAAACCTCCACATGAGACTAAATCAAAATTTTCAAACTTAAGACGCACTTGAATTTGTAGTCATTGAAGACATTAATCGTGGTTTTATTCAAAGCATAAGTTTGAATCAACAGATAGTCTTCAAATTGTTTGAATCATTGATCAACAACTCATTCTATACACAAACACATAGACATGCAAAAAGCAATTGAAGGATATACTCTTGCATATCTTCATATATATTGTTATGAGATTTTACTAAAAGTTAAGGATTATGAATTTGTTTCACAGCAAGGTTACATAGAAATATGTCACAAAGTAAGAGTTGATTGTTTATCAATGCATAAGGAGTGTTTCATGTTGTTATCTTTATATATATAAAGTAAAGTGCCTTTAATACAGAAAAGAGCCCATTGAATCAAGGTAGGCAAAGAATCCACATTTATAGTCTACACCCATTAGTATTTTTTTTGCATATGAAGGAACAAACAGAATTTATTCGGACTTTACATTTAGAGAACGCTAAAAATAGATTGCTAGATACAACCATATAGACACCACAACAACATTAGTTGATGTATGGGATCATTTTCCAACTCATCTCCGACAGAGTGATCAACAGTTTTATGGGCATTTATGAATACATTAGTCACAATGTAACCGACCTAGTCATTTAATCTAAGATTAAGATAAACGATTATTCAAAGTTGAGAGAAAGCATGTGACACTTATTCAAGTTAAAGAAGAAACTATGAGCAATGTTCTTTCTTTAAAAAATCTTTTTCATTTTTTTTTTCTAGTGGACCCAAAAGCCATTTCAGATAGACGCAAAGGATAGTTCGTATAAGCTTATATGGAGCATCCATAGTAAACTAACCTCACTAGCCCTGTGGTCAATCCCATACAAGGGACTACATTCATGCCAAGTTTTCTCTGCACCAACCACGATGAAGAAGATGATAAAATTATCATCAAAATCTACATGAATTTGATAGCTAACTAAGAAACTTCTTTATGCTAAATAATAGAGGATATTAAGTAGATACACACCATGTCGATCAATAGGTGATGATGAGAGAGATACATACCGGATAAGCGGTATCAAATTTATCGATATGAAACGGGTGATGATGTTGTTTTGTTCGATTGATCGTTCGTCGAGAAACATTAGTTTGTACTTGGCTAAAGACGACACCACTACCATTGGAGAGAACGATGAAGACGATGATGGTCAGATCTAAATTCGCACAGGAGAGTTTAGAGAAATGTATAGGTTGAATGGAGTAAAATGGAAAGAGAAAGGGTTTCGATAATTTAGAGGGAAATGAATTGGGGAAAGAGAAAATACAGATGTAGCTTCCAGGGGAAGCCTTCGAAATCGAAATCAAAATCATAAATTAAATAAATAAAAATTCATTTTTTATTGCAGGGCAAATATAATTTGCCGATAATTTTTTAGCGTGCTCGGCATGTGGTAACCGTCGGCATATGACATTTAGCTTCCCTGGGAAGCCTGACCTCTGCAGTGGGCCCCAATTACTAACCTTGGTTGGGTTAGAATTATTTTTGAATTTAATTAATTCAAAATATAAAATAGAGCCACGTGTCGCTTGGAGAAAGTGGGTGTGCAGTGCACCCCCTCTCAGGATGGAACTTACCATTAAATTTGGTACTCGTTTAAATTAAATATTAATCTCCCATATTGAGATAGTTTAATCCATTTTTATCTTATACTATCTGTTTTTAATACTTACTACTGATTTCTTCATTTTTATTAAAAAAATAATAGATAGTAAAGTTTTTAGTTTAGACATGTCACCAAAATTTCATAACATAAAGATAATGTTAGTTTCTGTAAACAAGCATACTGATCATATAAAGTAAATTATTCAAACTTTGTTAGTTTCGCCCAATTTATTGTAAAGTAAGTGACGTGTAATGTGGATATTAAACGTTCACGTCAGCTTCTATTGGATAATCATCTAAGTGTAAATAGGAATAAATGACCAAATTGATAACATATATGCACTATATATCCAAAATCATAAAAACATGCAGCAAATACCCATTTATTAGTTAAAGGTCTACTTTATCCTTACTTTTTCGTTTGTTTTCTTGCTTTTCACTGTGAATCTCTTAGATTTCAGTGTGGTTCTTCGATTCGAAGAAGAATTCATTTTTTTTCTTGATTTCAACATTTCATCGGGTTCTTCATCTGCTTTTTCATCGGGTTCTTCATCTTTTTTCTTATTTTAGTGTGAATTGATAGTTGTATTTTATTTTATTTTGGAGATATTCATTAAAATTTAAAACTTACCTCGACCGGTTTATACAAATTTCGATCGGTTTTATACAATTACCGACCGGTTAATCAATTTAGGGGTGAGCATTCGGGCGGTTCGGTTCAAAATCGAACCGAACCCAAAAACCGAAAACCAATTTTTAAAACCCAAACCGAACCGAACCGATTATTATACAAAATCGAACCAAACCAAACCAAATATTCGGTTTGGTTCGGTTCGATTCAGTTTTAACCAATTAAAATTAATATAAATATTATAATATATATAATATAATATATAAATATAATTATATATATATATAAATATATAATATTAACCAATTTAAATATTAATAATATAAATAACATATATATATATATATATATATATATATAAAATATAATAATAATTAATTCGGGCGGTTCGGTTTAAAAACCGAATTTTTTTAACCAAACCGAACCCGAACCGAATTAATTTCGATTTTGAAAATTTGAAACCGAACCGAATTACTATTCAAAACCGAACCAAACCGCCCATTTCGGTTCGGTTCGATTCGGTTTTTCGGTCCGGTTCGGTTTTTGCTCACCCCTAAATCAATTAAGTCGACTGTTTTTTTTTTTTTTTAAATTTAGGAAAATTAAATTATTTGAAAATGGAAAAGGAATTAATTTAAGGGTTAAATCGAAAATTTAAATTCTGTCGATCGGTTTTTATTGAAAATCGGTTTTATGAAATTGATTTTTCGATCGATTTTATGAAAAAACCTATCGTTTTATGAAAATTCAATTCGAATTTATATTTAAATTTAGGAAAATTAAATTATTTGAAAATGTAAATTTAAATTCAATTTGAAAATCATAAAACCGATCGGTTTTATGAAGAATCAATTGATTTTTCATAAAACCGATCGGTTTTATCAATTTAAAGTTAGGAAATTTAAATTTTATGAAAAAACCGATCGGTTTTATGAAAATCAATTCAATTTATTTTTAAATTTAGGAAATTTAAATTATTTGAAAATAATAATTTAAATTCAATTTGAAAATCATAAAACCCATCGAATGAATTGATTTTTCATAAAACCGATCGGTTTTATGAAAAAATCGATCGGTTTTATGAAAAATCAATTCAATTTATTTTTAAATTTAGGAATTTAAATTATTTGAAAATAAAATTTAAATTCAATTTGAAAATCGAGAAAACCGATCGATTTTATGAAGTAGGAATTGATTTTTCAGCGGTTTTATGAAAAATCATGAAAAAACCGATCGTAAAATCATGAAAAACCGATCGAAAAATCAATTCCAATTTATTTTTAAATTTTAGATTTTGAATAAACAATTTATATTATATAATATCGGTCATAATTTAATTTTTAGTTGATAATACCGGTCAAATTTAATGTATATAGATAATTTCGAATTGTTTTCCGATTTTTCAATGGGTATATGAGACATGTTTTTATGAATTTAGATAAATTCATCATATCATTGTCGCATTGGGGGCAATTTTGCCTATTAACACTAAAATTTTATATAATGACAATTTATCATAGTAAATTACATTAATCACTTTCTTGTAGCTCAACACGTTGTGGACACCTTCTTTCGTGTGTCCGACCTCCCTGAAAGGACTACATTTTTTGGTGCTCGACGTGCGGTGCTCGAGATTCACCTTCTTGGGTAGTATTGCCTTCGTCCGCCTCTCTCACCCCGGATGGAATTCGACTCGATCTTGGACGTCCAAATTGTCGTTGCACAAAAGGTGGCATGACAATCATGTGAGCTATTTCTTCCGTACAACCCAATCACATAGGTTTGGAAGAGGATTCACCGTGGTGAATCGCTCCACTAAAGTTTCTTTCGTGTAGTAGGTCTCCACATAATCTAAGATTGATTCGCCGATTCATTTGTCACAAGGCAAGACATAGTTAATATTATAAACGCAAAATTTATTAGATAAAAATTGGAAAAAAACATACTCAATTGCAGCGATCGCATGTGAATACGGCAAGCCATCTAGATCAAATTCATCGCAGGGGCATGTTTGCTGTTGAAGATCGACCACATAGGTTCTGTCATCATCGACAATCTTGTACCTTCGATTTGTAATTCTCCTCCGAGGGTAACGATGACTTTTTGCCATTTCTGCACTAAGCTTTTGTACTGCCACTTCACTCAGACCGTCTTCACTTCGTTGGGCCCCTGCTCGTCTATCAGTGAACCATCCCTCAATAATCAATCTGATTGCTTCGAGCATCGAGCAAATTGGAAGATGTCTTGCCCACAACAACCGCTTGTTGAATGACTCAGCCGCATTCGATGTAAGAAAACAGAACGGCTTACGTGACACCGTGCTATGTGGTCCAACATTAATCAACTTCGATAGTTGCAGGCTCATGCTTTCTATAATGAGACATAGCATGTTCATATTCTCATTCTTGGTATGCATATGCGACTTTGTGGTACATGCTCCACATCGCCACCATGATGCTTAATCTTACCAAGCGGATGATAGTAGCATAATTGTGGAAAGCATCGAAATCAAGATTACAGGCGCTTGCTATGGAGACATGTGCATCCGAGACGATCAATAGAGAATTGTCGGCCCCGAACGCTCTGCGAACCCGCGAGAGGAACCAAATTCACGATTCATCATTTTCAATAGGTCGAACACCATATGCCAACAAAAAAACTTGCTCATTGGCATCCTTCGTCACAGCAAGAAATAAAATACCTTTATTCCGGCCTTTTAGGTGAGTTCCGTCAACTACGATCACTGATCTTAGACCAAAGTAGAAATACCTCGTAGTTGATGCAAGAGCAACAAATTAGTGTCTGAATCTACCATCAGACCCCACATCTAAATCTATGAATGTTCCTGGATTTTCTTGTCGCAACATAAAGAGATACTTCGGCAACAACTGAAATGATTCATCGTGGTTACCGTATATCATTTCAATTGCAGTGTTTCATGCTCGTAGTGCGACATCGTAGCTGATACTGATACCAAAATCACGTTGCAACTCCATCATAATGGACTTTGGCTTCTTTATTTCACCATCGTTTCGCATTTTCCTAGCAAAAAATGCGGCCACCACTTTTGCATATGCCTTAACTGGAGCAACTCGACTCCAATCACGGTGGCATGTATGCTCGGGAGTAAATTTATGGACTCCCCAGGCGGTCCCATATCACGTGGCACGTAATTCAAAATACAGCTGTCTGCACGCTTGCATCGAAATGTAACGCGTTTTGTGTCTGAACGCTCGACTATATATTCGCCCTTCTCGCATATGCCAAATTCCAACAGCAAGACATAGATCTTGTTTGTTGTAGTAATACGAATTTTGGCTCAATTCTCTCCCTTGTTGACTGCAGATCACGAGCCACAAGTGATGCGTAAGCGTCGGTGGAATAACTGGAACTAACCAATTGGTTAGTTCATTTGCATCGATCTGGATGTCATCATCTGGATTGTTGCTGGGATTTATCAACGACATCAGTCTTCCAAATTCGCCTTCTCGACGGATCCAACCTGCAAAATCAAGAAACATAAATTTTATAAGCGTTTCCTCATCTTCGTCCTCTGTTGCATCTGAATCAGTCTCAATCTCCTGAATATAATCTGAACCACTTTCATCTGATTCTGTTTCAATAACGGTATTGGTTGGGGTGGCACTACAATGAGGGTTCTCCTTGTGTGGCTCCTGAACCTAAAGCAAAATTTTGATCTCCTATATAAGAATCACCAAACCAATCAGACGACGCCAACCTCTGGATTTATTCTATCGACTCATCAATTTGAGTGACAGGTGCACTATTTCCATAGGATGAAGTGTGAGGAAAATCGAACGAAGGAACGTAGGGTTCTTGTTGTGATCCAAACTCATTGTTCGTAACAGTGTGAACCACATATACCGTAGGATATGATTCATTTTCGCACAATTGAGCCAATTGATTGTCTGTACTCAATAGAGATTTTACTAATCGACCATATCGAGACATAGATATATGAAATAATTGGAAATTTGTGCTTAGAAAATTTGACTGCATCAAGTGAGTGATATTGTATAAGAGGTTTAATATGGACTGATTATGAATTTGAAGAACGTGCTCAACACCGTCATGGTAGATACACTCATCGAAGTATCCCCCGTATTTGACATTTATCAATTTCCAATTATCCATCTATAACAAATAAAAAATGAAGTAAATATAGATTCTTCTAAATGAAAAATCCAACTGGATATCAAACGTATTTCAAATTACTAAAAATAAAACCTATATATTACCTCAAATTGTGTTGATGCCGAAATACCTTCACTTGAACTTGCTATCAAATTGTATGTGTGCTTGTGTGTCTTGGTAACGAATTGTATATATGTTGTGTGTTATGTTGATTTTGTTGCTCTTTTATAGATTGTAATTCACTCAATTATTGAACGATGAATTCAAATGTATGAATGATGAGAAAGTTCAATAAAAGTGTTCAGTATCAATTCATATCAATTATTATGTATGTCAGATAGTAGTGGATAGTAGAAGTGATGCAGCGTAATTTCATTATCAAATAGTACCGATTCACATCAATTGTGGGTGAAACAGTCTAAAATCACATGGTATCAGTTGACATTAATAGTGAACTAGTATCAATTTCTGATCAATCAATACTACTTCACGTGAATAAAGCCTGCAATAAAGCTGTAAATTATAAAAAATGAATCATATTTCAAATCATATATTAGTAAAATTTTACATAAAATCCCAATAATATAAATTTATGAAGTAAATCACGTGAATACCAATTTTTATTTTCAAATAATTTAAATTTCCTAAATTTAAAAATAAATTGAATTGATTTTCATAAAACCGATCGGTTTTTTATAAAACCGATTGGATTTATGATTTTCAAATTGAATTTAAATTTAAATTTTCAAATAATTTAATTTTCCTAAATTTAAATATAAATTCGAATTGAATTTTCATAAAACGATATGTTTTTTCATAAAACCGATTGAAAAATCAATTTCATAAAACCAATTTTTATTTTTAAATAATTTAAATTTCCTAAATTTAAAAATAAATTGAATTGATTTTCATAAAACCGATCGGTTTTATGATTTTCAAATTGAATTTAAATTTAAATTTTCAAATAATTTAATTTTTCTAAATTTAAATATAAATTCGAATTGAATTTTCATAAAACGATAGGTTTTTTCATAAAACCGATCGAAAAATCAATTTCATAAAACCGATTTTCAATAAAAATCGATCGACAGAATTTAAATTTTCGATTTAACCCTTAAATTAACCCTTAAAAATAAATTGGAATTGATTATTCATAAAACCGATCGGTTCTTCATAAAACAAATTAAATTTATTTTTAAATTTAGGAAAATTAAATTATTTGAAGTAATTATTGAAGATTGAAATTTAAATTAAGATTGAAGATTAAGTCTAAATAATTAAGATTGAAATTATTAAATCTAAATACATGTTCAGCCACAGTCTATATTACATGAGATAATATAAAAAAATCATCCTCATATCGGCTTCTTATATGGCTCACATAACTCATATATACTACCACATATTTTCTTTCTATATGCTAAAACATTCGTCATACCCCATTGGATGCTCGGTGAACCAGAAATGAGACGTTCTACAGTCATGCACGCAAATGGACCATCGCTTACATCGTCGTCCTGGTCAAATACCTCATCGGGTGCAGCTGGTGTAATGACGACATTATTGTTCCAGAATGGTATCTGATGGGAGTTACTATCGAACCATCTAGAGTAAAAAAGAAAATGCTGAAATAATCTACTCAAGCACACCAAGTCCAACATCCTCGCATCCAATTGATCCGTGTCCATCTTCCAACATTGTGAGTCAAAAATCACGCAATGACCCGAGTGCATATCCACGCGACATATCAAGAAATGCCGCTCGATGACACATGGCATGATGATCTATAAAAATTAATATTGAGAGAAAATAAACAAAGAAAATTTCAATTTTTGTAACTTAGTGTATTAAATAGGTTACCTGCGTGGCATGTAACCCATGATCTTTGATCGGTCATGCCGGGGACATCTGCAGCCCACTTCGGATGGGGCTTCCATGCCATGATAATGTTTTCTTGGGTTATCATCACTGCTTCCTCACCAGGGACTTGAATCATGGACCTAAGCGTTGCGTATACATCGAACCACGAACTTTGCAGATATGTCTATTCAACATTGAAAATTAATTAATTCCAGATACTACACATATATGATATATATTGATTGTATTAAAGACACAATACTTACGAAAAAACCGGTATCAAGGATGATTGTGTTATTACAATCCACCCCATCCAACAAGTCGACCCCGGCATCGAGTCTGATCCTCAAGTGCATCATGAATAGATTGACCATCTACAAAATTATTTTAGGGATACATATCAATATAAGTAGATGACTTCAAAAAAATGAAGCATATTGTATAAAAACGTACTTACCCGAACATCAAAAGGTCTCTCTGCTATTTCGATACACACGAAAAATCGAACTCGGATTGGACGGTCAAGACTCAACAACCAAACTTGCATTCTTTCTCTTGAAGAAACGCCGTACTTCATTAATACATCGTCGAAATCGACGTGGATCGGGCTATTAACAAACGGTGACCTCATTGCGGTAAAGGTCTCCGTGCCCGTTGACCTCTCCGGACTTCCAACTACAAACATTTAAGCATATGAGTCAGTAAAATGAAAACATAACAAATATAATGAAATACTATAAACCACCAAATATGAGACTTAATAGTTACCGTTGCTCCAATCATTCTTGCGATAGGCTCGAAGCTTGCCTAATGACGCTCGAGGTGTCAAATCACTAAATAGGTCCATCCGGCATGGAATAACGAGCCGGCTCTTCATGAGATGCGGTTCGGGGATCGTACCATGGATCCAAGAGAGTAGACGGGGAGGGGTATCAGGGTTGATGTAGTCTCGGCTCACCGGCTCAATATGTCCACTGTCTCGATGGACATCTGGACTGGGCTGCTGCTCCTGATCTTCATCTCGACTGGGCTGCTGCTCCTGATCTACATCTCTCGTCGTCGTCGTCGGATGATGTGGGGCACGAGGTGCGGGTGTATACGTTTCAGTACTATGTGCGCAACCACATCGAGTCTTCTCTAAGAAACTTTCAAACCATTTCTTAATCTTAGGAATCCACTTATCTTCGATAGACTTCTCGATGCGTTGCACTTAGAGCCGGCAAATGAGCCCGGCTCGAAAGCCCGCCTGGGTACCCGGATTTGGGCCGTTTGGGCTTCAAAATTAAAGGCAGAAAAATCGGACCTAAAAGCCCCGAAAAAACCCGGCCTCTGGACTTTGGAAAAAGCCCGGGTTTTGGGCTAAAAAGCCCACCGATTTTTATTAAATATATATATTTATAATATTATTTAATATACATATCTATATTTTTAATAATATTAATTATATTTTATATAATTATTTATTTTTATAGTAACAATTTTCTTACTAATTCACATACTGATCAGGAAAATAAATTATGGAAAAAATATTAACCTCATAAATCATTCAAAAATAATTCCTAAGAGATATGATCTTCAAAAATATATACATTGATGATTAATGATCTTATAGTATGTAAAATCTATTTTGAATCATTGATCTTAAATATATACAGTATAATTAATTTATTTTATTCTATTATTTTATGAGTATAAGTCGGATTGACGTTTAATAATATCATTTATCTTTGATTTGTAATTATTAATTTTTTCTCCTTAAATTAAAGAATTAAAATCATACTGCATTACAATATCATCGTATGAATACATAAATAAATCAAGATATACAAGAAGCATTATCATAAGAATAAGTAAGTTCAAAATATTCTCATCACTAATTCTTTATTTAAGTTAAGGAGTTATGAGATCTTAATTAAATAATTATTTTTTTAATTTAAAATATTAATTTTATATATTAAAAAAATTTAAAAATTATCTAAAAAGCCATCCTCGTCCGAAAGCCCGCCTGGGGTTGGTTTGGGCTTCATATTTTAGGTTCAAAATTTCGGCCCGACCCGAAAAATTTAAAAGCCCGACGAACCTGGGGTCGGGCCGATCCGACCCTCTACTTTACCACCTCTAGTTACACCGCTCTGTCTTCACTCTCCGAATAGTTTCCGGATCCAACGACGATCGACGGAACTAAGACGCGCCTGTGGTGCTCCACCACCACCGAAGAAGAAGAAGAAGAAGAAGAAGAAGAAGAAGAAGAAGAAGAAGAAGAAGAAGAAGAAGAAGAAGAAGAAGAAGAAGAAGAAGAAGAAGAAGAAGTTGGCTGCCTTGCACGTTTCCCCGTATCCCATCTCTCAACAGATCGACGGTTATCCACATATTGGCCTTGTGGCTCCTCAGCAACCGCAATCTCAACGAACTCACCGACGATGTCCTCTGGTTTGGGTCTTGAAGGTGGAGCCTCTACGTCCGCTCATAACTCTCCATCACGGACGGGCGTGTCGACGAGTGAACCGCAATCCTTCTCTCAATGGGTTGCTCGGCCTCGTAGTGCACACCGAGTGGATAAGGGTATGAGATGTTAAGTAAGAGGAGAAAAGCTCCGCCTCGTCGGCCGTGATCTCAATAAAATAATTTTCCTACAATAATGTAATAAATTAAAACATATCAAGAATCGAATAATAAATATATAACAACATGATATATATAATTTATAAATAAACTAGTAAACTAATATATTTAATACCTCTCGCTCAAACATGGATCGTAATCTAGCAACATCGTGTCTACCACTAACGTCCACCTTCTAAATCTCGGATGTAAGTGGTATTAACATTCTTTCCGCTATATCGCCCAACTCGGTATGACCTCAAGCAACCAAACATATAACACCCAGGTGGGTCCGTAAAAATGGTATTTCCTAGTTGATTTGCAATGCTTGAATAGTACTTCAAAATCGATATGAGTTGCACCCCACGAAATCGTCCAAAAGCATCCAAATCATCAACTAAAGCCCAAACCCGGTCACCAAGGTCTTCAAGCATCATATGCAAATATAAATGGTCATCCACGGTCATTAATACACGTTGCGTAACCTATCTAATAGTTCTGCAGCTGTCATTTGTCGGCCACCGCAAAATGTCATGTAGACTTTACAGTATCGCAAGTCATACTCTACTGATGTATCAAATGAAGACGACCCAAACTGCAGGCCAGTCACAAGCGCATAATCTCTAATAGAAAAACAACGCGTCCTTTCATTAATATAAAATAACATCTCTTGGCTTGCGCTCTCTATCTGACCGGAAACAGCATGGTGTATAATCATAGCGCACTTATTCCCTGGCTTATAATCTATGAGGTGACCAAAACATCATCCTAAGAATCTATCAAGTAATGGTCGACCACCAACTTCAAGCAACCTCCTCTTAACATAATCTAAATACTCAACTCTATAATAAGTGGTATTTACGAATGTATATTAATTGTGTCGGTCTCAAAAATATATGATCTTGTTTTAAACAATAAATAATATAAGAATAATTAATCAATAAACAATACATGAATTATGCAATAATTAATTTAAACGAATTATGCAATAATTAATCTAAACGAATTATGCAATAATTAATCTAAACGAATTATGCAATAATTAATTTTCTAAACGAATTATATCCAATTATCTAAATGAATTATGCAATAATTAATTATCCAATAATTATATCCAATTATCTAAACTAATTATTAATTGGAGATGGGTTCCATAATATTGTCAGTGTTCAGGAAGAAATTTACTAAGGCTTTAGCTCGTGCATTTCGTGAAATGGAGTACTAACACTAAAACGAATTATCTAAACAAATTATCTAAACTAAACGAATTATCTAAACTAAACGAATTATCTAAACTAAACAAATTATCTAAACTAAACGAATTATCTAAACAAATTATCTAAACTAATACTCCAATAGTTATAAATAACTAACAGTAATAACATCTAACAGTACAAATCTAAATCTAAACGAATTTAAACGAGTTATCCAATAATTATAAATAACTAATAATAAACGAATTATACATATAACAACAGGACAATTATCTAAACAAATTATCCAATAATTTAAATAATAGAACGCATATAACAACAGGACAATTATCTAAACAATTATCCAATAATAGAATCAACATTCCAATTAACAAAACAAAATTAACTAAACAAGACAAAATTAACGAAAAAATTAACGAAACAATAACAATAACAATAAATAGTCGACCTAAACAAATAAATATAACAAAATTAATAATAATAAATCTAAACAATAAATTAACAAAAACCGATCCAAAATTATTTATATATGCAAAAACCGGTCGGTATTAACATAATACCGATCGAATTTTTTCGCTATTTATATCCTTTATTCCTTAATATTTATATGATATCATTTATTCCTTTAAAAATTATTTATATCCTTTATTTATATGATATATATATTCTTTTGCAGTAATTTACGTAATTATATCTAATTTATATCCAATTATCCAATAATTATATCCAATTAAAAAATAATAAATCTAAACGAATCCAACGGAAACAATTTATATCCAATTATCTAAATTCCTAATAATTAATTATCTAATAATTATGCGATAATTATTATCCAAAATCCAACGAAACAATAATACTAAACAAAATTAACAACAATAATAAATCTAAACAAAATAAATATCATAAACAACAATAAATTAAAAAACATATCATAAACAACAATAAATTAAAAAAACCGATCGAAATTATTTTTAATTGCAAAAATTCGAACGGTATTATGATAATACCGATCGAATTTTTCAAAAACCGGTCGACCGGTTTTATGAAAAATTCGATCGGTATTACATAATACCGGTCGAATTTTTTCGCTATTTATATCCTTTATTCCTTAATATTTATATATATCCTTTATTCCTTTAAAAATTATTTATATCCTTTATTTATATGATATATATCATTTCGCAGTAGTTTACGTAATTATATCTAATTTATATCCAATTATCCAATAATTATATCCAATTATCCAATTAAAAATAATAATAAATCTAAACGAATCCAACGAAACAATTTATGTCCAATTATTAAATTCCTAATAATTAATTATCTAATAATTATGCGATAATTATTATCCAAAATCCAACGAAACAATAATACTAAACAAAATTAACAACAATAATAAATCTAAACAAAATAAATATCATAAACAACAATAAATTAAAAAACATATCATAAACAACAATAAATTAAAAAAAAAACCGATCGAAATTATTTTTAATTGCAAAAATAACCGATATTATTATAATACCGATCGAATTTTTCATAAACCCAGTCGATGTGTTTTGAAAAATTCAATCGATCGGTTTTTTTGCAATTAAAATTAATTTTCGACATTTAATCAACCTAAACACATCAAAATTCGAAATACTTACTTGTTGAGACATATTTGCTTTGATTTGATCTAGATTGAACGAAATTTGAGGACGAAGAGCTGACCGAAATGAAAGAAAGAAAAAGAAAGCAAATTTCGAAAATTTGAGGATGAAAGAAATTTCTGTTGTTCGAAAATTTGAGCTGTTGTTCGAAAATTTGAGATGAAACCGATCGATCGTGTTTATGAAGTTTAAATAGAGAGAATTGTGCTAAATTATTGGTGTGGTCATGGTCAAAAGATTCTCTCTTTCTCTTCTTTTTTTCAAGCAGCTTTACAGCTTTGGTTTCACTTTTTTTCAGTTTTTCAGTTTTTGCAGGCATTTGTTTTGAATTATTTGGTCAGCATTTGTCTTGTTTTCATAGAATTCTCTCGAAACTTGGACATCAATACTATTTTAATATCAATGGATATATCCTGCATCTTTTTATAACATTGGATATATATTACATACAGTTTATGAAATTGGGTAATTTAATTTGTCTCCCATCATCTAACACACTTAAAAGTTAATTATTTTGGAGCCTTCGGAGCATGTTATGGTAGAATAATCTTTGCAGTAATGCATTGATAGTTAACCTTCAGAATCTTGTATTCATACAAACATTTTAAAAATAAAACAAAAACACAAAACACAAGAAAAACCTCGCATTTTTAAAAAGTTGAATCATTTTACCTTTTCATCTTTCTCTCACTCTCCAATAAAATGACAGAAGACATCAACGAAGAGTTTCCTAACTTGTTTTGTTTGAGAACACAAGTGGTAGCATATCTTCTAACCTGGTTTCTTTCATAATAGACAGCATTTACTGCACTCGACTTAGACTCTACATGCTAAAATTCTCCACTTAAATAGAACCCAAACTAATCTAGTAACATCCTAAAACCCCATCAACAACCACTGGTAAAACATTAACAAAAAAAAGGTCAAGTGAAAATCAAATCATCCATCCTCTAAGAAACAGAATGCCTCCCTTTCCTACTCGGCGTCGACTTCACCTCATCGTGGCTGGTCGACCCGAGACTCTCCGATGAATCTGACCCGCTGTTCTCCACCTGCGCCGCCTTGTTAGACCAAATCTTAGAGAAGATCCTCTTCGACATGATCAACCCCTTCATCTTACTAACTGCGGCCCTGTCTGAGTTGCTGATCGTCTTGCTCTCCACAGCGCTGCTCATCTCCTGCATCGCCCCGTTGCCCAACCTCAGGGCGGCCAGCTCCCCTCTCAGTGCTCGGAGCTCCTCCGACGAAGCCACAGCATCCCAATCCTCGTCAGTGTTAGTAGTCTGCGACCTCGAGCTGCCGTAGGAGCCGCAGTTGAGGTCCTTGATTGCTTTGGGCAGGTCCGGTGTGCTGCTCCCGGAGGAGGCAGAAGCTCGTACCTGCTCGAAAAAGAGCACCTGCACCACCACGCGTAGAGGCAGCCTCTCATTCTGGACAGCGTGCATGCAGGCCTCCACCGACAGCTTCTTGCAGTCCATCAACCGGCATAGCTTCTTCCGCTCGCTCTTGCTGATCCCAGGGTGCACCTGCACCATTTCATACAAGTTTTCAAGAGGCACACTCCGGTGCATATGTCCGAATTAAATCCTAATTGTGATTAAAAAACCCTAACTAGGGATTAATAAACTCTAATTAGAGATTAATAAAGCCTAATTGGGAATTGGTGAACCATATGTACACAAATTTTGGCCAGTTTTTTTTCAACACCTCATTTCATCTATATATAATTTCAAGGAAGTGAAGGGTTTATGTTTACCTTGAGATATGTATCGATGGCACGATATATAGCATCATGGGCCGGTCGAGGATAGCTCGAGACGATCTCTGCAATCCCAGTGAACGTAGCAAGTGGTAGATTAGGATCCTTTGCAATCTCTGCAAGGTAACCATCGACGAGATTTGCCACCATCAGCTTCGAAGCTTCGGAGAGAATCCCAGGCCTCGTCATCATCTCTTGAATCTCGCCACCATTTTCCATTTCAGCCACGGAGTTCTCGTCTTGGGTCACGAATTCCTCAAGTATTTTCTTGACTACGTGGACATCGTACATTGCTTCCTCCCTGTCACATGCTCGGATCAACAGATCAGTGACGGAAGCCTCCTCCAACTGATGCCCTATTCTCTTAGCAAGCTCCATCTTGACCGTTTCTCCTGACTCCGCAGAGATGGACGCTTTCAATAACTTGAGCAAGAAACTGCATGAGACGCTGCCCTTCTCTTCGGGCAACAGCCACACGATGGTGTCCAAGATGTTGCGGTACTTAGCCAAATCATTCTGTTGGATCACGTTCTTGCCGGAGCCGGGTAGTTTCCGATAAGCGTATGCTTTCAAAGCCTCTCCGATCACTTCACTCGACACCACTTGTTTGTTTTTAATAGTCACGATGATGCGCTTGAACAAATCTATGTCGAGCTCACACAAGTCCTCTACCCACCAGTCATTTGGAACTGTTCGGTTTCTGAGGCCGTTCCAGCTGGGGTCGTTCCCGTTTTCCTCGGCAATCTTCTTCCGGTTGTACGTGTACGACCAATCCACCTTGGATACATGAACGGACGCCTTGGAAGCGATTGCATCGATGCACTGGCTGATTATCTTCACTTCCTCGGGCAATGGGGACGTGGATTTCGTGGTCTGAACAACGATAATGGAGTCCTTCCAGCTCCTGAAAATCACAGAGTTAAGGAAAACATCGACCTTGTAGATGAAGTTGCCTTTCTCTACCGTCTCGTGCATCTCGAGATACTCAGCAGCGCAACGGCTTGTGACAACATTGTAAGCATTTAGGGTTACGGTCATCCCATAGCAGAACTTGGCACAGACTTCGAAGGCACTTGCACCGCCCGGAATATCATCGATCTTGACCTCGTCGCCATTTCCGTCATTACCCGAAGAAACCAACTTCTGTAACCGGGCACATTTGGAGAGAAGAGGAAACTGCAGTCATTTCAGCGATAAATCAGTACTATTTGGGTAAGCTATAAAACTACTATAGATATATTATCTCATAGTTATCTATTAAATTGTGCTCTAAATGATAATTCTATGATAGGCAGATTCTTCAGGCGAAATACGGGATAGTAGCTTCGAAGCATTAGCAAATAAACACCAAACATAGTTTTCTCTTTAGCATATTCGTAAGATTACCGTACCTTGTGTAGGTAGAACTTAACATCACCAACATGAACAATTACGTCT
This sequence comes from Salvia rosmarinus, assembly GCA_036937905.1. Lineage (NCBI taxonomy): Eukaryota > Viridiplantae > Streptophyta > Magnoliopsida > Lamiales > Lamiaceae > Salvia > Salvia rosmarinus. Next base: position 79,511,799 of record CM072815.1, on the reverse strand, counting down.
GTCGCCAACTCACTAGCCACATATCTGCAGATAAAAGAATTTTCACGTTAGGCAGTGAGTAACCAGACAGTTCACCACCTTCGTGAATTACAAAATTGAAACATAGACATGTGCAATAACGAGCACACACATAGAAGAAAACTGACTGTATCATAACGGTACAAGTAGAGCAAATGGCACTCTTAACACACTTATAAGCTTGAAATAGATTAGAATAGTCATGGACACAATCCCTCTTTACCAACTAGTGCCACTGGAGAAAATCCATTACAGCCATTCAGTTTTATACGCATCAAACTCTAAAAAAATAATTCATTTGTGTATGTAGTTTTTTAGAGATGGATGGAGAGCTTGAGTTGAAAAGCTATATATTTTTGTCCTGTAAAAGGTCAAAAGTCATGAAATCAGTTGTACCATTAAATCATTCAACTCAATAGGGATGAAGTACAACCGTAAACAATCCTTTCTGTGTAGGCAAATGCAAAGCAATACAAATAAGAAGATGAAAGCTTCACAGAGCAAGAACACCGACTAAGATGAACATATTGCTGTATTCACATAAAAAGAGAGAGGCTGGAAATCGACCAACAAACATTGACGATTTTACTGATCAGATGAGGGTGATTGAATTAGCCCAATGTTTCATCTTCCTTGAGAAAAGTTAAAGGATAAAAGGCAAAGACATACAATACAAAGCCAGACAATAAACAGAAATAAGAGATGAAGACAACTTCAATATATCAAGCTGGTGGAGTGCAGCACAGCAAATAACTCAAAATGAAGATACAAACATCGAACTTATTAGGAAGATGAATAAAGATCTAACCTGAAGCTGTTCCCATCTGTCTGAAACGTATCGGGCTTGGATCCGAGCTTCATAAACTTCATCCTGCCAGGCTCAAAGATCTATCCCACCTCAGATACTTCAAGAAATGGAAGAAAAAAGAAGATTACTGATGCTTCCACACTACTCAACTGAACACAGCAAAATGCACTATCTCGGGTTGACTTTCGAGCATAGCCAACGATCCGACAGGGCCCGAATCGAGGAAAGGAAGGCCTGGAAATGGCAAAATAGAAGGCCTAGGAGTGGGGACCAATTTCTCAATATGGCCAATTTGTTGAACTTCCAGAGGGGAGAAAAAAAGGTGATGGGATCTAAAAGAAGCGAAAGGATATATGCTTCTTCGTATGACCGAATCTTGACAACCAACCGCGCAAGAAGCAACTTTTTATTCACTCCCAATAGAGAGAATAGGGAATGAGGGGTTTAATTATTCAGATGATGAGTTTTTAAAGAAATGGATCACTTGAATCGGAAGAGAGGGTGTTTCCTTGGTCGGCGGCAGAGCCCACGGAGTCCGGAAGCACCTAGTCAGCAAAGGAGACATCACCAACAGCCTTACACACTAAATTATTCCCCAAAACCAGAGATAGCTGCCACTAACACCCAATCTGACTCCACCCCTCCTCCCTCTTCCTATTTCTTTATCCCTCTCTCTCCTCTTTCTCTAATTCTTTAATCATATTCTACAGCATAAAGATTTAACAGGGAAAATATGCATAAACAAACAAGAAGGGATCCTAGTGCTCATAAAAGGCTTCAATTTCCAAATCTCATAAAGAAACCAGAAAAACATCATCAAACATGTGCACTATAATTACTGTGGCAGTTCAAAACCCGCAACGGAAAACAGCATCTCGGTATCAGATGAATCAACCACCAAAAACGGTAGACAGTGAGCATCTCTCGGTATAGCTTTCACTAAGGCTGTAATTATTGAAAGAGGAAGATCGCTTAGTACTTAGGTTTTCTTGAATAACGCACTATTATTATTTAAAAGTACTATCTTATTAATGATAAATCAAGCATCAATGCACCAGCAAAATCTGAGGAAACAGAGGAGAGATCAGCCAAAGGAAACAGTGAAATCAACCATGTGCTGTAAAAATCATGCCAGAATCCAAAAATTTAAAGATAGAAATAAGATTAGAAATTTGTTCAAGAATTAAGTCAACAGACAGAACCCAAAAGCCACTCTCCATGTAAACCCCCAACAAAACCCAAGGTTTTCATTTGCATCAAAACAGGTTGTAGAAGCACAAGAAGCCCACCTCAAATAATGCACCAAATGTGAAGCAAAAGCTCATTCGTTATCTCCTTTTGGATATTCTTTTTTAATTTTTTGGATTAAGAATGCAAATGCGAGGAGAAATAAATGAGGCCCGCGTGCAGAAAACTGAGTTCTAGGCCGAAAATAAAAATACTTTTGCACAGACACCAACAAAGAAAGGAATCAAGAAAATGGAGTTTTCTTCTTTCTTTCCTTTTCTTTCTAAACAACGAAAACTCACTCCCAAAAGCGAAGATTTTGCTGCTATGTGCTCACCCGTTTTGCTGGAATAAGCAATGAAATGCTTTCTTCTCCATAATTACCCTTTTCCCATTTATGAGCAAGGACAAAGTTAAAAGTTAAAGGTGAAAACCTCAAACAGTGGAGCTCTCATGTCAAAACCACCTTTATAAAACATATATACCATATATTCGGTTAAATGCTGCATATTCTTTTACATGCGTTTATTACATGATACTTAAATTATTCTATGTAAACAAACAAAAGGTATAGATAATATATAATACATGCTTAAACAAAAACATTGGTAGATCTTGAAAGTTTAAAAAAAATCGAATATAATGTAACATCTTGTGAATTTATGACATTTATCTTGTAGTTATTAATACACGCCATACATAATTGTATTATCATCATGTAAGTTAGCTATAACGATATTAAGTACTTAAAGCTTACATAACCAACATGTATAAAATATAAGATGGTGTGTGTGTATAGGGATGATAATGGGTCGGATCTAGATCGGATCTGGTTAGGTCCAGATCTAGATCCGATTTTTTTTGCTTTGATCCGGATCCGATCCAGATCCATTGGGTCCAAAAAAATTAGATCCAGATCCATAAGGTCCACAGGGTCCAGGGTCTAGACCTGGATCCATATATTTTCGTTTCTAAAATAAATTTAATCAACTATAATTCAAAGTACCACCATAATAATCTAAATGCATAATAATACTATAATAATTATTTAGAATTTCTACAATTATCACTATATTGGAAGGCGTTAGGTACAAATTTACTATAAAGTAGGAAGCAACAAACAACTCGATCGTCGATTGGTATAAGTGGCGTGACCACCGTGAATCTTAGATAGATACATAATTGGGAGTATTTGAAATGAAATTTGGAACATATTTGTTTTGGAATAATTTGAAAAGAAAATTGAAAAGTTTTAAGTTGGGGTTATGTATTTAATTATAATAAAATAATATATATATATATAGGGTTGGGTTCGTAGTACCGGTCCCGGATAAGACGTAGACTCAATCTAGACAACACATTTTGAACACGTGGACGCACCAAAATTTGACACGTGGCAACCCATTTTTGCTCGGGGCAAAATGGGAAGGCACCAATGGGCGCTGGGTGCCGTCCGGCACCGTGGTGAGTCGCGGGCGTTGAGTTTGGGGAAAGACACTACAAAACACGATAATGCATGAGAATAACGTAACAATGTATAGAGAATAACATAACAATGCATTCAAATAACATAACAATGCATCGCACACAACCGGTGTTAGGTGCGCTTGTGTGTCTTGCCGACGCCGGATAGGAATGACTGGGTGCGCGCCGACCGGGTAGGGATCTTGGGTGGGCTCCGACCGGGTAGGGCGCGGGTGCGCGTCGGCGCTAGGTTTGGGAAGAGCCACAACAAAACATAAATAATGCATATGAAATAACATGTCATCGCATTTAAAATAACTAAATCTGCATTTAAAATAACATAACAACATCGCATCGCACCCAATCGACGTGCGGCGAACGACGGTGTCGCGAACAGGCGCTGGGTGCATGAAAACGGGCGGGCGGGTGCTGGTGGCGCGGATGTGCTGTGAACGAGCGTTGGGGCGCGTTCTGACATGCATTAAAATTGAAACTCATATGCATGTTTGTGTTCAGTGAATGCATTGTTCGATTCAACTTAATGCATTGTTTGTTTTCGCAATCACATAACAAATCAAATTACTAATCTACCCTTAATGAAGCGAAAATTAGCGAAATTAAGCTTAAAAGTCCAAAAAATCGAACCATCGGATCTACTAGATGAGTGGATGAGATTGAGTCTACATACTATCCTGGGACCGGGTATTATTTGATCCTCTCTCTCTCTCTCTCTATATATATATATATATATATATATATAAAACTAAATGGATTTTGGAATGAGAAATTGGGAATGACGAGAGACGCACGAATAGAAATTATTTAGATTAACTAATTTAATTATAATAAAATAATATATATATATATATATATAATTACGGGTCCATGGTCGGATCCGGATCGGATCCGGTCTTAAAACCTAAACTCGGATCCGGATCCAAATATTGATATATGTTCCGGATCCGGTCCGGATCCGTCGGGTCCAGATTTTGAGGATCCGGATCCTTAAAATGGATCTTGATCCACGGATCCGGATCGGGTCCTGGATCCGTTGCCATCCCTATGTGTGTATACATACAATATGTCAATATATATATATAGTAACTGCTTTGTAAACTTATTATTATTATTAAGGGAACTCGAAAAATCAATTTATTATTTTTTCGACGGTTTAGATACTAAATATATATAGATATAGATATATGTTAAGAAATGTTAGTGTGAAGGTTGAATTGAGCATTGAACACTAATCATTCACCTGGTTGAATTATACTACTAAATTATATAAGGTCTTATCTAGGTTTTAGTTGATATTAAGATTCTTAATTGAGAACGTGGTGACGGTTTGATTTGGTTTGGTTTGTGTCAGTTTTTGTGTGCGTTTAAATGTGTAATGTGTAACAACCCGACTTCGGATTGATAGCTGATCTCATAGATCAATACAAGTCTTTTCAGTGTGCTTTGTCCTCATTCATACACTCCTTGAGAAACTTCCCAGAAAATCACCCATCTCACAATTGCTCCAAGCCAAGCACGCTTAACTTTAGAGTTTTTATGAGAGGAACTTCCGTAAAATAGATGCATCTTGTTGGTATGAATAGCACATATCAAATCCTTTAAACTCTCCTCAAATATACAATCTCATACATACATATTCTCGAAATCCCTCTCATCCGGTGCATTTCGTCTCATTCATGTATCCATCCGCTTTGAAGTCTTAATCGGAGTAGCTCATTGTCCATCCCTCCGCACCGACGATCAGTGCCGCCCCTGAGGGTAGGCAACCCTGGGCGATCGCCCAGGGCCCATCATTTCAGGTGGCTCAAATTACCTTAAAAATAATTTATGTAATTTTATTTAGATCCAAAATATTATATAATTTAAATAATTTTTTTTAAAGGTTCAAACTATTAAATCTTTTTATATTTTATTTATAGATGGTCCAAAAATATATTAAAAAATATTGATGTTGATGTGATTATTAATGGTTTTGTATTTATAAATACTCGAATAAATTATTTTTTATGATATCGTATCATAGATGAGAGTTGAGATATATAAATATAAGGATGAAAGTAAGTTGTATATGTTTTGATAATTTTGATTATATATTTCGCTTATAGATCACTTGAATTTTACTTAAATTTATAAATTCGATTTATCTTATAAGTATAATAAAATGTATCATTTTGGACGGTCTAATGATAAATTTAGTTCATGTGGCTAAAGATCATGAGTTCAAACCTCACTATCGCCTTTCTAGGTTTAAGCCTGTCACACATGATTTTTCAAGTGTGGTTTATTCGTCTTGTATCGTTTGCAAGTTATTGTAAGAAAACAGAAGTTTTACCTTGTATGCACATAAGATAATGACTGAGTGTTTTCTATGAATTTTAAAAAATGGGAGCCTATATTCCTTATTTTGCCTATGGCCTATAAAATATCAGGAATGGGATTGCCGACGATCACTCCGTACTTCTATCCCGGGCGTCACATGTTCACTAGTTTTTGCTTGGTTCGTCCTCGAACCATACCGTACTGGAAGATGTTCGCTATGATACCATCTGTAACGATCCGACTTTCGGATTAACGACTGCCCTCATAGACCAACACGAGTATTTTCAGTGTGCTTCATCCTCACTCACACACTCCCTGAGAAAATTCCCATATAATCACCCATCTCGTAATCGTTACAAACAGAAACACGTAATCATTTATCACTTATGTAAAATGTCACTTACCTTATCAAGTATTTCCTCTTTTCATTTTCTATCAAAAGATTACAGTTAATTTTTTTTCCAGGCTGTTCATTAAAATAATATTTACCTTAATTATTCATTTACTTACAAAAAATATATACTTCCTCCATTCTTTTTAAAATGTTTAATTGACATTTTTTCTTTATTTTTTATTCAATGTCATAGTTTATAATTTAAAAATAAAATTATGATTAATTTATTATTTTACCCGTATTTAGTATTATTGGAATTTGATAATTAGTTGTTGTATGCATTTATTATAGTAATTAATAAGATTGCGAAAGTAAATTTCTTTATTTTCTTGATTTATGCGGTTTGACAGCATGAGAAATTTTAAAAAGAACGGAGGAGTATATGACCCACTTTTATGATCTCATTATATATTTATATATTCATTTATTATCTTCATGATCCAATATCTTTACTCATTTTACAATCATTACAATTTATTAAAAGCTGTACTACTAAAAGTAATACAAGATTTTGGTGGACGAAATAAATAATATTTATGCAACGTATCTAACCAATGAGACTTCGAAACAAATTAATTCACATGCTCTTGGAGCACATCATAAATTATATAAAGATATGAGTTAAATCTACTAGAAATCATCTCAATGCTATAAACTAGAAACCAACATAATCGCATTAATAAAAAAAATATAAGAATAGATAAATAATAGTTTTATACTTTTATACGTGAAAATAGTACCGAGAAAACATTATTTTATGTGTAACAAAACACATCTCATTTTGAGAAAATAAATCTGGACCATTCATCAATCAAGACTTGTAGACCGATTGGTTTCTTATTACTAACATTGAGAGGGTTTTATTTGACCCCTCATATATATATATATATATATATATATATATATATATATATATATATATATATATATAGTTTGGTTCAAATAAGAACCAATTTTAACGTGAGAACTAAGAAAACAAAATAAATATGCTATGAAAGTTAATGAATCCAAAATTGAATTTTCACCGGGGTTCGAATCCCATGAGAGGCGAAAATTTTATTTATTTTATTCATTAACTTTCATGTATTCATTTACTTTCATAGCATATTCATTTCTCACGTTCGCACAATAAAATGGTTTTACGTTAACCTCCCCTATATATATATATATATATATAGAGGAGGATCAAATAACCGAGCTCCGGATAGTATGTAGTACTCAATCTCATCCACTCATCTCATAGATCCTATGGTGAGATTTTTCGGACTTTTAAGCTTAATTTCGCTGATTTTCGTAAAAGTAAGGGTAGATTAGTAATTTGATTTGTTATGTGATTGCAAAACAAAAATGCATGCATTTGAACATAATAATGCATTCAATGAATAAAAAATGCATGCATTTGAACATAATAATGCATGCGGTTGAAGCTCACGCCCGGTACGGGCACGCCAGCGGCACGCCAACGTCGCGCTCATGCTCGTGTTTCGCGCCCGTTGGCCTGCATTTTACGTTTTGTTAAATGCATTGACATGTTTTGATTAATGCATGGGCGTGCTTTGTTCAATGCATAGACATGCTTTGTTCAATGCATGTTTGTGTTTTGTGGCAAATGCGCTTTATGCTTTATTCAATGCATTGTCATGTTTTGTTCAATGCGCTTCATGTTTTGTTCAATGCATTTTATGGTTTCGACGGAAAATCTCTCATTCATCATTCTATGTCAATTCCGTGCCTCTTTCGTTGATTACCGCGAATTCACCGTGAAACACCGCCATAGCCATCATATTTCTCGATTCTTCAATCATCTATCAAATTTATCTTCTATTTTTTCTCAAAATCCATCAATTTTGTTCTCAATTTTTTTTCTTCTTTTTCTTTCTTTCAAAATCTATTGTTTGTTGTTGTTTGTTTATATTGTTGATGTTCGCCGGTGCTGCCGCCGCCGTCGCCGCCATCATCCGCTGCCGTTGCCGCCGTCGTCTCCGGTGCCGTCCGTTGCCACCAAGGAGGAGAAGAAGAATGTTGATTTGATTTGTTCCCATTTTGCCCCTTGCGAAAATTTAAAAAAAAGGAAAAGAAAAGGAGCTGCCACGTGTCAGCTTGTGGTGCGGCCACGTGTTCAAAATGTGTGGTCTAGATTGAGTACTACATACTATCTGGGGACCGGATACTACGGGAACCCAACCCTATATATATATATATATATATATATATATATATATATATATAGGAGGATTAATTATTTTAAAGTGTGAACGTGAGAATACAAAATATAAATTTTCGCTTCTCATCGGATTCGCCTAAGCAAAAAAATTTGAATGTTGTGGATTCAATAACTTTTCAATGAATTTATCAACTTTTATAGATAATTCATTTGATTCTCACATTCACAATAATATATATATATATATATATATATATATATATATATATATATATATGGGGTTAACGTGAGAACCATTTTTATCGTAAAACGTGAGAACCAAAAATGATGAATTCATAGTGAAAATTGATGAATCCATTGGAAAAGTTCTCGAATCCAAAAATAGAATTTTTCCCTCATGGGATTCGAACCTGGGTGAAAAATTCTGAATTTTTGAATTCATTAAATTTCTCAACGGATTCATCAACTTTCATAACGAATTCATTGGGTTCTTAATTTTTATGATAAGAATGGTCATTTGAACCAAACTTTATATATTTATATATATATATATATATATATATATATATATATATATGTTGTACTATGTAAATGTTTGTTCTTGCCCTCCGAGCCCTGAATCATGTTAGATAATGAAATATTCATAGAAAATATTTTCATTCAACGTGAATATTCCATCTAATATAGGTAACTTTCATATATTTAAAGGCACATATGCATGTATGTGTATATAGAAATATATGAGTTAGTGTCTCTTTGGGACAACTTATTAGTAAAGTGTGTTTCTATAATAAAAAAGTCACAGATTTGAATCTCACTAACATCTATAAAGGCATGAACATTTCATATCTGATTTTTCAAATGTGGTTTATTCTTCATGTGTAGTTTATAAGTTATAGCACATGAACGTGAGATTTACCCGATACGCACCAAAAGTAGCGGTTACGAATTCCTATGAATTTAAAATAAAAATATAAAATTGTGAGTTGGTTTAAGCTTTAAAGGTCACAATAATTTGGCAATGAGGTGATCTCTTGTATATCAGTCCACACATTCGGACTTTGATATTTTTCTTCAGTGTAAATGATATTTGATACTTTTATTCAATATAAATTATACTTAAGCAAATGATAATTTTTTTAATATAAATGATAAATTTTTTTATGACAAATGATAATTTTAGCCGTCCGTGCGGTGCAGACGGATGTATAAGAGTTTTTGTGTATGGTAATTAATTTGTAATAATCCCAAAATAAAATCCAACATGAGCTTTATTTGGTCAATTAAAATTATATAAATATATTCGAAAGTCTAATATAATTACCAGTCAAAACGAACACGAATCATATGTTTGATCTACTTTGAACGAACTTAATAATTAATAATGCTAATAGAAGCCCTTATTCTTCACATACATGACCTCTAACGAGTAACGACAATTACAAAACATATCGGTTGGTTGTTGGATTTGATCATTAGAAAATCACAACGTTCACAATAAAATCTTTCACACAAGATCATTTTTACTTTTCCAATGTATTATTCTTTCTAGTATAAACGAACCACATGTTTATTATATGTATTATGAAGTCAAACAACTATCTGACTCATTCACGTATTAATTCTAGATCACAGTGTTATTAAATATTTGATTTAATATTAATTATGTCATTCGAATATAATCTTTGGCGTCCATCAATTTAAATGATCCCAAAAATTCCAAACCCCTAACAATTACCGACCCATTAGCCTTTGCAATGTCATATTTAGGATTGTCACTAAGAGCCGTTCGGTTGTGGAAATAAGGAATAGGAAAGCAAATATGAACTCATAATTTCCTTAGCTGGTGTTTGATTGTAATATTTTATTAGTTCTTTTTCTCTACTTTCTAGTTTTAGATTTCCGAATTTAATGTTTTTCAATTCTCCACTATTTATTTGGATATGGATTTTCTCATACATAGGGATATTAATTTAGCCCGAAAGCAACCAGTCGGCTCGAATATACCGAAAATGAGAGTTAGGATCAAAATTTTCTAGCTTTAAAATTTTTAGCCTGATTGGCCTAAATCGAAAAGAGCCCAAACTAATTAAAGATTGTCCCAAAAATTGAGTGTGTTGGTCTGATTAACCGAAATGTTCCTTATTACTTGATTGTCAAACTTTGTTATTATTATTTTGACATGCATTACTTTTTTTATTATTTGATATTGAGATTTTGATGCTTGTAAAATGTGTTTTGATTTTATCCAAACGCCTAATAAAAAATTTATTCATGAAAATCGAAGATATATTATTTCTTGAGAAGTAACTTATCACGTAAGTTGATGTCGAATTGACTCTTCTTTTTGTATTCAATACAAAGCTAAATATTTTGATTGAAAAAACAAGATCTAATTTTTGTTACAAAAATATAACTATCAAGAATATTTATATATGTTGGATTTCTTTCGTAAACATTTTGGCCTGACGAACTAGTCCAAAGCTGAGTGGGTTAAAGTTAGAGGCGAACTATTTTAACTCGAAATAAATAATTCTAGATTGGCCCGAACTGAAAATAGCTTGAAATTGAATGAGACACAAAATCGATTGAGTTGACTTGATTGATATCCCTACTTATTTCTTTTTTTCTCACCATCCCTCCACCACCATCTTATTATTGTTATTATTGTTGTCATTTTTTATTTTATTTTTGAGATACAAAACACATATATCATGAATATAAATTACAAAAAAATCAATAAAATCCGCACAATACACATACTAGATTGTATCCAAACAATTAGAAATACAATCCATACTTCGGTTGACTTGGACCAATGAGATTTCACTAAGGAGAATCTTTTGATGCCTTGTTTTAGACACTTACACTAAACCTCATCAGTTTATTAGTATTGCTGTTATTGTAATAAAAGGGGGGGAATCAAATATTATTGTCCCCGCTTGTTGAACCAAAAAATTTTCTTTAAAAAAAAGGAATCCGAAAGAATCTGATTTCCAATGTAGTGCTAGACCAAACAAATTTAGAAATTGAAAATTAATATTTTCCTCTCTTGATTTCATATTCTTTTTACAAATTGAACCAAACGATCACTAGAGTTATAGCTAATTGGTTAAAGCTCATTTTCTCTGATATCATAGCCCCAAATCAAAGTGCCTTCATTAACGTTGCGATAAATGGGGCCTTGATTAATTAGTCAATTCCCAATCTTCCAAAAGTAAAAATGATAATTTACCAATGGTAGGGATGTTCCTCCAAATCCTAGACCACATTAAAAAAAGTTGGGCATAAAGGAAAAGGGCATAATATTGCGCGCAGCTTATTAATATCTCAGTACAATAAATTTTGGATGTATAGTAAATTATTAAATTTTAGAAGAATTATCCGAAGGTAAAGGGCTCAAACATTAAAAGTTAAAACGGCTACTACAAATACATTTAATATTGTTTGACTGCATCGTTCATTATTCCATTTTTTAAATCTGCTAATTTTTAATTAATTAACTGCACAATTCCGATTTTATAAGTGAGTTATCTACATGCATGTCAAAATTATAATCCATTTAATTTGGTTTCACTCTCATATTTAAAATCATTTGACTTTTTAGTGTGCGTAATTTTATTAGAAAATAATTATTCTTTATATTAAAGCTTGCTTGTATTTTTCAGATATATAAATATATTTATATTTGTGTGTCTCATTAATTGGTTAGTGTTAATGGTGTACAAAAAGTGCACGTTATCGTAGATTTTTCTCATGCTCGACGTGAAGCCAATGAGCGAGGCAGTTCATAGTCTTGCTAATCTAACTGTTGTATCACAAGATGCAATGATCTGGAAGTCGAATTTTCCAACCTGTCTTTTAGATATTGTTTGCTCTGATTTGGAATTACAACTTTCGTTTTTATTTCCGAAAAAATATTAATACAAATCTATGCTATTAATTATATGCATTATATGAAAATAAAAGGATAAGTTATAGTCAGATATGATTAGGGGATTTATATATATAGTGGACAAAATAATATAAGAGTTTATATCCGTGGTATAATATAAGTATGGTGATCATATGTATAAACCTTTTTTTGTTTACTAATAAGTTTAAAAAGGTTGTTTAGAATTGGTTTCGAGAGAATTGATTTACATAATTAAAAAGATATGGTATGGTTTAGAATAATAATAGTAAAAATATATATTACATCTGAAAACTTGATGAATATATAATTTATAAGATACATAATTATGGATTACGAGAGCTCACGTACATATATAGATGATTTTTTTTTCTTCAGTAATTTATAAAGAGCACATTTAATACATTAATATACCTTCAGTTTGTATGATTATTGAACTTAGTAAATTAAGTAAAAAAAATTAGTGCCAATTATAATAGATGATAATGTGATTTTTTTCAGTGACCTAACTTTTCATAATAAATGGCTTCTGCCTTATTTACACGTGGGAAATGTTTAGTTTATTCATTGTAAAGAACACTCATAATTATCAGCCATTTCACATAGGGTCTTATGTTACTTAAATATTTTAATTTCATGTTTGATTATATATATTAGTACACACTTTATATGAGTAATTAATATAACGAGATAAAAAAAATTAATGTGCAATAAACTAATATATAACTAGATTTGATGCCTTTTCGGCCTCAGATCTAATTAAAGTATTTTCACATTACAACCCAACTATTAATTTAAAATTACATTAACTAACACGTTAATTAAATTAATTATAATTTGTTAGACACGTAAAGTGCACATGGCCACATATAGGCTATTGGGTGCGTATTCTTAGTAACTAATAGCTTAATCAATTGTTTTTTATATCTTTAAACACAATTTGTGAATTAACTAAATGTAGCTACTCCTGTGAACTGTGAAGATCTATAAATAATCGCAATTAATATCTTTAAGCTAATGCTTTTAAGTTGTTAGCCCGTTGCCACACATGAAAACGACCTCAATAAACTTAGATTTTTTAGTTTTTATTTAATTCTTATTTTAACGATCTTTTGTAAAACAATTTAAATAAGAGATCTTCATAGATCTTCTTCTTTCTAACCTTGAGTTGAGTTTACTTCTAACTTGTTAACATTTTATATAAAAATCTTATACTCCCTCCATCCCAATATTCGTGGCACGTTTTCTTTTTTTGACTGTCTCATTAAGTTGATCCATTTCCAAAAAAGAAAATATTTTTTACACTAAAAAATGCATCGAATTTCGTATCACTCACTACTTTACACACAAAACACAACTCTCATTAATTTACGTACAAAAAAAAAACGTATCATGAATATTGAAACGGAGAGAGTATATTATAGTGTCTACTCATAACACTAGTCAAGTTAGTGTAAGAAAAAACGTTTTTGTCTTGGAGGATGGTTTCCAATAAATCACAATTTTCATATACTAGGGAATTCGACACAATTTATAATATTTCAATAATAACACCGCATTGAATTATTGCAGATTCAACATCTCTAATTTTTTAAGACAAACAATTACTGAATATTTAATCACTCATATATCATCGTCAGAGAAATAACGAAATAAAATAAAATAAGTACAATGATTGGTTTTAGCTTTATCAGAGAAAATTGAATTTGAAGTAGATGAGGAGGTGAAGTCTGAGACATTTAATAAAAAGGTTATTGTATGAGCAGTCTATAAGCCTATACCTGCACGGCTGCACTAGCAATAAACACATCGCCCTTTTTTCTACAAATTGATCATATCTTTAACAACCTTTTCTTTTAATGTTTTTTCAGGCAAATTCAATCAATTTTTTCATCAAGATTATATGTTTTGTTTTCCTGGGATTTCTTCTTCTGATTAGCTTGTCGAACAATACGTTCAAAAAAACATTTACATATGTTCGACTGAATTCATAAAATATTTCTAGGTACAAATAAATTTTTAATGTCAGTAATTCCTTACGTATATATCCCTCTCTAAATATTGTCATTTGTCATTCCAAAACAATTTTGTACCAAAATTTCTTATTTTCATTTTAAATTCTAAAGCATTAACTAGAGAAAATTACTATAGGACCCATTTGTTTGGCAATGATTCATCATGGGAAAGTAATCGATTCCAAAATTTCATATTCATGTGTTTGGTGATATTTTACAAGATAAAGAAAGTAAAAGGAATTATGAAAACAAGCAAAGTAGTTCAATATTTCGGGATTCTTATTTTCCAACGAATCTTTGGTATTCTTTTTCTCCAGCGAATCTTAAGTATTCTTTTTCCATAGTCTCAAGATTCTTACATTACTTACATATTTAATATTTTTTATTATTTTATTGAAATATATATACTATTTATTATTGTTATTATTATTATTATTATTATTATTCAATTAATAACTTATATTAAGAAAATATTAGTTAAATTTTTAGTACTATGAATCATACTTTGTACTAGGGATGTCAATGGGCGGATTTTACTCAGACCAGAACAAATAAATAAGTAAAATAAATAAGTATCGATTCTGGTTCTGGAACCGATCCATTAGATACTGGACCCGGATCGGATCCTGATAATTAATTATAGGTCTGAAATGGTCCGGATCTGAGTGGGTTTGGAACCAGAATCGGACCAGAACTGGAACTAGGGATGGCTAATCGGGTCGGGTCGGATACCCTACCCGAAAAAATCGGGTACCCGACCCCGATTAAGCCTAAAATATGCTACCCGATCCCGACCCGATTTTGTAAATCGAGTAGTACCGACTTAGTTTTATATATATATATATATATATATATATATATATATATATATATATAAATTAATTTATGGCAATACAAGGAATTTCTATTTATATGAGGTGTCGTCCAATACAAGGAATCTCTCAAGGTCGTGTGTATGAGTATGTGTATAATTGCTTGATTAGAAACCGGTCCCTCTTAGATAGGCCAGATCTCCACAGATTGAGCAAATACTAATATAAATAGTGATTCTCATAAATTAGTAGCCACTCTCATAAATTAGTAGCCACAACTACAAAAAAACTATAATGCGACCAGAAATGTGGTTTCACTATCAAGGCACTGATCCTGTAGTGAAGCACTTAAATCTACAAGAAAAACTATTAAAAAGTTATTTGACAATTATAATAGCATATCATGTATTTAAGGTTATATGTTATTTTTAATATTAAGTTATCATTTATAAAATTCACATATTAAAATTAAGAATAATAAACTATATTACAATATATTAATTTCAATATATTAATTATATATTTAAATATATAAAAATATATCAAATATAAATATCTTAAAAAATCGAGTATACCCGATACCCGACCTCACCTAAAAGCCATACCCGACCCCGACCCCGACCCCGACCCGACCCTACACCCGATTTTCGGATAATCGGGTACCCGATACCCGATAAATTTCGGGTCGGGTATCGGATACCCGACTACCCGATACCCAAATAGTCACCCCTAACTAGAACTGAAACCATTGCTTTAAAATTTAATGGGTTATGAGTGATTTCAGATCGGTATGGGTAAAACCGACTCATTGACAAGTCTACTTAAGCTTGGGCTTGTCAATAGATGAGTTTTAATCAGACAAGAGCCAATAAACAAGTATCGATTCTGGTTTTGGAATCATAACCGGATCCAGATCGAACCGAACCATCAAACTATGGGTCTAAACGGTCCGGGTATAAAGCGGTTCTGAAACCGAAATCAGAATCGGAACCGTTGTTTTAAAATTTAATGGGCTATGAACAGTTCCGAATCAATACGGGTAAAACTCACCCATTAACATCCCTACTTTGTAGTGTATAACAACAACAACAACAACAAACAATAATAATAATAACAATACAATAATAATAATAATAATAATAATAATAATAATAATAATAAATATTATTATTATTATTATTATTATATATTATTATTTTTTCTCTATTAATAACTTATTTTAGGAAAATCTTAATTTTATTTTCAGAACTATGAACGAATCATATTTTTATGTTGTATCTTATTATTATTATTATTATTATTATTATTATTATTATTATTATTATTATTATTATTATTATTATTATTATTATTATTGTTGTTGTTGTTGTTGTTACCTAAAAATTTTCTTCGTATTTTCCAAACAGAGGATAAAGAATCTATTATGGTTCATTTTTCTTGGAATTATTTTCCTAAGAATCACGTTGCCAATTAACTTTATTTTACTGTCAAACAAACGAGCCCATAATGTTTTTTCTTTAAAAAAAAACTCATTTACTTACAGATATGCTTTATTCCATTTTATCTTACGAAAAAATGTCAATTCATTTTATTACTCTCTCTGTCCCCAAAATATGTTATTGGGAATCTTTGATGCAGATTTTAATAAAAGTGGTTGAGTATTTTATGAGTAGAGTAAAAGTCTTATATTAGTGTAATATTAAAATAATTAGTGGTGGATCATGATTTATAAAATATGTAAATAAGTAGTGTTATTGAGAA
>CM072815.1:79265121-79494786 GCA_036937905.1 Salvia rosmarinus | reverse complement strand
ATTCAAGTCATAGACAAGAAGGAAAATAAAATTTGAGCTAGTTCATCAAAGTCTAAATACGGAATAATCCGTCAAAGTACGGAGTGAACTCAAATCTCCCTCACAAGACCCATCGATCATCCCGAAAATATTTGGAAATATTTGCTAAGTACTAATGTACTATCGCATGCATTTTCATAAACATTTCATAAACCGTAAAAGCAGCTTTATCCAATCATGATAACATAACTTAGAATGTTTTAAAAAGAAACCACTTCTAAGCATGCAAAATATTTCATTTATTTGGGCCCATTGTCACGACTCTTCCGTTATTCGCTTTGATCCCGACCTAGCCACCGCCTGATCACATGCCCCATTATTGTCATCGAGGACGAACCAACAATTCATGACGCATTTAACGTATCGCATAAGCACCATAATAACATGACGCATTCTAACACATCCGCATAAGCACCCTTATAACGCTCATGATTATGTTAGTGCCCATGGAGATCAACCCACCAAACAACTAACTAGTGTACACAATTTCAATTAACGATTAAGTTTAAGAGAATCTCGATCGATACATTTACGAGCCTTAAACAGTAGAGCGATAAAAATATTTTATCGATAAACAACAGATTTCATGAAATATCGATATAACTCAAATATACTTTTGTAAGATAAGCCCACCTCGACAGGACAAAGCTCAAGAATCACTATAGTACGCTCTGGAAATAATCCCTTGATCGATAAAACCTACAAGAAGCACTAATCTTAATAGGTCTCAAAACTAGTCTTATGTTCAAGTAGAGCATACTAGTTTATGATTCAGTTCAGTTTTCAAAATATAATTAAATTTGAAAACTAATATATATCGACTAAGGCACCAACAATATCCTTGTTCGCCTTTTCGCTTAAAACGTATTTAAATTTCATAATATTCTTATGTTAAATACTTTTACAAAAAGTATAACATACTTGAAATACATACTAAGTTCGATATATTAAGGAATCTCGCTAATATAATACATAATAAAATTATCAAATTATGCACTGATTAACATAATTTAATTTATTAAACCTTCTAATTCAATTTCTTTCTTTAAAAAGAAATTAATTAAATTAATTACATAAGTATAATCATAATTAAGTAATTTAAACTTAGACTTATTCTTGAATTAGTCAATTAATTAATTAATTAATCAACTTACCATAATTAAATAATTTAAACTTATAATTAAGTTAATTATTTATTTAATTAGACTTAATATGATTTAATTAATTAAGTCTCAAAGATTTAATTAATTTGAGTCCAAGAATTTAATTAATTGAAGTCCAACTACTAATTAAATCTAAGGTCCAACTATGAATTAAATAGCTAAAGTCCAACTATTTAATAAATTCTCTAGCCCAAACCATTTATTTTCACCAATCATTTTAATTTCTGCCACTATTAAAACATAATCCATAAGATTTAATTAAAAAGCCCAACCCAACATTATGAATTAATTAAGTCACCCATCTCTACTTAAATTTCGCCCAACATATTAATTAAAAAAGAATCACCAATGCATTTAAATAAGATCACCAACTCGAATAAACTAAAGATATTTAAATAAAACCAACCCACCCATTTAATTTAAAACAATTCAAGCCCACCCAATTACTCACAAACCCTAACCCACTGTCTCATTTTTCCCCCGCTTCTGAATCGTCACGATCCTAAGAACCTCAATTTTTATTTTTATTTTTATTTTCATCTCTATCTCCATCTCTCTCTCTCTCTGCTCATGTCTCTCACTTTTCTCTCTGCACTTTCTCACACACACCACACACGACGAGACTACCATCTCCTACGGTCACGGCCGGCTCGAGTTTGCCGCTCAAACCGCCACTCCCTCTCTTCTTTCGGTTTTCCTCCATCACATTCCTCTCGAACATACACATACACACTCATCTCTCCTGCTTTCTCTCTCTCACGCTGCATTCGACTCCAAGAACCGGCCACCACTGCCACACGCTGTCGCCACCACCGCCAGCCCTCTCTCTCAGAAACCCACGCACACACGCATACGATGAAGCATACACACGCAACGGCACGCCGATGCACACACGCACGCACGCGACCTCAACCTCCCTTCTTCTCGGCAACGCCGAATGAGCCACCGCTGCCGCCACCACCACCCTATCTACATCTCGCCTCCTCTCACTCTCGCTCGCTCTCTCTCATCGATACCCTCCCCTTCATCTCACACACACAACATACACAAACAAGATACAAATATGCATATATGCATTTAGACACTAAAATGAAATAGAGGATTAAAGTTAAACCTTGTAGATCCCTCTTGTTGATGCTTGGAAAGAGGAGTGAATTGTGAAATTGGGAGGCTAGGGTTTCCAAAATGAAGAAGAATAAGTTATATAGTGTGGTTTTGGCTTCCATGGGCTTTCATTTTGGGCATCTAAATCAAAGCCCATTATACGATTTATTCTCACGCTTCGAGTTCGATCTTAAAGACTATGAATTAATAAATTAAACGCTAACATGATATTATTGATATAATGATTTATATATAAATATATATATAAATCTACTTGATTATTATATTATATAATAATTTCTAAATCACTTTATAATATTTAGTGAAATAAACTTTTGTCGAATTTAAAATTTCTTTCATCGGCACTAATCATCTTATAATTCTAAGTTCGAAAATCATTCTAGTCATATTGAGGAATACGGTATGACACGAGTTAATATGTTTTATCTCTTCATATTCTCAGAGATTATAATATCGATCTTCTTGAAAGAGAGATTTTCCTTCGAGTAAGAGAGTGAAATCTTTGTTGAAATAGGAACTTCACAAAATATAAGTACCCATGAATTTTTATAAAAATTCATAATTTTCAAAATATTGATATTACATTTTAAACACTACATACCGAAAGCAATAAAAAATAGAATATTAAATTAAATCAAGATATAAAAGAGGTCATATTGAAGGCTTTTGTTGAATACATATAAAGCACCAAAAGTAAGTCCAAAGTTAAGGGAAAATATTATGTAGCAAGGACCAAACAAAGTTAATTGTTAGCTAGGTGCTCAAGAGCGCTAAAAGAAATCTATAAATTTAAGTTCTACAACATCCTAATATTTAAAAATAAAAGATGGTTTGTTTGAATAATATATAACACACATTCGACATATGCTTTTATAGAATAAATTTTTATCGTGTTTTTTAAGAAATATATCTTTTGATTGAGCTTGGACTCTAAATCATTGATGTTAGTATTGTTGATGTGTCTTGGCTATCGAAGCACGAAACTAAACTTGTGATCACGAGGATAATTATTGTTTTGATTGGATTTCATCATTCGATGTCTTCCATTTTCATTTAGGAAGCTATTCCCAAATTCTAAGGGTTTATTGCCTTGATCATTCGAGTCAACTCTATTCCTTATATTTTCCGCATTTTATTAGTCGGCGTCTCGATTCTGAGCTTTCATTATTTTTTTAGAAATCGGGCCGTGACAGTGGTATCGAGCATAAGTTTTCTTCGTGTCTCATTTTGCCAAAACCTTTTCATGTCGAGTCTAGAATAGTATCCCTAGACTTCTTGAAATCTCAGTGGCGCCAACTGATCAACAAAGGTATGATTTAAATGTTTCAAAGTGAGATTATGAAATGATGTACGCCATTGATGAATGTTTCCATGTGGATTACAAGTTATTTTCATGTGATGATTTGTGAATTGTCTAATTGCTTTCACATTGTTATGTGAGTCATTGTACTCAGATAGCTACTTTCAATGTCGTGTTAGGGGCAACCCGAACCCTTAACGATCCAAATGAAATTGATTGTCGAATTGGATTTTCAAATCTTTTCGATCATGCATGAGACTTTTGGAACTTACATGACAATAGGTTTCACAAAAAATGAAAATGTTTGATGACGATATTTTTGGATTCATATCCTAAAATGATCGGAGTAAGTTATGGGTTCTCTCACGAACTGTTTGTGTACCCAAGGATTGTTTTGGAAAACGTAAGTCATGATAGCCTCGCTATAACAACTTAGAAAGAACTAGTTCACTGTTTCACATAGAAGCGCTTGAACATAGAAGTAACATGAAAAAGATTGAGGATTCACTTGAGTTACACCATTATGGTTAGGATTAGTTTCTCATATAGGTGTTATCTTTTCAGAATGGAAGACGCACCAATAGGAGGTGGCATGGGAGACGCACCGATAGGGAGCGGTGGGGGCCGAGGGCGAGGCCGAGGATGAGGGCGAGGGCGTGGTGGTGTCTGAGGAAGAGGCTTTGTCCATCGGGGCCTAACCCACAGTAGCCGGACCGTCTGGTGAAGAAAAGTTCATGAGAAACCTCCGGCGTTCGATGGACTAGGTGATCCGATGGATCTTGAGAAATGGATCTGTGTGGAGCGGTTTTCAACTATATCAGATGTGAAGATAGGGAAAAAGTGAAGTCGCCACCTACCACCGTGGAAGAAGGCGACTTACGGTGGGAGTCGGTGAGGGCGCCATGTTGAAGAGGAACTCGATGACCTCACATGGGAAGAATTGAGGCAATTATATGAAAGTACATACCGGGATGCTACCGTCGGAAGAAGCAGGCAGATTCTAGAATCAGAGCGGAGAATGGAACAATCCTTTGAATATGTGAGCTTTCAACCAGCTGTCAGGTATGCTCCACATCGGTGGATCTTGATGCAAAGCAGCGAGAAGTTCGAAGCAGATTACGTCACGAAATATCGATTTCCTAGCAAGTCGGGGTGATCTTACTTATGCACAAGCGGCGGGGCTCTTACCATCAGTCACTTACGCGAGAGAAAGGAAAAGCTCCCTCACGGGCCGTGCATGCGCCATTTCAAGACAATGGCAAAGGAAAAAGAAAATGGAATGAGGGTAATGGAAACTTGAAATGGGAAGAAACCACGGAATCGAATCGAGGCGGAATCAAAATCCGCCTCGAATGATGGGCGAACACCTTGCGGAATGCGGAAATTCCACACAGGCAAATGTCGAAGGGCAAATGCTTGTTTTCTTGTGGAGAAATTGGACATTTAAACTCCGGCGTACCCAAAGGAAAATGGGAAAGCACCCAACAAAACCACGGAAATCAACAAAGGTAAATCCATGGTCCCGGAGAAACCAAGGACAACCACCAAGCGAGGCCTATGCTCTAAACCGAAGCAAGCGGCCCGAGCACGAAATCGGCGGTATGATCAATGTGACTAGTATACATTATAGCTTTGTTCGATCGGGAGCATCACACTCTTTCATTTCACATCTTGCTTGTAAGGCTTTAGACTTAACTCACGAACCATCTAGTGAAGCTTTAGTGATTAGCACACGGTGGAGAAAGAATGTCTGTGAATATATTGTCTCGAACTTAGAATTGAACATAGGTCTTTGAAGAATTTAGAGGCGAGACTTATATGTCATCTCTATGATAGAATTTGACATCGTCTTAGGAATGGATTGGCTACTTCAAAGTCGATGCCACAATCTTGTGTATGAAAGAAAGATCTCATTCAGACCACTTGGAAATGAGGATGAATTTTCATGGGATAAGAATGGGAAAAGGAGTATCGGTGATATACGCCATGAAAGCCACAAAGATTATGAAGAAATGAGGTTGCTATCGTTTCTCGTCGACTTGACAAGAAAACCGAGGTGGAGAAAGCGATTGGAGAAGTTCGGTGGTTCGAGAGTGCGAAGATATTTTCGGAAGAATTACGGGTATGCCACGGATCGGCAATTAGAGTTCTGATCGACTTAGAACACGGAGCGACTCGATGTCAAAAGCACCGTATAGGATGGCCCTTGAATTACAAGAACTAAAGATTCGATTCTGCGGGGCTGTTGACCTGGGTTTCATACAACCTAGTGTATCACCATGGGGAGCACCAGTCTGTTCGTCGAGAAGAAGGCGGAACATTAAGGATGTGTATCGATTACGAGAGAATTGAACAAGCTCACTATTAAGAATAGATATCCTCTCCCGGGATGAGCGACTTGTTCGACCAGCGAAAGGAGCTGGAGTATTTTCCAAGATAGACCTAAGTGCGGATACCATCGACTTAAAATGAAAGGGAGGATATTCCTAAAGCAGCGTTTAGGACACGTTACGGACATTACGAGTTCACGGTAATGCCGTTTGGGTTGACAAATGCCCATTTGTTTTATGGATCGATGAATAGAGTATTCCATCGGTATCTTGATAGTTTCGTCTTAGTGTTTATCGATGATATTCTCATCTACTCTAAGACAGAGGAACAACATGAAGAGCACTTGCGTGTTGTACTCGAGATTTTCTGAAACGAGAAATTATCGCCAAATTCAGCAAGTGTGAATTTTGGTTAAGGAAGTGATGTTCCTCGGACATATCGTGTCGTAGATGGAATCAAAGTAGATCTGCTAAAGTAGAAGCCGTCGAAGAATGGAGGACACCATCACACGCATGATGAGATCGGAAGTTTTCTCGGCGGTAGGATACTACAGACGATTCGTTGAAGGATTTTCAAAATTGGCTAGACCAATGACACAACTTCTAAGAAAATGGACCAAATACATTTGGACCGAACAACGTGAAAAGAGTTTTCAAGAGCTCAAGACAAAGCTAACCACTTTGCTCGGTGTTAGCAATCGAAGGAGAATGAAGGATTAAGTAGTTTACGGATGCCTCAAAGTTGGGACTAGGTTGTGTACTAATGCAAAACCGAAGGTGATAGCATCGCATCTCGTCGATTGAAGCCCCATGAGTTGAATTATCCGACTCATGACTTAGAGTTAACCGCGATCGTGCATGCTTTGAAGATGGAGGAACACCACCTCTATGGAGTCGGTGTGAAATTTTCACGGATCATAAGAGTTTGAAATACTTTTTCGGCGAAGGATCGAATATGAGACAACGAAGATGGCTCGAATTAGTAAAGATTACATTGTACTATCGGCTACCATCACGGAAAAGCGAGCGTTGTGGCGGGCATACAGTCGAAAGACTAAGCAAAGCTAGGGTATTTAATTACCCAGAGAGAAGGCGATTCATGACTTCGCCATACTCGGTTTAGAAATAGTTCATCCTCGAGGGCGATGTCGGTTTGTATAGCTAGTCTCACGGCTACACGACCTACGAGGAAGGATCATTGATGCACAAAGGAGATTGGTTCTGGAAAGAAGCGTCTCGCCGCAAACGAAGCGAAACAAAAGGATTAGCAAGCAAAACAAAGCTTTGATGTTTAGTGAAAGATTGTGTGTGCCACACAGGAAGAACTCGAAGCGAGATTATGGCGAGGCTCATGATACTCCATATCTTGCACGTCCGGGAAGTACAAAAATGTACCAAGATTTAAAGAAAGCGTTCGATGGAAGGGAATGAAAAGAGATGTAGCCTCTTTTGTTGAGCGATGTTTGGCTTGTCGACAAGTTAAAGTTGTGCACGAGAGACCGTATGGGATGTTACAACCCCTACATGCGGAATGGAAGTGGGAACATATCGACATGGACTTTGTGGTAAGCTGCAAAGGTCGATTCGTGGAATCGCCATTTGGGTCATAGTGGACCGTCTATCAAAGTCGGTAGCATTTTCTACCTATTGATTACGTTTGGTTTGGAGAAGCTTGCAAAATTATCGTTAAGGAGATAATGCGCCTTCATGGAGTACTGTATCTATTACGTTTGATCGAGATCTGAGCGAATAGGTCTTGTAGCTATAGGTTGGCTTTGCCACCAAGCATTGGAGCGTACACAATGTGTTTCATGTCTCGCAAGTAAGAAATCGTGTTCGATCCGAAACACGTAATTAAACACGATGAAGTAGTCTTAGCTCGGGACTTAAGTTATGAAGAAAGACTGTCCAAATTTTGGATAGAAAAATTCAAGTTTCTGGAACAAACAAATTGTTCTCGTCAAAGTAAAGTGGAACTATCATAGTGCGGAGGAGGCCGTGTGGGTACTTGAAGATAAAATGAAAGCTAAGTATCCGAACTAGATTATCAAGGTATGTAATTTAGAGGCGAAATTTTTATAAGGAGGAGGATGTCATACCCGTATTCCTCAATATGACTAGAATGATTTTCGAACTTAGAATTATAAGATGATTAGTGCTAGATAAAAGAAAATTTTAAATTCGACAAAAGAATTTATTTCACTAAATATTATAAAGTGATTTAGAATTATTATATATAATATAATAATCAAGTACGATTATATATATATTTATATATAAATCATTATATCAATAATATCATGTTAACGTTTAATTTATTAATTCATAGTCTTTAAGATCGAACTCGAAGCCGTGAGAATAAATCGTATAATGGGCTTTGATTTAACGAGGCCCAAAATGAAAGCCCATGGAAACCAAAACCACACTATATAACTTATTCTTCTTCCATTTTGGAAACCCTAGCCTCCCAATTTCACAATTCACTCACTCTTCCTCAAGCATCAACAAGAGGGATCTACAAGGTTTA
This sequence comes from Salvia rosmarinus, assembly GCA_036937905.1. Classification (NCBI taxonomy): domain Eukaryota; kingdom Viridiplantae; phylum Streptophyta; class Magnoliopsida; order Lamiales; family Lamiaceae; genus Salvia; species Salvia rosmarinus. Next base: position 79,486,302 of record CM072815.1, on the reverse strand, counting down.
ACTTTAATCCTCTATTTCATTTTAGTGTCTATATGCATATATGCATATGTTGTATGCTGTTTTGTGTATGTTGTGTGTGTGAGATGAAGGGGGGGTATCGATGAGAGAGGCAGAGCGGGAGTGAGAGGGAGACGAGATGTAGATAGGGTGGCTGGTCGGCGACGGCGACGGTGGCTCCGGCTGCCGGCGTTCGGCCGAGAAGAGAAGGGAGGTTGAGGTCGCGTGCGTGCGTGTGTGCATCGGCGTGTGCCGTTGCGTGTGTGTATGCGTCATCATGTGCGTGTTTGCGTGGGTTTATAGAGGGAGAGAGAGGCTGGCGGTGGTGGCGGACGGCGGCGGCAGTGGTGGTGGCGGTTCTTGAGTCCGACCCGCTGCGCAGCAATGGCGTAGAGAGAGAGAGAAAGCGGGAGAGATGAGTGTGTATGTGTGTGTTCGAGAGGAAGGTGATGGAGGAAAACCGACAAGAAGAGAGGAGGCCGTGGCGGTTTGAATCGGCGGCGTAACTTCATGAGGCCGACGACGTGACCATGGGAGATGGCGATCTCGTCGTGCGTGAGTGTGTGTGAGCAAAGTGCCGAGAGAGAAAAGTGAGAGACATGAGCCGAGAGAGAGAAGAGAGGGAGATAGAGATGAAAATAAAAATAAAAGTTGAGGTTGCAGAATCGGCGGTGACAGTACTTAGGAAGCGGCAGCCGGAAAAATGGGACAAATTAGGTTAGGGTTTGTGAGTAATTGGGGTGGGGTGGGCTTGAATTGTCTTAAATTAAATGGGTTTGGTTGGTTTTATTTAAATATCTTTGGGCTCATTTATTCGAGGAGTTGGTGATCTTATTTAAATGCATTTGGTGATTTTTTTTTAATTAATATGTTGGGCCAAAATTTATGTAGAGAGATGGGCTGACTTAATTAATTCATAATGTTGGGCTGGGCTTTTTAATTAAATGCTGATGGATTATGTTTTAATAGTGGTAGAGAATTAAAATGATTGAGTGAAAATAAATGGATTTGGGTTTCAGAGAATTTATTAAATAGTTGGACTTTAGCTATTTAATTCATAGTTGGACCTTAGATTTAATTAGTAGTTGGACTTCAATTAATTAAATTCTTGGACTCAAATTAATTAAATCTTTGAGACTTAATTAATTAAATCATATTAAGTCTAATTAAATAAATAATTAACTTAATTATAAGTTTAAATTATTTAATTATGGTAAGTTGATTAATTAATTAATTAATTGACTAATTCAAGAATAAGTCTAAGTTTAAATTACTTAATTATGATTATGACTTATGTAATTAATTTAATTAATTTCTTTTAAAGAAAGAAATTAAATTAGAAGGTTTAATAAATTAAATTATGTTAATCAGTGCATAGTTTGATAATTTTATTATGTATTATATTAAGCGAGATTCCTTAATATATACAAACTTAGTATGTATTTCAAGTATGTTATACTTTTGTAAAAATATTTAACATAAGAATATTATGAAATTTAAATCGTTTTAAGCGAAAAGACGAACAAGGGTATTGTTGGTGCCCTTAGTCGATATATATTAGTTTTCAAATTTAATTATATTTGTAAAACTCGGGCTTAACGAATCATAAACTAGTATCATGCTCTACTTGAACATAAGACTAGTTTTTCGAGACCTATTAAGATTAGTGCTTCTTGTAGGTTTTATTGATCAAGGGGATTAGCTATTTTCACGAGGCAGCGTACTATAGTGATTCTTGAGGCTTTGTCCTATCGAGGTGGGCTTATCTTACAAAAGTATATTTGAGTTATATGCTCGATATTTCATGAAATCTGTTGTTTATCGATAAAATATTTTTGTGCTCTACTACTGTTTAAGGCTCGTAAATGTATCAATCGAGATTCTCTTTTAAACTTAATCGTTAATTGAGAATTGTGTACACTAGTTAGTTGTTTGGTGGGTTGATCTCCATCGGGCACTAACATAATCATTAAGCGTTATAAGGGTGCTTGTGCGGATGTGTTCAAAATCGTCATGTTATTATGGTGCTTATGCGGATACGTTCAAGTATGTCATGAATTATCCGGGTTACGTCCCCGATAACAATAATGGGGCATGTGATCCGACGGTGGCTAGAGGTCCGGGATCAAAGCGAGTAAGAGAAGAGTCGTGACAATAGGCCCAAATAAATGAAATATTTTTGCATGCTTAGAAGTGGTTTCTCTTTTAAAACCTTCTAAGTTATGTCATCATTATTGGATAAAGCTGCTTTTACGGTTTATGAAATGTTTATGAAAATGCATGCCTTGGTACATTAGTACTTAGCCCAAATATTTCAAATGTTTCGGGATGATCAATGGGTCTTGACAGGCGGTGAGATTTGAGTTCACTCCGTACTTTGACGGATTATTCCGTATTTAGACTTCCGCTGATGAACTAGCTCAAATTTTATTTTCCTTCTTGTCTATGACTTGAATTATATCTTTTGATTGAGCTTGGACTCTAAATCATTGATGTTAGTATTGTTGATGTGTACTGGCTATCAGAAGCACGAAACTAAACTTGTGATCCTGAGGATAATTATTGTTTTGATTGGATTTCATCATTCGATGTCTTCCATTTTCATTTAGGAAGCTATTCCCAAATTCTAAGGGTTTATTGCCTTGATCATTCGAGTCAACTCTATTCCTTATATTTTCCGCATTTTATTAGTCGCGTCTCGATTTACGAGCTTCCATTATTTTTTTTAGAAATCGGGCCGTGACACTCAGTGATAAATAGTTAAGAGAATCAACACCTAATACCCACAAATAGTCACTTTTATGTGGATAAAACTTTCATATTACAATTGCTATGATGAATCCTTAGTCTTTATTCCAAATCTATTAGTTAAGACTTAAGAGAGATGCAATCTAAATGTAATCTCCGCCGATTAACATAATACAATTACATTGAGTGTCGATTTTGCAAGGTGATATGATTTTTAGAATATTTTAATAATATTATTATATTTTGAATTGTAGTAACTTCGATATTTTTATTTTTTTAGTAAAGTTCATATGACATGACAACTGAAACCACGTCATTTTATAGTTAAAGTAGTGTGCCGTTACTAATACTAAAATATTTGAGGTTATAAATTTACTATATATAAATCCAAAGATAGTGATATTATTGACATAAAAATCATAAATGTTTTGCAAAAGCTATCGATTGTCATGATTTATTTTGCAATCAAATCATTACCAATCATCGGATGATAATGAGTCTAGGGTGGAAATAAAGTTGCACAACCCGAATACATTTGGCTTCATGTTTCTGATCTTGATTCTCAATTGCTAATTTGGACGATGTCGTCGGAGAAGGTGGCAGCGACGGCGGCGAATGAGAAGGAGGGGTGGGTGGAACTAGGGCTGTATACGAACCGAGCCGAGCCGAACACTGCCAAGCTCGAGCTCGGCTCGTTTAAATTTTATTCGGCTCGAGTTCGGCTCGAGTTCGAATTCGAGCTTTAAATTAAGCTCGAGCTCGGTTCGTTATAAAATTTTTGAGCTCGCGAGCAGCTCGAATTCGGTTCGATAAGTATTCGTTTATGAGACATATTCGAACTCGAGCTCGAACTCTGCTCGTGTTCGACTTTGCTTGTTTTCGAGCTCGAATTCGGTTTGATAATGTGTTATTCGAGTTCGAGTTCGAGATCGAACTCGAATTCGAGCTCGGCTCAGCTTAAAACGCTATTTTAGCATAATTCACTCCATGATTCCATCAATTCAAAAGATGCATAGTCTACTAATCAATCATAATCAAACAACAATTACAATAAAAAGTTTAACAAAATTCATTACCAAATGAAATTTTCACAACTAGCAAAAGAAAAGATGTATGATTCTAGCTAGTTTTGGATGAGATTCATATCAGAAAAAAAATCTCCGATTCTAGCTAGTTTTGGATATAGACTATACAATAAATAGAATTAATATACTATTTAATATCATTCGAATACATCTACTTCATTCATCTACTTACGAATTATTATTATATTTATCTCATAGAAATTAGTTATGTAAGTTAGATGTTATTTATTTCAGAATTATATTATAGAGATATAAATATAACTACGTAATTCATACTTGTATATTTATACATTATAATGATCTATATTGATATTTTTGTTCATAATATAATTTAGTAGATCATGTTATTTTTTCTAGTTTTCCAACTCAATATTTACTTTTGAAAATCTACTTATGAGTTATAAATTATAATTGTTTTATCTCATAGTTACTTAGTTATAAAGGTATATGAACTTTATATTAGAATTGTAAATTATTATTATATTTATCTAAGTAGTCAATTAGTTATGTAAGTTATTTTTAATTTTTTAGAATTATAATTATAGAGATATAAATATAACTATGTAACTCAAGTATACTTGTATACTTATATATTATAATTATCTAAATCGATATTGTTGTTCATATAACTTAATAAATCATGTTATTATTTTTTAGTTTTCCAAATCAATATCCCATTATATTAATTAATTGTTCATTTAATGATTTTATTTTCTAATACACATGAAAATATATATTAAGGTTTGATTAAAATAAAATATATATATATATATATATACTAAATAAAGCGAATATACTATTCATTATCATTCAATTACATTTACTTTTCAAAAATATTATACTAGTATAAATATGATAATTAGTTAATTAGTTATATAAGTTAGATCAAATTTATACTAAAATATATATTTTGTAATTTATTATTTATTTTAATTATTTAAATATATAAATAATTTATTATCAATACTTCATCTATATGCTTATTTATTGCTAATAATTATAATTAACATATATTTTATAATTTATTATTCATTTAATTATTTAAATATGTATAAATAATCTATTATTTTATCGTTCACGAACATGTTCGAATCGAGTTCGCGAACATGTTGAATCACGGTTCGTGAACATGTTCGAATAAGGTTCGCGAACATATTGAGCGAGGTTCATGAGCGGCTCGTTTGAGTTCGAACCAAACATGTTCATGAGTCTACGAGCGAACATCTCTAGCTCGAGTTCGGCTCGATAAACTTATCGAGCTCGATTCGAGGCTCGAGTTCGACTCGTTTACAAAGCGATCGAATTTCAAGCGAGCTTTTTAGGGAGGCTCCGAGGTAGCTCATGACGGTTTGGTTTGTTTACGGTCTGGGTGGGCGGGCAAAAAGAAAGGATTCTGGTGTGTAGAATCTGTAGATAGTGTCATAACTGTAATTTTTCTACTGGGAACGGAGGTTGGTTATATATGATGTCTATGATGGTTGTATTTTTCTTTCTTTTTTAAATATTTTACGTTAGACTTTGACCGTGTTGGTCAATATTAATTGACCATAAAATCGATCAAATGTTATTTTTTTTTTAAAAGGCTTCAAATATTATGAATTTTCTCTTATACAAATGCAACATAGATTTCTTTGGGATCGTATAATTGATTGAGAAATACTAGCTTTGCTTTATTTATCATATGGAAATAGGTTGAAATCAAGCCGATACCAACCAAGCGTGAATAGTAACATGTTCTCTTATGTATTTATAAATAGTCTAGCAAAGGTTGGGGCGAAGTCGCTTTCAATTTAACCAAAAAAAAAGTTTCAACTTATGTGTCCTACCAAACAAACCTAGTTTAGATGAACTTTAAGTGATGGATCTCCAATTAAATAGAATAATGAATTGTGAGATTTATGGTTCCTATATTTTATTCAATAATACAAAGGTTGTTGATAATCGCATGAATTCTTATTTTTCTTAAAGCATCTCCAATGATTCACTCTACTACAGAGTGAACTCTATATTATTATAGAGTAAAATATAAAATAATCACAATTTTCATTTCCAACGTTCAACTGTACATTTAATTCTTCAAACGAATATTCTATTTTTATACCTTGTATTATTGAATAAAAAAATATTAGAAAATGAATATTATCACTTTAATAATATTCATTTCCTCTAATATAGAATAAAATAAAATGCATTATTAGAAATCAAAACACTCCACAATAAGTTTTACTCTATTGTAGAGTATTGTTGATGTTCTTATATACTTATCGTGAGTTTCCATTCTATTTCGATACTCGCCCAAATTACATGCCACCATGGCAACCAATCAATTATTAAAATCGAGCGATGATTTTCTTTAATTTATTCAATAATGAATAAAATAACACCAGGCCACCATAATTTGTTTGATCTACTTGAATATTCCTCGAGATTAAGAAGTTGCTTTCTATAATCTTTTTTTAAAAAGAGTTCTTTTCTATAATTTTATTTGATTGTCGAATGGAATTCTTTTTATTCTAAATAAGAGTACAATATGGCCGTTGTTCGCCAATTCGCAAGTGGAACATTATAGTATTTTATAGTAAAAAAAATGCGGCAATACATTAGATTAATTAACTATGGCGTTAATAAGCGTGACAATTTTTCTGTCTAACTAATTTATAGACTAATGACTAGCCAACAATATGTGATTTGTAAATACTTCATTCCTCTCCAATCACAACTAATTTAAGTAACCACTTGTTGCATATGCAACCTTCCTAAACACCTGGACGTCACATGAATCATTATTCCAAACTGAAAATACAGATGCGGAAGTATAAGCTAACATTAACCTATTTATAGAAAATGAAAATTAAATAGCAAATCTAGATATGCATGAACTACCTTGTTGGGTCAAAATCTTAATTTTGGTACTTGGAAATTCGAAGGTATTTGACTTAAACAACGCTTTTAAATGAAATACATCTTTGCTTAAGTTGTGTTTGGTATGAAAGTGAAACTGTTAGCGGTGTCGTTACCACTCAAACTATTAGCTTTTTCCATAATTTCTACAGTATTTTTCCTTAAGGAATGTTTGGCCGACTATTTTTTGGACTTTTGGGGAACAAAATGGTACTACTTCGTTGTTTTCGCGGCTACCAACTTTTTTTATTAAGTATTTTTTCCTAAAAATGGTGTTCCGCGAAAGATGGTATGGAAGCTCACTTTTGAAGTAAGATTTATGAACATATTTCTTCAAAAGAAAAGAATAATTTCATGCCAAGTCACCATCACAATCATCTTTAGCTTTTCCTAGAAAAGTATTGTGTCCAAGATTATTTTTCTCACACATATTCAATAAAGAAAATTGTGTCACGTAAAGCATAATATATACATATATACTACCTCTAGAGTGTAGTTATATTTAAGCATGCTGCACTTTTTATTTATTAGGAGAATTCAAACAATAATGGATTATATCTAAAATATAATGGTCGCCCAACTATTAATGATACTTAAGTGTTTTGATAGAGTTTAGTTTCTTTTCTTTATTTTAGTTTAGGAAAATAAATAAAAGAAACTAAAATCTATGATAAGATCCCATAGACGGTACTAGTAACAAAATCTTATGGTTTACAATCAAATAACCGTTTAAACATGGTGTATAATAGTCATTCTAAGTTCAAACTACATTAATCCTAGATAAATGACTAAAGACTAGTTATATCAAAACACCCCTCTGCAAAGTCATGGCAAAACAATTCAACGATGAAACAAGGCAAAACATCAAATATTGGTCATGTAAATTAGAGATTAAGAATGTTTGAAAGGAGCAGCTTATGCACGACAAGTACCTTAATAAATCCTTAGCATTGCTGCGGAAGCATTACGTACTTCCTAATCAATCCATGAGGGTTCCCACAAACACGGCTGTAGAAAAACAAATTACATTTAAAATTTTGCTGAAAAGAAAAGCCTACTTTCAACTACAAATGTGTTTACATGATAGTCAGGGCCAGGATAATAAATAAGTTGGTTTGGTTTGGGAGGAATTTATTTATCCAATAAAGCATATGCTTAAACTGGCAAACTGATGAGTCGCAACCTAAGAACGTCTCTAGAACTGTTATCAAGAGGTGGGATCATTTAAGAACCAGAAATAGCACCAAAGAGAGAAGCAATTAATACAAAATAAAACCTTTCCACAATCATGGTGTCAAAATAACAAGGTCACAGTTTTCTGCATATATAGACCAACAATTGCAACTATACAGTAGAGGAATTGTTGCAACATTCAAATGGTGCCTTAAAAAGCCAAATTGATCCCAATAAAGTGAGAGTAAACTAAAACACAAATAACATTCAGATCAGAGTGGCTAAGTTAATGATGTCGTGCCAGAAACTAGCAAAATTGTTTGGTCCGCCCGAATTCTGCAATCCATGGCATTACATTTGAGAAGGTATGCTGCACAATCCCAGCATTATAGGACGCAACTACCAAGATGTTATAACAACTTCATATTTATTCTACCACTAGAGCATCTCCAATTCTGACAATTTTTTACATGCATCTCTTTTCTTATGTAGAGGCAATTAAGGCAAACAATATTAACCTATGCTATCCTATCAGTTATTCAACTTCAATTATTTTGGCCAATCATATATATTTATCTAATACCATACGGTGACATTAAAATTATTTTTTACCCAATAAAGTTATCATAAATAATATTTAAGATTATACATCGTTTATGTCAAAATTTTCAACAAATTCAGATTCTATTTCTTCAAACAGTAGACAGGGTATAGAATCAACTACATTAGTGGAGACACAGTAATTGAATAAATAATCCCTCTGTCTCATTCAAAGTGTCTCATTTCTTTTGAATACGAGTATTTAAGAGAAAGATAATTAGTATCAAATCACACAGGAGTAAATCTCACTTGGAAAACTACATGTGATAGACTCAGACTCATAGAAGAGTTAATGAGATTCGATCCTGTGACATTTTAGCTACAGCCGTCCCAAAAGGACAGAGAGAGTAATTTTAGGACGAGTTAAGCCAGCAAAACCTCCATTCTGCCCATTTGGATCAAAAGTAAAGCAAAAAGCTATTTACAAGTCAAATGATTGCTCCTTTTGCATTTCTTTGATTGGCCGTAAATAATGATCACCACCAATGGGAATTGCTGTTGTATGACATAGTTACTCTTGAATCTTGATTCATTCAGGCATGAAATTCAGTAGCAATAACATATACTTTCATTTTGCTTGATTGCTGAAATCCATGGTAGTCCCTTGCAGGTCACATGCGCGCTGCTCACACTCTAACTTTCCCCACCGAGCATCGACTCGTTCGCAGGGAAACACAACCTTGCCTAGGCTGCACAAACAACATCAACAAAACTTGCTCATTTTAGAGTCAACAATTTTGTTTACAAATAGATCATAAAAGTCGATATATAAGCTAAAGGTCGCACAAGACAAACAATATATAGATTACCTTCTATTAACAACATTGTGCGCATGGCATAACCATTGGGAAAAGTCATCATGAGATCCCGCCACCACAGGGTTCGCTCTGCATATTATATATAGAAACATTATCCATGTATTTGGAAGCCGATTGAATAGTTTCCGACATTGTTATGTTTTCTTTTTAAGTATCAAACAGAAAATGATCTCAGAGCACACTAGAAACAGAAACTAGAAGAATCCGCATAGTGAGAAGTGAATGCCCTCCATATGTTAATTGCAAAGTTGCTTATCTTTTTTTGGAAAAAGAAGTATGTCTATATAAAAGAAACTCAGAGAGGGTGCTCTGTAGGGAAAATATATTCCCCACATGTACACAACTAAGTAAAACTTGATAAAGAATGGGTAAATATATATGTTTAAGCAGCGTAAAAAGTGGAGATCATTGACAGACAGAGGGGGCTGGTAGTGCTGCTAGGTATATCTGGTAAACATATGCCAAAACGCAAAATATTCCCCCTCAAAAAATGAAGAGTTCACAATACAATATGTAAGGGGAAAGGGAGAGAGAGAGGAGGAATTTCAGGTTGTGATCGGGGGTGGGGATTGAAAAAGAGAGCAAGTATGCACCTTATAACTTCTTTGAAGTGATCTGCACATTCCTTACAAGGATACATGCGAGATAATATCTCCATCTGTATGATAAACGGAGGAGAACAACATGATTAATTGGGGAACTAGTGAATGAACTCGTATCACTGTGCATATCTCAAAATGAGATTTGTAATTAAGTGAATCTCTAAGAACAACAAATCTATGCTCTAAAAAATAATTGTTCAAGAGAGCAAATTGCTTGACAATCGATCAAACGGAAAAAGTATATGGTTGAATCAACACAAACAATCAATAACAAACAAGGCGTAAACGAAAATAGGCGCCATGCACAGACGAAAAATGGGAACATACCAGTTCTTTGACATCTTTCTTCTGTTGTCTAGTTGGCTTATCCGGGTACTGAAAAAAGAAAGGGGAAAAGCAAGTTGACGATTATACACAATAAATCTCTGATTAAACCTATTCAAAATCCAACTATCGAAAAATAAGGAATCAATTACAAAGATGATGGGAAATCAAACAATAGTGCATATGAAAAGGTGCAACAACAAATTCATGGCCTTCCCCACAAAACGCGTAAAGGAGACCTTGTTCAACAATAGATGAAAAAGAAACTTGAAGGGATATCTAGGGCAAGAACCTGAGCAGCCAGAGTGTGGAGAAACGTCCATGTAGCTCTTCCAAGTTCTTCTTTAGTTGTTGGACCTGATGATTTCCCCTGTTCGTAAACATAAGCGATATCAAAATTCAACGTCTTGTTCAATCCAATCAGCAATCCGACATAGTAATTGATCGATATCAATGATTCTAAATCATCAGTTAGTTGCTGCAAAAAGGTCAATTCAATGCGGCAGTCGTCAAAGCACATTAAGCAAAATCCAAAGGAACTTCTTTCAGTACTTTCATCAAACAGGTAGACTACACTGGAAAGTTCCGAACTAGTTGAATGCAAATGTTTGGGAAATAGTAGAAAGGGGAAACCTTGTTGCGAAATTCATCCGGTTGGCGAAGATGGTTGGCTGTGGAGAGCGTTAGAAGAGGGGATTTGTTTCTGGGTAGCGAGGATGAAGGATCATCTGGGCGCGGGATGAAGCGAGAGATATTCGTTCGAATGCACTCCGAAACCTTGTCGAAACCTTGAAACAGAAGCTGCAGCGGATTTTCCGACATGCCAATCGATTGGAATCCTGAGAGAGAGAGGGAGAGAGAGAGAGAGAGATCTGACAGTTTAGTTTATGTGCTTCAGTCGTAACATTTTGCTTTTTCTTTCATTGTAGACTTCCATTTCAGCTATTTATACTTTCTTAGCTGATTCTACGTAGTTTTGCAGTATGGATAATTTTATGCAATAGTATTTGCTCAAATTGATATTCATAGGAAAATTATTATTTGAGTTTATTTTAATGTATAAATTATTCCAAGTAAGTGATCATAACACTCACATTGTCTATCTATTACTCAATTTTTTTTTTCTACATTGTCATTTCTCAAACAAGTAATTTAATTATTCTTATTGTGTCGCTCAAGCTAATTTACTACTTTTAAGTTAAACATGAATCTACTACTCATATAACTAAAACGATAATGTTCACAAAATTAAGTTCATTGCGTTATGATCCACATATCTTGGAATAGATCAAACTTGTGACATACTGTAGGTTTAGAGTAAGTCATAGTGTTAAACTACAAAAAAAAAAAGAGGTCGGCAATATTATTCGTTAAAATTTTGTGGATGTACAATTTAATGTTTTTTTTTTATATCATGTGAACCGCACCGCTACCTCAGCAAGTGACTTGGAGTAACCATATACGTTCATACGATAACCCGCAAACCACAAGATTTAATCTGAGAGAGACCCCCCAAAAAAACCTCTTTTTAGAAAAGCGATGGAAATCAATTCATGTTATTACTTTATACTATTTGCGACCACTTAGGAAGGAATGTAGAAAGTGTGTTTTGTTTTATTATATTATATTTTACTTCTTAGAAGAACTATCTTGTCTTCAATGCTCATGGTAATGAAGAATTTTCGTCAATGCAATGAAGAAAACTTGTAATAGCTACTTAAAACTACACGAATCACATAAAATAGTCACAACTTTTTAGGAAAAACTGAATTCGTAATAATTATCATATCGTGTGTACTACTATAATATGAATTATAAATTTTAAATTAAGTTGCAACTATACAACAAACACTTGAGATTTAAGATGACACTGCATAAAAAAAGTTAAGTTTATCAAGTATTTAAATTATCATAAATTTTAAAGTGTTACGAACTATAATCAATCAATTTGAGAGGAAAACTAATTATTCCTTTTAGGTTAATCAATATAATCATGGGGTTAAACTAAACAATTATTTCTGTAATTTCTATATAAAAAGTAAAGAAAAGAGACTAATGAGATGCTCAAGAATCATGAAAATATGTTGTACTAAAAACTTTAGCGCCATTAGACGCCTTGAGTTCAAAACTTTTTAGTATTTTTACGAGACTTTGTTGCTAAAAGTCAGAACCAAACACGGCCTTTAATTCCACAAACAAGAGCAGTACTAAACGATTATGTTAGAAGTGGCCAAGCCTGTATAAATTGTTCCGTGTTTGGCTTTGGTCTGTCCCTAAAGTTGATTTTACGAACAGAAAATTAAACCCAGAAAATTAGACTTCGGCCGCCGATCAAACAGCCAAAATTGGGACAAACAATCAAAAATCCGAAGCAGAATTCAGCCCCATCGCCGACCTCTGCTCTGCGAAATCAGGTCCAATTTCTCTCTTTGCTTATTCCGTCGAAAATTCAATTCGATTTCTGGGTTTCTCGTTCGTCGTCGAAATGTGAACTGTATTGGGATTCTGATTCAGAATCGATATTTGCTTGTCATTTGCGGCTATCTTTAGCTTCTCATTCTAGTTCAAAATAATTGGGCTCAGAGTTTTCTAATTGTTTTGTCTGTTTTATCTTAATGTCAATGCGATGGGATTGAATTGCTGACCTCAATGTTTCTTTTTTCTTTTTTTATTTAATTTAGTGAAGTTAATGTTCTAGAAAATTTGTCAAATGATACTTCATTACCGTCCGCTCAGAAAAGTTCAAGTTTTGTTCGGGAATTTTGAGAATTTATACTGTTTTACTCCAAGCAGTGAAAATCTTGATCTTGGTTTTATAGCTTGATGTAACTTTGATTGAGCTGATCCATATGTGGGTTTTGCAATATTTGCATCTTAATTTGTAAAATTGATCATATTTGTTGATCTTATGTTGAAATATTTTGTGTGAAATGCAATTTCTGGTAATGGGGTTTTTGGGCTCATTATTTTGCTACTATTTTGTTGTTGAACGGGCGTAGTGATAGAAATCGGTTGTTTTTGCACAGTTAAAACTGAAAATGGTGGCGAATTTCACTCGTGTGGACACGCTAGAGCTGAAAGATCTCATCTATCAAAGGATTGGACACCAAAGAGCAGATAAGTACTTTGATCAGCTGAAGAGATTTCTAAGTTTGAAACTCAGCAAAGTCGAGTTTGATAGGAGCTGCCTACAGACGATTGGAAGGGAGAATGTTTCTCTTCACAATAGGCTTATCCGATCCATTGCCCAAAACGCATGCCAAGCTAGGATCCGCCTCAAAAACTCGAAAAATTGAAGGTCTAAATGTTAAGGTTGCAAATGGTTACCAGCGGAATTCTCTGCAGTCACTCTATGGTGATGCTTTCCTCAGTCGCCTCGGAAATGCAGGTCCCCCGTCAGCAGAGATCGCAAGTTTAGGGACCGCCCGAGCCCTCTCGGGCCGTTGGGTAAGAGCCCTAGTCTCACATGTGAAGAAACAGTCACGAGAACTCAAGAATTGCATTCCCTATGCAGCAGACCTCCGATTGATGTTGTCTCAGTGGAAGATGGGAGGAGGTCGAACAGCGTGCTGGAAGCCTCGGTGTTGGGAGGTGGGGTCCGTCACTGCTCCTTTTGGCGTTTTGGTTGGTGCTCGGAGGCTGCTCCTTGTAGTTACAAGGATGATGCATGTGGTGAGGCTTGTGAGAATCAGTGTGAGTTGCCTGATACGGTGTCTTTAAGGAGGCGTTTGCAGAAGAAGCTGGCAATGGAGGGAGTTGGAGTCTCGTTGGAGTGTGCGGATGTGATAAACAATGGCTTGGATGTGTTCTTGAAGAGAATTATCACGCCATGTGTGTCGATTGCTTCATCCACGAACGTGAGTATGCTGGATTTCCGAGTTGCAATGGAGTCAAAACCTCGTTTGCTCGGGGTGGATTGGCCCGTCCAGCTTGAAAAGATCTGTCATTACTCCTCTGAGTAGTAAACTGCGTGATTTGGAAGGAGCGAACTCGGTTGATTGCGACTGGCAGTTTTGAAGATGGTGGTTGTGGAGAAGAATAAGCCAGGGAGGTCGCGATGATGGTGGGAAACTAAGTTGGTTCATATACAGATAGATGCTAACAGCATTAATTGGTAGGAAGGGGAAGAGGATTGATTATATGGGTGTGATTTTACACATAGATACCGTTTTTAAGATTTGATTGTTGTTAGTGTGTATAATTTTTTGGAGTTGTGCCTTGTAAATATTCTTGTAATCAAAAGAAGCCTCCATTTGTGGTTTTATACCAAGAAAAAAAGGCTGCAAAAGCTGGTTTGATGTTGTTTATGCTTTCAAGATTTAGGACCAAATTCATCCTTACAAATTTATCTTTCATATAACTTCAATGAGAATGTGTGCTCGAAAAACTAGTTACATTACAGCATGGGACAAGAGAGGCGATCGATACAAGGCAAAATACAACCAACTACAACTACAATCATGAATAAAAACCAGCAACTTCACAACACCACTATTTTAGATCATCAATGGTTGTCGTCGGTGAGGAAGCCGTCTCCCTTCTGCGTTGTTTGCGGGCTATTTCATCAGATGTCGTCAACTGGCACCAGCTTTCTCTAGGCTTGCCATGTAGGTCATGTAAATAGTCCATAGGAAGGAGAAGGAGTTGACTACAAGTGGCTGCCATATATTTGAAACTAAGTCAATTTGTTGCAAGAAGTAATAGAGAAAGTAAACATTATGATATAACCGTGTCAATTTACCTGCAAATGAAGTGGGATGAATTTGAAGGTGACGAAGTCGCAAACTGGCCAGTACATTAAGCCATTCATCATTGTAGGAACCAAATCACGCCTCAATCTAGCAAGAATATCTCCACCATTTTCACCTGCAAAGCAGTGGACCTCATAGTTAGCTCTTGCAAAGAGGAAAGCGAACTTCCATTAACAGATGTTTAAATGGAAGAGAAATACCTTGTAGAGCAGCATTAACAGAGAAGAAGACGACAGTCATGGCAGGTCCGTACACCGTCTGCCCCAATCCAATTTTCTTCAACGTCGATAACAAATCGCGCTTTGGGAAAACCCTCGACATTAAATTGTACCAATAATGCAAAGAAGGCCCCAATATCAACATTCCGTAACCGCACATACGCAGAGTTCTCACCAATTCATATTGTTCCGTTCCCCCCACAATCATCTGCACAAAAAATTGTACTCGTTTTCATTACTAGTAACAAAATCAACTGAGAATTTTTTGGAGAAGAATGAACACGGCACACATCAAAGAGAAAGAAGGGTAAAAAAGGCTTCTTTTTTTTATTCTAGTTATAGATGATGACCAATCCTATGCAAGAAGCATTGCATATTTGCATCACGCACATGGCGTGACATAGCCACGTGTACACATGTAATTGGACGATGGGCACGCCCGTACCTGGGAGGTTATATCCGCGGCGGTGTAAATAAGGGCGGCGGTGGCGCTTTTGGTCGCGATTGGACGTGACTTGACCACGCGTAGATACCACCGGATCAGAGGGAGTTGCTGGAAAGAGGGCGATGCCATTGAGTGCTCCGGCACTTTAGGTTTCCGGCAATCGTGTTTGAAACGGGAGAACCGTGCGGGGCGGCTGTTGAGCCCGTTGGTGGCGTTGAGCGGCGGAGCCGGTTGGTCGGAGATAGCGTGTTTCAGAGTGGTTCTCCGTGAATAGTGCGAGCATTGAACTCTGAGGACAGCGATCTTCGATAGTGAGGCGGCCATGGACGCCGGCGAAGGAGCAACGAGACGTTGTGGTGAAGAACGGGAAATGTGTTGGAGCGGAGAAGAGAAGCAGGGGATTTGTGCGTGTCATGTGCACGCGTCGGTGTCAAAGTCGCAATAAAACACAATGATAAAAGAGTATAATTTTACTAATTACGGAACCACAGGGTATAATATTTCACACAATTTATTTATTTTTATTGTTATCTATCATGTTTTTAATCCAATCCTATAATCTAGCTTAAACTAGTTCACATGTAACTATACAAAATATAGTTTGTTTGAATATTTATGATTAATTGTCGAAAAATACATAAACATTATACGATTTTGGTTTGTCATTATATAAACTTTAAAATTTGAATAATAATACATAAACTTTCGATATTTCTATTTTTCTCATAAAATTGGATTTTCCCCAAATCAAATATGAGTTGGCAAAATCTGAACTGATGTGACATTTAAAGGATCAAAACGACGTCGTTTTGATTTTATAAAATTTAAAAATGATTTTCAAGTCATTCTATCTCACTTCTCCTTTCATCTCTCTCCTTCTTTCAGACTTTCCCATATAAAATTTAAAAAGATGAATCCAAATCGACGTCGAAAAATGGTTCTACTGCAGCATCTTTTTTGTTGTTTCACGAATTATTTTCGCTCTCAATTTTCGTATTGAATACATTGCCCAAAAATTCAACGATGAATTCGTGATCCATTTCCAAATCAGGTAGTACGTAGGCGATATATATATATAGGGAGGTTAACGTAACCAAAAATGATGAATTCATCAGAAAATTGATAAATCTGATGAGAAAGTTCTTTGAATCCAAAAATAAAAAAATTGCCTCTCATGGGATTCGAACCCGTGAAAATTTTTGAGTTGTGGAATTCATCAATTTTCATAGCAAATTCATTTGGTGATTAGTTTTAGGATAAAAGTGGTTCTATTTGAACCTAACTATATATATATATATATATATATATATATATATTCAAATAAGAACTATTTTTAACGTGAACCAAGAACCAAAATTTCATTATGAACAAAATAAATTATTATAAAAGTTGATGATCCGCTAGAAAGTTAGTGAATCCAAAAATTTGACATTTTTCACCCGGGTTCGAATCCTATGAAGGACGATTTTTTTAGATTCGATAATTTTCACAAGAATTCATCAATGGTTCTCACGATAAAAATGGTTCTCATGTTAACCCTCATATATATATATATATATATATAGGGGTTGGATCAAATGGTAACCACATCTTTTATGAAACTCTGCAACCATGCATAAGACGTTGAAAATGATGCACAAGACGGTATAAAGTTGTGCAACGAAAACTGTCTAAAATTATTTTGTTGTGCAACAATTTTAGAAAGTTTTAGATTATGATAACTTGAACCATGCGTAAAGTTAAAGATGATCGTAAAATAATATAAAGTTGTGCATAACGAAAACTTTCTAAAATTGTTGCACAACAAAATAATTTTAGACAGCTTTAGTAGCACAACTTTATACCGCCTTGTGCATCATCTTCAACGCCTTATGCATGGTTCGCAGAGTCAGCAAAAAGATGCTATTCTCATTCGATCCACTCCCTATATATATATATATATATATATATATATATATAATTAAAGCGACTTCGTTTTGATCCTTTAAACCGCCACATCCGCTAGATTTTGCCAACTCAATTTCGATTTGGGACAATCCAATTTATTGAAAAATCTTAAATATCGAAAGTTTATTTATTGTCATTCAAATCTTAAAGTTCATGTGAAAAACAGAATTATGTCAAAGTTTGTGTATTTTATGATAATTAACCCTAATATTTATAATTCATAAAGAAAAGGGGAAAATGTTCTTTGTTAAGTCATGGCCCAAATTCAAATAACTGTGAATTTTGTTAAGATATGTAACGAAATGAATATATCTATTTGTGTTAATATAGAATACATGAGAAATGTTATAATCAACATAAGCTACTCCAAATAATAAAGAAATTACTTGAAGATCTACATAAATAATGATGCATCGGGGATGATCGTATTAATTTGAGTCGATCAATATGTTATGAAACAACTATATGTAGATAATAAATTTAGAATTTAAGATTATCATTTTTAGATTACCCAATCAAGTAAAAGAATGATCGCGGCTCCCACGATACCAAAAAAAAAGAAATACAATTATTTAGCTCCTCATTGTCTTATTTCGATTGCTTAAAAGTTAGGAAATTTGGGACAAAAAGAGTTTTAGTAATTGCAGTGTGGTAATTTGTCCTCTCATCTCATGTATACTCTTTCCTTTTTTCAGAGGACTATTACTATTCGCTTGCTTAATACTACTATTCTATAAAAGCCAGGGCGCGTGCGATTTTCTTATCGTGCGAACGCGTGGGTCAAAGAAGTCCCGTTCAGGCAAGGCAACTATGGTGTAGTGAGCCAGCATCCACGATCTTACGCCACGTGTATCTAAACTAACACGTAAGTTTTTCTGTTTGAACTGTCATAGCCCAGGTTGGGCCCCACTTTCTCGTCTACCAATTACAGAAATATTTCCTAATTTATACGGTAGCCCATGTGTATACGAGTTTGACTCTTGTATAGCTGACTATTCAAATTACAAATTGGAAATAATTCATTAAAATATTCAAGCTACAGTACATATCATTTGTTGCGGTGAACGTCACACATTATTGTTCTAAAAGAGGAAGCTATCATCTTATTCAAATTACAAATTGGAAATAATTCACTAAAATATTCAAGCTACAGTACATATCAATTGTTGCGGTGAACGTCACACATTATTGTTCTAAAAGGGGAAGCTATTATCTTGAAAGCTCCATATCTCATTCCCATGAATATGAGGAAGAAATTACGATACTCAAAGATTGAGAAATTATAAAGAATTTGTCTAGTGTTCATAAAGAACCACCCTAAAGACGGTGAAACTCCCACACTACTGACTCTTAGAATTCGATCAATAGTCCTTATTCCAAACTCATACTTTAACCAACCGAAATAGCGCATGCAGTAAAAATAATTGAAACCACATATTATTATACATATAATAAAGAGTTATTGACATATAAATATATAAACTTTATAAATATTCTTATACGAACTTGTATGCTATAGTAATTATACTATGATTCTTGTTTTCTCCAAATCGAAACATACATAATAAGTCGATATTGATGCGCATAAATCAACCATTTAGAAAAATAATGATGTACATACATCGTAAAACATCGTCGCTTTTCATTCAGATTGTATACAATTAATAATCATAATTCTTGAAATAGTTAAGAAAAGGTTTATGACACATTGATTCAAATATATGATGGTAGTTTCGAATGGAGTTTGTCGCAATTAATCATTTCTCAATCCTTTTAATATGTAAGGTTATATAAAACGATGATGTTTAAAATGATATATAGAACATCGTTTTTTAAAATATCTGATTTCTATACATCAATATTCTGGTTCACCACGTCTGTTTTAATTTGGGAGAAAATAAAAACCATAGTAAAATTATTATAATATATAAGCTCGTGTATTTTTATATTCTTTTTAAGTTTGTGTGCAACATTTGTATATTTATATAACAATAATCCTGTCATAAAATTTGTAACTGTTATGTACATAGATGTGTGAATTTTATATCAATTAAAAAGTATAATATTTTGTAAGAGATCAAGTAGCAATTTATATCCAATAATATAATTATAATTTGGAAGCTGTTATATATATATATAAAGGATGGTTAACGTGATAACTATTTTTATCGTGAGAATATGATCAAAAAATGATAAATTCGGTATGACAGTTGATAAATTCGTTGGAAAATTTACTGAATCCAAAAAAAATAAAATTTTTGCTCCTCATGGAATTCAAACCCTAAGTGAAAATTCAGAATTTGGATTCAGTAACTTTCTCAACGAATGCATTAATTTTCATAACAAATTCATTTTGTTCACAATAAATTTTCGAGGATCTTAGTTCTCACATTAAAAATTATTCATATTTAAACCTCATTCTACATATATATCATTATAGATAAGTTTCATATATAGAGTGATATCAAACCCTAATCCTAGCTTTGTATCTTCCTATAAATGGATGTCTTTAACCTCATAATAAATAGACACTCATTTATCTCTCTATACTACTCTCTACTTTCTCTCTACGTTACAACACGTCATTAGCATAATTGTCCGATTTTTATTATTTTTCATCCGGATGGTCCTTGGGGTACGTACTGATATATGAAGGGAGGAAAAAAAACACCCGTTAAAGAATTTTTTTTTCATGTAACTCAAGCCTAAACTTTCTACTCGATTAGTAGACGTCGGTTAATTGAAGTCAGTTCAGTACTGGTATCAATACTGTTGATTAGTTCAAGTACAAGAAGTTTTGAACAGTGTGATATCAGTTACAAACCTACTGACTGTTGGGACAGTTGGTCAGTTGGACTGATAACTGATGTGAGTGCGGAAGTATTGTTTACGTTTTTGTCTTTACTGAAAATCAATACAAATAAAAATACTTAGTCAATTATTGGCTTAGTCAGTTTTCAGTTTATCTTTTCAGAAACATAATATTGTGCTGCATGTATTGATGATATTCAGTTCAATAATACGTAAAATAAATACGATACTGAAAGTAAAGAATACTTAAGTTTTACGTAGTTCAGAGAGATAAACTCTTATATCCAAGGACTGATAACACAGTCAATCCAGTACTTGAGATTTGGTCTTGTTTACTGGTACAAGAGTAAACCTAGATACAAACTTTAACCTTTTTTGTATCTCACCTAACTTGGCATTCCTCATACGCTTGCGGGAGTTAGGAAACATTTAACTACTTATTGGTGCAGTCGACGTAACTTATTGCTTACGTGTGCAAGACAATCAAGCTTTTACAACTAACATTTCGTTGTTTACTTGTTCAACTTCTACTTTAACTTTTTGGTGGTTTGGTAGAGGGTTTTTCAAATAGGATTTAAGTTGTCACAGATGACAACTCAATATTTCTAGGCTTGAGATATTACAAAATAGTAACCTAGAATCTATGGGAATATATACTAAAATCTTGAGCTGATAAATATATTTGAACTTTGAAGATTTTCTAATAACATTTTGAAACTCCCTTATTCTAAATCGTTGCATAATTGTTCTGGAGATATAAGCTCCGAGTGATTTATAATAGTTGAATGCGCAACGTTTCGGTTTCCTCCGAAGGTACGATTCTGAGCGTATTTATAGAGCAGAAAATTAATAGTGTCGTTGGAGGGAACACCAATCACATCCATTATGTATGTCATTTGAAATTTGTTTGTTTGAATCCTCGTCGTAAGTCATTTTCGACGTCTGCATCATCGTACACTGTAGTTCTGCAACTCTGAACAATGGTTCTGGCGTGTCAGGATCTTCTACAGATACGCTACGATATTTGGTAAGTCAAACACTCAAGGTTTAAATAACTATGTATATCTTCAATTGGATTGACTTCATGTATTTTCAGTATGTTGACTCCAGGTCGTATCAGTGGAGTCTGCTCCGTATTTTATCAACATGTTGAACTCCATCTTTTATCAGTTTGTAACTCTGGGTTAGTTTGACACTTCACAGACGAGATCTCAATATCTTCAACTTCTCAGCTGCTGGAATGACAATCATTCTCAACTTCTTTGTTTTTGCAAGACTAAGTTTTCGGTCTCGATCTTCGCCTTTAGTCTACGACTTCACTCTTCAAGAGCATTGTTCATTAGTATCAGATTTCGCCTCAAGATGTCGATCCGCAGAGTGATTCTCTTCAGTTGCGTAGGTACAAAAACTTGTTTTAGTACGATTAGTTTCAGTACTGTTTGAATTCCTTCAGTTTTAGGTCTGTCTAAACTGATAGTTCTTTGATAGAATATGGCCCAACTCCCAGGCCCAAGCATCAGGCCCAATATAAATAAGCCTGACATTAAGCTCGGCCCAAACGAGTTCGGCCCAAGAAGACTCCTAAAGCCAGTAGGAACGCAGAAGATTCGGTCATATCTAAGAGAATCCTAATTGGAGAAGAGATAGGATTGAAATCATATCTTAGAATAGATCTTGGATTCGAGATCTAGGTCATTATAATCATGTATAAATAAAGGCTGGAAGGAGACGGAAAAGATCATCTAAACTCTCTGTAATTACTCCTCATATTATCAATATATGAATTCTCTCTCTCTCCGTGGACGTAGATCTTATTCATAGATCGAACCACGAAAATCCTCGGTGTTCTTACGTGCATTTATTTCCCTAAAAAAATTAATATCGATCACTGGCGCCGTCTGTGGAAACGAAATTCTGTGTTTTCGATCAAAGTTTGTTTACAGGGAATCAATCACGACAATGAGAACAAGAAGTCTTGCATCCAGGGCCGCTGCCGGCAACAACAGCAACAATGGCGACGAAACACGCCGAGCTCTGCTTGGGAAAAACCCGGTCAGAGATTCGACCCCTGAAGGACACGTCCAGAGCCTCGACGAGCAAGGCAATCCCATCCTGCGTGAAGAAGCAGAATACCAAAGCGAAGGAGATCGCAACAGTAACCAAGGAGAACCTCCAGCTCCGCAGATGAACCTTGACGACGCCGTCAAGGGGTTTCTTGAGAAAAACAAGGAGAGCTTTCTCCAATACCTCAGCCAAGCACAAGGTCGACCGCATCCCGAAGAAAGGAACGCCGAAGCCTCGTCTAAACACGAGGCACCGCAACGAGGTGGATCCCCCAGCGTCCAAGTCATGAGCGCTCATACCTCTGCACGAGTTGGGGCCCAAACCAACCGCGCAAGGGACGAACAGCGCGGGAAAGGACGTCGTGACCGCCGCGAGGTCGGTCCTTTTCATCAAAACGAGTTCGGTCGACGAACTCCGCCCCACTCTCCAGAGGACGGCTTCGACGGGTACGGGAAGATAGTTACCCCGTTCTCAAACGAAATACTCGACACTCCACTCCCAGACAAATACCGGTGCCGAGCATCGCCCCCCTGACGGACTAAGGACCTCGTAACTTCCTCTCGCAGTTCCAATATAACATGATCAACCAACGCCTCGGCACAGTTCATATGTGCAAGCTCTTCCCGGAGTTACTAGTCGACAACGCCCGCCGGTGGTTCGACAGTCTACCCCCCGGGAGCATCGGTTCCTACCACGATCTGATGAAGGCCTTCCATCGAAGGTTCTTCCAGAAGGCCGAATCCAAAACGACGCCGGCACATCTCCTCACCTCGAGGCAAGACCGAACGAGTCCATCGGTGACTTTATGACCCGTGTTCAATAAGGAGAGCACAAGGTCGCAGACGTGAACGATCTCCTCATCATCTCACCTTCCAAACGGCATCTTGGCGGGGCCCTAAACAAAGAAATCGCTGGCACGAACCCCGTCGCGACAGACGTGGGCGCATAGCCGACCGGTTCGCCAAAGCGGACGAGGCTGATAGAAGGAAGCGCGAAGCAGAAAAGGTGGAACCCTCTGATAAAGGAAGGAGAGACGAGGGATGTGGAGACCGAAACCAAGGCCGACGGAGTACCTTGGAAAGAATACGTCGCCCAGTAGAGTCCAGGCTCGAACCGCGGAATACCTCCGAGCGACCTCAATATACTCCTTTGACAAAACCAAGGACAGAAATCTACGAACTCCACATGAATATGTTTGAGAAGCCTCGACCGATGACAGGGGGGTCAAAACGCCGTACTAAGGACAAGTACTGTTCTTTCCATGAGGATTACGGGCACGATACGGAGGAGTGCAAAGATCTCATGGGAGACATCGAAATGTTGGTACAGGACGGAGTCCTGAAAAAGTACAAAGGGCAAAGTCGACGAGTGGCGATGTGAAGCCCCACCGAGGTCGGGAAGAAGGCGAAGCGGAGAGGAGGAAATTGTGCCTCACAAGAAAACAAAGCGTGACATCGACGAAGAAGGAGACGACGAACCCCAACACGACGGGTCATCTCTACCATCACGGGCTCCCTGGAGTTACAAAGTCCTCCTCAAAGTGAAGCCCAAGTCCCCACACCTCCGAACCTGCCAACAAGAGGTTCAAAAGGACGAGGCGATCACTTTCTCCGAGGATGATCCCGCATCAAAGTAGTGCCCCACCAGGACGCGTTGGTGATCCAGGCAATGGTCGCAAACAAATTGGTGAAGCGCATATACATCGACAGTGGTGCGTCGGTGAGCATCATATTCAAGGAATGCTTTGACAAGTTAGGAGTAGAGGAGGCGCGCCTCGCACAGGCGTCGCTACCACTCCGAAGCTTCGTGCAGGAAGAGACGCGCCCAGACGGAGTGATAGACCTACCCGCCGACGAGCTCTACTAAAGTGGTACAGTTCTTGTGGTCGCGCCCGCCACCGCGTACAACATCATACCGGGCGAGGCGGCTAAATGTCGTGAGGCGGTGTGCTCAACCTACCACCGACAATGAAAATCCTACAAAGGAGGGTAGCCGTGGTCCGGGAGACTGTAAGCTAAGGAATGCATGCAGTCGCTACGAAAGGTGCAGCACTTCGTCCAAAGACCCGCAGCATAGCAACTAAAGAAACCCGAGGAGTTGAATCGGAAAGACGTCGCCGCCCCGTGAGAACTCGGTAGAGGAGGTCGATTGTATGAAGACGAGCCATTTAAGGTTGTAAAGTTGGTTCTACCGGATACCTCAATTAAAAGAACAGATCATCCAACTCTAAGGGAGTTCGAGACGTGTTTGCTTGGTCACCCTCGACATGACCGGGTCTCACCAACTATCATCACCCACCGCCTCAACATTGACCCAGTGTGAAACCGCCGGCAAAAGCAACGGATTTTTGCGGCGAACGGAATCAAGTCATCCATGACGAGGTGAACCAATTATTAAAAGCTCGCATACTTTTCAAGTCAAGTATCCGACCTGGATAGCCAACCCGGTGATGGTGAAGAAAGGAGGAGGGAAATGGCGAATGTGCATCGATTATACCGATCTCAATACACATTGCCCTAAAGACTGTTACCCCCTTCCTAATATCGACAAGAAGGTTGATGCTTTGGTCGGGTACGAAGTCTTCAGCTTTCTGGACCTATACAAGGGATATCACCAGGTCTTGATGGACGACGAAGACGCGGCCAAAACGGCCTTCATTACAGACTTCGGAGTCTTCGCATATAAGAAGATGCCATTCGGACTCAAGAATGCAGGAGCCACCTATCAAAGAATGGTGGATAAAATATTTCAGCCCTATATAGGGCGGAATGTGGAAGTGTACATAGACGACATCGTCGTCAAAAGCAAGAAGGAAGCCGCAGGTGTTGCCGACCTCAAGATTATCCTCGGCTTACTTAGAAAAGTCAACCTAAAATTAAACCCCCAGAAATGCACGTTCGTAGTTCGGTCCGGAAAATTTCTGGGGTGTTGGGTTTCACAAGAAGGGTTAAAAGCCAATCCATCCAAGGTTCAAACCATTGTGGAGATGAAGATGTCAAAGACAATCCACGACGTACACAAGTTGACAGTCGCATAGCACGACTCACCGTTTTTTTTTCGAAGCCGCGGATAAGCAGCTCCCCTTCTTCAAAATACTCAAAAAGGCTCCGGAGTTCTCCTGGAATGATATACACAAGTCCGCCTTTGAAGATCTCAAGAACTACCTCGCCAAACTCCCCACTCTATCCGTCCCGAAAGAAGGAGAGTCCTTTCCTATACCTCGCCCCTGGAGGAAACCATAAGTGCGCTTGAGTACGAGAGGAAGGACGCTACCTCAGTATATTTCATCAGCCGAGCATTAAAAGGACCAGAAACAAGGTACCAACCTTTGGAGAAGCTCGCCCTGGCATTAGTAAATGCTGCAAGGAGATTACATCCATACTTCCATGCACACCCCATACAAGTTCTCACTGATCACCCACTTCGGCAAGTATTGACAAAGCCGAAAGCCTCAGGGAGAATTGCGAAGTGGGCAATTGAATTGGGCGAACACGATATATCTTTTTGCCCACGTCAAGCCATCAAGGGTCAGGCCCTAGCAGACTTCCTTGTTGAAGCTAACTTTACCGAGAAACCGAAGCTCACCGAGTCCGTATCAGACGAGGCCGAAGCCGAACCAATAGATAAAACATCGGAGGATTGCTGGTAAGTCTACGTTGACGGGGCTTCAGGGAAAACAGGTAGCAGAGCATGCATCCTACTCCTAGGACCGGATGGCCAAGAGATCACCTATGCACTTCGGTTCGCATTCAAAAATACGAACAACGAAGTGGAATACGAGGCCTTAATTGCGGGACTTCGACTAGCTCAAAGCCTTCAGTGCACGAGTGCAGAAGTTCACAAGGACTCTCAAGTCATAGTGAGTCACATGTTGGGGAGATGCGAGGCAAAAGGCAACAGGATGAAGAAATACCTTGAAAAGCCAAAAGCCTACAACAAGCTTTCACACTTCCAGTTGGTTCGCATCCCAAGGGAGCAAAATAGCCGAGCTGGCATCTTAAGCAAACTAGCCTCGTCATCGATTTAACTCGCCAAGAGAAGAAGTCCAAACAGAGCATAAACGATGATGATACCGGAGCCGAGGTCAAGATAGTCTCGATGAAGAACCCAATTGGATGACTCCCATTCGAGAGTATCCGGAAAGGAGAACTACCCCATGATAAGCTCGAGGCTAGGAAAATCTTGAGCAAATCTACGCTATATACACTTGAGCGTGGAATTCTATAGAAAGTCATACCTCCACCTCTCCTAAGGTGCCTAGGTCCGAACCGAGCTGATTACGTGCTACGAGAAGTACATGAAGGATCGTGTGAAGTCACATCGCACTCGCCCTATCAAAGAAAGTCATGCGATGGGGATACTATCACAACAATGTTCCAAGACTCAATCGATCTCGTGAATAAATGTCCGGTGCCAAATTCATGGAAACGCGTCGAGGCTACCTCAAACCGACCTCGCCAAAGATGCAAAGCCCTCGCCGCTTATGCAACGGGGATCGATATCGTAGGTCCTTTCGCAAAGCTCCAGGCGCTTCAATTCCTAATTGTCGCGTTCAACTACTTCACGAAGTGGGTGGAAGCCGAACCCTTGGTGAAAATCACAAGCAAAAACGCCCTCAACTTCGTCTGGAAGAGCATCGTATGCCGCTTCGGCATCCCTCATATCCTTATTTCAGATAATGGGACACAGTTCACGGATAAAGTATTCAAAGAATGGTGCCAAGAGCTTCGGATCGAGCAGAAATTCACCTCGGTGGCTCATCCTCAAGCAAATGGTCAAACCGAGGTCACCAACAGGACAATCGTGAAAGGACTCAAGACTCGCCTCGATCGAGCAAAGGGCAATTGGATGGAAAATTTACCACAAGTCCTATGGTCGCACTGCATTACACCCTCGCACATCTAATGGAGAACACCCATAGTTTGGCATACGGAACCAAAGCAGTGATCCCTGCAGAGATCGGTATGCCGAGCCCCCGCACTATTCACTTCTCGGTCGAAGCAAACGAAGAAAATCTACGAACTAATCTAGATCTGCTCGAAGAAAAGAGAGACCTCGCCTACATCAAGGAAGCTCGGTATAAGCAACAAGTAGCTCGGTATTACAACCAGCGCGTCAAATCCCGACAATTCCAAGTAGGCGACCTCATACTTCGAAATAATGAAGTCAGTAAAGCCGCAAAGCTCGGCAAGCTGGAAGCTACGTGGGAAGGGCCATACCGAGTTGAAGAAGTCCTCGGAAAAGGATCATATAAGCTCGCCCACATATCCGGTGAGCAAATACCCAACACGTGGCACATCATTCATCTCAAGAGATATTTCGCATAAGTGTCAAGGGTTGAGTCTGCACGATCATGTCTTTTTCTGTTTTTGCGTCGTTTTTTGTTTTGAATCAGACGGTCGCATCTTTGTCTTTTACGTCAGACAATAAAATTTTATTGCATACATCATTTGTCACTTATGCGTATTATCTCTTTCACATGATACTGAACTCTACCCTCTTCTGGAGGATGAACTATACCCCGACGGAGGACGACTACCTCGCTTAATATGAGGATCTAACTCTAAACGCGTGAGAGACCACCCTAGCGATAAAACTTGCAAATAAGGAACCTATACCTCCGCTTATTTCGTGGAAGAGGGACCACCCCAGCGATAAAACTTGCCAAAAGGAACCTATACCTCCGCTCATTTCGGAAGAGGACCACCCCTAGCAATACTTCGCCAAAAAGGAACCCATACCTTCGCTTATTTCAAGATGAATACCTTCGCACGAGGACTAACTACCTTCATTTATCGAGGATGAACTACCTTCGCATTTGAGGAAGAACTACCTTCGCTTATCGAGGAAGAACTACCTTCGCATTTGCGACTAACTACCTTCGCTTATCGAGGATGAACTACCTTCGATTTGAGGACCTAATTACCTTCATAAATACAAGGACAACCTACCTTCTTATTGGTTACGATAATGAAAGGACATTGAAAAGTCAACACGAAGCAAAGAAGAATTATTCTTATTTCAAGGTATACAGTTTACACATTACGAGGACGAAGAGGGCCCAGGGGGCCGGGAAAAGCTGAGCCAATCCCTAGAAAAATCGGGATTCAACAGTTCGTCTATGCTAATCCTACCTCTACCTCGACCTCGGTCTATACTACGAGCCCTGCCAGCCCGACCTCTAGGTCCCACAATACGACCTCGGCCACTCGATGACTCCCGACCTCGGCTCCTTGAGGGTCTACTTCTCTCTTGGGCCATAAAACGTCTCTCTTGAGCTTGCCACTCCGCAGAAAAAGGCTCCGGAGCAATGGCAAAAGTCCTAGTAGACGAAGAAGCCCCGGCAGAGGAAGAAGCCTCGTCAGCCGATCCAAGCAGCTCCTCAAGCTGTGGTTGGCGAGCTACGACGGTCTTGTATAGACCTCCCATCTTTTTCAGTTCGGCAAACTGCTCCTGAAATTGCCAGGAGTTCCGACCATACTCACGCCTGTACCTTGCACAACGAGCAGCGGTCTCAACAACTTTAGCTTCGACCTCGGAGATAGTCATCCCACCACTTCGGCGAATGGCCTCCTCATACTCGGAGTGCTCCTCAGCTACTGATTTAGCCTTCTCCTTAGCGATCTCGAACCTCTCCTCCAACTCCAGGAGGCGAGCTTGAAGCTCGTCACAGCTCTCCTGGGCAGCCCTAAGCTTAGTATCAGCCTCGGCCTGCACATGGCCTAGCTGTTCCTCCATATGGAGGAGTTCGACCTCTTTTGATTCGAGAGTCCGCGTCAAAGCTTCGATTTGATTCAACCAAGGGGAAGCATCATCATTTCAGGGGAAGACTGAATAAAAAGATAAGTTTCTTCACGTAATAGGTGATTTTACTATGCCTTCAGTGTAAACAAAGTGTACATATACACTTACAAAAGGGGATCAACTGACCCCTCCTGCAGCTTCGCCCTCGGGCCGGGCAGGATCGTTCACCTCCTGGACTTGGGAAGCTTCGACCGTCTCCTCCTGGACTTGGGAAGCTTCGGCTTCCTCCTCGAATTCCAGCCAGCCTTCCTCGCTACCCCTGAATGCACCACCTCAGCCATTACCGCGACCTCGGCAGCCGCCACCGTCCTCGTCCGCTTACCCTGATCGGCCATTATAGCCTCGATCACGGGGTCGCGGTCCACCGAGCAGGCGCGAATCGACTCCGCAGCCAACAAAGGTCGGCGAGGACGATAGATCCCCAAAGACGGCAAGCTCCTCGCACCGGCGGCAAGGACCTCGCGCATCTCCGCAGCAGGTCTTCCGTCTCCACCACCTCATACCCGTATTTGGACTTCTCCAACTGCGGGTAATCCTCGGCGACTTCATCAAGGGTGTCCGCAATAACGCTCTTATTCAAGACCTCGGCCATGTCACCGGCCAATCCGGAGAATCCTCGACAGAACAGCCCGCAAGGCACGGAGCATCTCTCCCTGCGAGGCCGCCATTGAGCTCGCCGCCGCGCACCGCTTCCACCTCGGCCTCGCCGCCGCCTTGGTCGCCGCCGCCGACACCGCCACGGCCGCGATCTCCCTCCTGACCGCGGCCCGAGCTTTGTCTTCAGCCTCGGCAACCTCACAGACCAGGAGAGACTTCTCCTCCTCCATCTCCTGGGCAAAGCGACCACCCCCTCAAACTGAGCGACGGTGCCCTTCAAGTAATCCGTCAAGTGGGCGACGTTGCCGCCAGTTGGGTGGACACTTGCCACTCGGACGACGACAAGTCCTCAACCCTCTGTAAAACACAAACCATGTCAAACGATGCAAAGCATATCCAACTATGCGCAACGTGCGACAATAAGTTACCTCAGGGAAAGGCCGGCGAGCGACCTGAGAGCCGACGATAATACATTCCGAGTCATGAGCAACCGCGGTGTCGGAAATGGCACGCTTGAGCCTTTTAAAGCGCTGGAGAGGCTGAGACGAAGGGGACTTTGGGATATCTTCAGACGAGGCCTCGGGTACCTCTTTCAATGATAAAGCAGCGGACTCGGCGCCGGAACTCGACCCCGCCCTCTTCTTCTTCTTGCCTCTAACGAAATCCACTGCAAAGGGAACGAACTCGTTAAAGAAAAAAAACAAAGAAAAACAACAGAAACGGGGAGGGGGGTGTGGGGGGCCTCACCCTTCACCGACTCCACCATGGTGGCAGGATCACAAGGGCTCAGCCCCGCAGCTGCAAGCTCGGCCTCGGAAAAGACTTCGTTCACCAAGCCGATCCTGTCTAAGGATTGCTCCAAGATGCCGAAGTCATAATCCGTAGCCATGTCAGCCAGCTTCTCACAATTCCAGGCGAACTGGAGTGCCTCAGGAAAACGACAAAAGAAAATTTTCTGATGCCAGTTGGAAATTTTTGACTTCGTCTTTAATTTAAAATTGCGACGAGGTGATGTGTAATACCACCTCGCTACCGGATTTAAATCGAAGAACCTAAGGACGAGTCCTAAGGTCAGAGGAAAGTTGTGACGATACGCAAAGACACCTAGGCCCGTCAAATGCCGGAAGGAGTTCGGCGTTAATTGGGCTAAAGGAATAGCAAACAACTATTGCAGTTCTACATATATGGAAGGATAGGGAAGACGAAGGCCATTTCTCAGGCTATCCTCGTACACCGTGACGAAACCGTCCGGAGGAGCGTTAGCCCTATCCTCCGGCCGGGGAGCAACGTACCCAAAGGATTTTGAGATAAAAATTAGAAGCGAGCTCTAATCTAGCAGAGGCTCCTAAAATCGAAGGAATGAAAGACACCCTACCCACATCCATTAAAGGCGGAAAACAAACCCTACGCACGAAATGAGGGAGGGTATCAAAGGTGTATACTTCCACATCCACCAAATAATTCGATGGAGACACAGATACAATACGGTCTTCCTGGCCGTGAGAATCTTCAGAATAAGAAGGAGATGAAGAAGCCATTAAAACTTACTGGTTTTTGGGTATCGAGATCGAGGAAGATGCGATGAACTCAGACAAAGACAACAATGGCGACAGTGGAGCGCTTTTCGCCACGTAAAGCTTTGAAATTTTGAAATCGAAATGGAAAAGTGATACGAGACGCGCGATCGTGGAAGTTATTCCCCAATAATGCACTTTATCGGGAACTCAACCGCTGCCACATTTAATGCGCATTAAATACAAATGACAGACCCGTGTTCGACATCGGCAAGACATCCGTGTTCGACCGCCCCGACGTTACACATTCAACTACGATGTCATGTATCCACTCGAGACTCGCATAACACCTCGTCAGTGAAGCCGATCGAAGATCTCGGCATAACGCCCGTCAGTGAAGCGGTCAAGACTTCGCATAGAGCCTCGCCGGTGAAGCCGATCAGAAGACCTCGGCATAATGCCTCGTCAGGTGAAGCCGGTCAAAAGACTTCGGCATAGAGCCTTGTCGAGAAGTTGGCTCAAAGACTTCGGCATAACGCCTCGTCAGGTGGTGTCGAGCACGAGGAGTTCGACATAACACCTAGGAAGGTGAAACCAGATAACATGACTTCGGAAACACCTCGGTAAGCGAAGCCAAGCAACAAATGACCTCGGCGAACGCCTCTACAGGTGAAATCAGCGACATACGAAGTCAAGATAAAAGGACGGCAACAGGATCGATCGCGCTCCACTTCGTCATAGACAAATCTCTGGTGAATTACAGCCCCCAAACCCATCACGACCTCGCTTCTGCGTCTTTTTGGGGGGGGATGTGATAGGATATGGCCCAACTCCCAGGCCCAAGCATCAGGCCCAATATAAATAAGCCTGACATTAAGCTCGGCCCAAACGAGTTCGGCCCAAGAAGACTCCTAAAGCCAGTAGGAACGCAGAAGATTCGGCCATATCTAAGAGAATCCTAATTGGAGAAGAGATAGGATTGAAATCCTATCGTAGAATAGATCTTGGATTCGAGATCTAGGTCATTATAATCGTGTATAAATAAAGGCTAGAAGGAGACGGAAAAGATCATCTAAACTCTCTGTAATCGTTCCTCATATTATCAATATATGAATTCTCTCTCTCTCTGTGGACGTAGATCTTATTCATAGATCGAACCACGTAAATCCTCGGTATTCTTACGTGCATTTATTTCCCTAACAAAATTAAGATCGATCATTCTTCTACTGAAACTTATAAACAAAAAGACTAACTCCCTAATAAGTGAACAATCATGTGTTACATCAGCAGGACAATTATCAGTGAGTTTTGAAATCTAATCAATGGAATTTTTCCAACACACCATGCCGAAACAGGTACCGACGAGAACTCTATTTTTATTTTTCATGCCGCCGAAACAGCAAGTCGACGAGAACTCGCCAAGAATTGACGTTAGTCGCAAAGAATGCATCCAAAGAACCGTAACTCGCTTTTTTTTTTAAAGGTGTTCTTGCTTCTTTATCTACAATTATTCTCTATAACACATCAGCCGCAACAATGTTTCCAATAATTTGGGGAGTTGCAATTTTCTTTTTTTACTTTGCTCCTAAATTTTCGTAAAGTGTAATTTGTTAAACTATATATTTAATAAGTTTATTGCTCTCCATAAGATATGGAATTGTTGACTTGAATCGGATTTTGTTAATAAATAAAATGATTGATTATGTTTTGAATGATAACAAATCATGATAGCTTCGTAATCAGTTTCGTAGGAGTGCTCGAAATTGCTTGTTTTCCTGCCTCAGGAATTTAGTTTATTTCTACGGAAAAATGGGAAGAAACAATTTATTGTTTAACCAATTGAATAAAACTTGGAAAGTTATTTTGCTAATGCTAGATGATTTATGATGATGTTGATAGTTGTTAATTATTCTTTTGCTATTTAATTAAGAATAAGAAGTGTTAGGTATGAGCATTAAGATTTCAGTTCGGATTTTTGCCTAATACAAACCGATCCGAAAATTTGAATTTTGAGAGAGAAAATTTTATCCAAACCGAATATCCTAAAATCTAAAATCCAGAAATCCGAAATTTTATAAAAAATATGAATAAAAAAATTCAAAATTATGAAAATATGAAAATTCGAAACCAATTTTTGTTAATTCTTATATATATTTATATTAGATTTAATAATATTTAAATGAATCAAATTCGATCCGAAAATATTTAAATAAATTCAATCCGATCCGAAAATATTTAAATAAATCCAATCTGATCCGAATAACCCGAATAGTTATATATAATTCGGATTTTTTCGAATTTAGAAAAAATTCAATCCAATCCGAAAATTTGAAAATCTGAAATTTTGAAAAATATCAATCTGATCCGAACTAATAATCCAAAAAATCCGAATCGAATTTTAAATTTCTGTTTGATTCAGATCGGATATTCGATGTTCAAATATTTTGTTCACCCCTAAGAAGTGTGGGAATGATGCTTTTGATATTCCTTCACTTGTTTTTGTCAATTTTTCAAAATATCATGAAATAATTATTTAAGAATTCTAACTTATTATATATGTAAAATAATTATGTTATTCTTGAGTTGCTATTATTGATATAAAATTATTTATAATGATTTATGTAATATATTGCATCAATATATTTTATTGTTTTTTTGAAGAAGCATAAATTTGTAATTCTTAATAATCTTGAAAATTATTGAAGAAATAAAGTATTGAAGTTCTTGATGAAACACAGTGATATTTCATTATATTTTTATTAAATATGATTTGTTTATGAACACATTGATAAAATTAATATTCATATAGAATATTAATACATGTTCTTTAATGAGAACATGAGATAAAGTTAATATTCTTGAAGAATATTAAAATATTGAGATTGATTTTTTTTTCTTTTGAAGTACTCAAATTATTTCTCGTGATTGATTTTTTTTTTCTCTCATGATCATTGTATTGAATTAATTGTTGCTTATGGAATAGCATAGTTAATATTTTGAAGAATATTACATGTTCCTAAAGAATAATTCATATCTTCGATGACATATATTATTCCTGATGGAAAAATATTATTTTATGTCATATTGACATTGATTTACTTAATTTCTACTTGTAGAATGATATTGAAATTGGTTTGTGATACTTATTAAAACAATCCCTGAAGGATTGATAATTTTTAAATGACAATATTATTATTGTCGTCTCTAAAGGAGCATTAATTGGTCATCTTCGTGAATATCAAATCAATTATTGATCCTCCACATGAGTACCAAATCAATTATACATGAATATTTCATATTGCGTTGAATTTTAAATTCAAGTACCCAAATATTTATCAAACCATGAATATTTGGATTCATTCCCCGTTTACAGTTAGTGCATGATTATAAGACCTCCAAAAGATGATTTTCCATTTGACAAATTCTTTTATCACCACTCAGACGTACATATATGTGCTCTACGAAATACTATATATATATATTCCGTCGAACATACATATTTAGAGCTAAAAATTGAGATCATTTTATAAATTGGTATGCTGATTTTATAATCTAACTCAAATTATCTCCTACATTAAGGAAAGATATAGAATATGAATGTGAGAATGTTGAAATATTCTCGTTATACTAAGCATTTAAATTTACGCACTATGAACTCGAAGTTCAACAAGTTATTGACTGTCAAATGAGTGATAAAATCTCATATACTTTTTTGCATATACACCACAAAGAATTGAAGTTTATTTTGGACGAAATAAATTTGTTAATACTACTCGTCGCCAGAAACGTGTAAGACTTATTACCTTTTGGTGCTAAAGATACAAATTATGTGAAATACAAAATCAAATATATAAATTATATCACTCCAAATACCTCATGAAGAGGATCATCTTGAAGACGAGAATCTCAATAAATTTGCACATGCACTAAATAATTATAACATTGGGATCAAGGAATGATCACATCAAAAAATGAAGAGAAATGAGAATCTGGTTTTATGAACTTTGTGAATACGAGAGAAATGTATAATCATAGTTGTTGACAATATTTTTTTGCTTTAACAAAATTGCTTATTCAATTTGAGTTGATAATCTAGATCTAGAAAAAAATGAGAATTGAGTGTCAGAAACACCTAGTAATATAAAAAGCAATTGAGATAGAGTTTAACTCGCTAAATGTGAACAATAAGGTGGTGAGAATCAAGTGAGGTTATTAGCTCGGAGGTTTAAGTAGAAACCAAAAATAAATTTTGATCAAACATATTCTCTTGTTATGATTAATACTATGTTTCTTTATTTAATATTTGTAGTTAATCATGAATGTAGATATCCAATTGATAGCAATATTTTTGTATGATTTATTGGATGTGGATATCTATAAATGAAAGTTCCTGAAGGACTCAAGATTTCTAACACAAAGGAAAAAATTAAAATCGCAACATGTATCATATCAATTTAGAAATAGTATGGTGGTACAGCCAACTAAGTTAATTCCTCTTGAAAAGGATATGTGAATAATGACTCATAACTAAAAGCGGAATTTTAAAAAACTTAGGTAAAATTAAGTATTGTTTCAACATGTAGATTGAGCATCTCTCCGATAGGTATTTTTATACCAATCGATCTAACTGAAAGAAGTTTTAGATAAATTTTATATATTTAGTTACCTAATGGTTGTCCTATCACTTGAAGTAGATAATGACTCAATTAGACCAAAATAAGATAACAAAGTTATTTTAGGACAAGAAGTTCCTTACTTTTAGGTGTCATTAGAGCACTACTTTATCATATTTGATATAATTTCAAGTTAACATGCTAGCAAGAATTTGGAATGGAATTAACAATATCTTTTGTTATCTTCAAGGCAAATATGATATGATCTATTTTATGAAAGAAATTGAGATTCAATATTAGTGGCTACTCGATTTTGATTCTAATCCCTAATAATGTTAAATTCCAAGCTGGTTACATATATTATGCCATAAGATATATCTCTACTATCTCTTATGAGGATACTACAACTTGTGTTGTACATATTAGTGTGAATATATTGTTTTCAAGATTGTTTTCTTGAGGGGAGCGACAACTTCTAAATAATCACGAAGATTAGAAAATGGAGGTCAAATAGTTGTACTCTTTTTCCCTTACTAAGTTTTTTCTTATGAAGTTTTCTTAGTTAAGGTTTTTAACGAGGCTACTAGTGCAAATGTATATCATGTACCCTTTTTCTCTTTCAGACTTTTCAAACATGGTTTTTTCAAGAGGTTTTAACAAGGCATGAACATCCAAACAATAATATCCGAGGTGGAGGTCAGATAAAGATAATATCATTTGTATTAAGCAATTCAAATGATGACACACTAACATTCGCTCAAGGGGTAGTCTGACGAACTTATTCACAAAGACATTACCAACATCAACGTTCAGAAAGTTGGTACACAAGATCGACATGCGTTAAACTCAAAGATCTACAATGTCTATTTTCAAGGGGGGCATGGTACTCTTTTTTCCTTCAATTAGGTTTTGTCCCATTGGATTTTCATGTCAAGGTTTTAATGAGACAATATTTTTTCTTTTAATGTTGATGATTCAATGGAAAGTGTTGTAAATATGTATATATATCTTTATCGATATATATCATATATAGAGTAATGACCAAACTCTAATCATATCTTTGTATCTCCATATAAATGAAGACCTTTAATCTCATAATAAATAGACATTCATTTAACTCTATACACTATTCTCTTTACTTTCTCTCTATATTATAACAGAAGCTACTTTATAACATTTTCATCTATGTCTTGACCTGTCTAACTTGTCAAAATCGATCTGACGGTTTCTCCATTAAGATATCTTTTATTACGTATACACGAACTCAACACTAGTTGTTCAACCTAAATTACACCTTTAGGTTCTCGCAATAGTACAAGGTCTATGTAGTGTGGTAAGGTCAACCAAAGTCGTATCTCTCGAGGAAAACTTGCAGGGCTTGTATTTTATGTAAAAAAAAAACATAAAAGGAAAATCTAACGTCCTAACATAATGGGGTTTTGTCACAAAACTTTGAAAAACAAAAGATAAGGCAAGTAAACAACGCGTAGGCAAAAACAAATAATCCGATTGGATTTAAGGACTAGGGCTTTGGGGTTCTCTCATCGTGTGTCAATTAATCACATATCATCACACATATACAGAATTAAACGATTCTATTAATGTAATATCCCAGAGAACTGTTTGCTTGAAAACCCGCCTTAATAAGAGATGCTAATAATAATAATATTATTTTCAAATGAAATCTTTTCGTTTAAAATCAATTAGGAGCTCGAAAAATTTCTCAATAGCATGCATTATCATGATGTGAAAATCATTTTGAGATTATTAATCTCACTATCTGACTAATTTGAGTATGTACATTTATATAATAATCGTATATATGCTTATAAGAAAATGATTAGAAGCTCCTTATGTGAATTTCATGTTACAACTTGCACTATGACAAATACTAAGTGACAATTTGATTAATTATATAGCCTAATTAAATAATTATATATATATATAAGTGGGTTATATATATATATATATATGTATATATATATATATATATATAAGTGGGTGGTAGTGTGCATGTGTCGTGCATATTGTAGCAAGAAAGTGTATGTGTGTGCATTAGATAAGTGTGTGTAGGCTTGCATGGGAAGTGTAGTGACATTTGTCACTCTAGTATCCATAAGCTCCCCATCCCTAACTCCTACCCCCTGAACTCCTACGCCAACCCCTTCTATCTCTAATTCTTTTGAGCATCTATTCCTAGCTTTTCTCTCAAAGAAGCAAACCCAAATGAAAGATCCATTTTTGTCTCTATCAAACACCACACGTCCCTATCTTTCGTCCTCTTAATTCTCTAGGCCACCATGACTTCTGCGGCAATGGCAAGATGGCCGATGGCCACCCCATCACCAAGGCATCCCCAATATCTCCCCTTTCTCATCACATTTTCCTCTCGGCATTTCTCTATCACCGCCAACTACACGGCAAAATTCAAGGTGGCCGATTGCCACCATTAGCAAGAGGTAGACACAAGCTTTAAATTTATTTCATCTATAATGAAACTTGCAAATCTCACTCTTTTATTCCCAAAGAACAGCCCCCACTTTACCATCCAAGAGAGAACTTGAGCTCTTAGCTCACGTGGACAATCGAAGCTCAATTTCTACCCGCAAGCTTGGTCACATCTCGTCCCTACCAAATTTCTTACCAAAGGTAGATATCCATACCTTTGATTCTTGAATTGATCAAATCATATACATGCATAGATATCTACAAGCTAAATTGTGTTGGGTTTCTACTTGAAAGTGATTGCATGTTGAATTAACAAGTAGATTCGTGACTTTTAATTATTATATGATAGTAGAAATAGAGTGCATGCTTGGGTTGATGATCATGGGGATAAATTGGAGTGACAAATTCACCTGATACAACAGCTTTCTCCATCTTCGGTCGCTGTCGCTGCATTTCGGGCTTGCTCCTAAAAATGGGCTGCCATGGGGTTGGGGTTCTGGCCTTGGCGATTGGGTTTGCTTGGAGGCGAGACTTGAGCCATATAGGCTTGGGGCCCATGGGCGCCCCAACTTTTTAAAAAAAAACAGGTATATATTTGAATGTAAGATAATATTACAAAGGTTTGTCCTAGCCTAGTAGTTAGGATTTTCTTTGAACTCTGGGAGAGCCGAGTTCGACCCTCAGCGCATGTCTCTTTTCTCTTCTTTTTTTTCTTTCCTTGTTTATTCTCTCTTTTTCGTTTCCTTTTTTCTCTTTTTTTTTTCTTTCCTTGTTTTTCCTCTCATTTTCGTTTCCTTTTTTCTCTTTTTTTTTCTCCCTTTCTCGTTTCCTATTTTCCTTTCTTTCTTTTTTTTCTCTTCTTTTTCTTGTTTCCTTTCTTTCTTTTCTTTTTTTTCCTCTCTTTCTTTCTTTCCTTTTTTTTCCTCTCTTTCTTTCTTTTTGGTTTGTGTTTTCTCCCTCTCTCTATATTCTATTTCTTCTCTTTATTTCTTATATAATTTGTTTTATATTGATAAAACAAAATATGTATGCAAATAATAACATTATGTGAATTAATTCTTAGCTAAATATATGTGATCTCTATAAATATTTAACATTTAATAACTAAATCTATTATAGTCTAATGTGTTAGGATTTTTATCTCTCATTTAAGAAATCTTGTTCGATTCCTTGAAGTTACATATTTTCTTTTTTCTTTTTTCTATACTTATTTTCTTTTATTTACTTTTTCTTTCTTTTTCTTTCCTTTATATTTTTACTATAATTTGTTTTATATTGATAAAATGCTATTTCTTTTCTTTTTCTATAATTTATTTTATATTGATAAAATAAAAGATATATGCAAATAATAAAGTTTTATATGTGAATTAATATTACCAATCAAATTTCTAAAAGGATTATAATAAACTCAATATATTATTAAATTATTATTATTTTTATGATTTTATTTTATTATCTTTTAAAATTATAATTAATTGGGCCCCCCAGACAAAAATTCCTGGCTTCGTCATTGGCTGGGAGGGCCCTTTTTTACTTTTTTCCTCCACCACCGCGAACCCCGCTTAGATTCGGGCATGCTACACTTTTTAGTTATTGGGAGAATCCAAGTACTCTCTTCGGATTCGTGAAACAACTCTCGAGATCTTTTTCCTTTTGGAAGATACAGAGCGAAACAATCAACCTATTGATATTGGAAGACCCAACCGATTCTTCCAAGGTATCATTTCGGGTCCAATGGAATTCATAGGTATAGGAAGAAGCCCTCTCAAATAGAGATTTTTCTTTCGACCATATTTCGATTGTTAATACGATATATAGGACCGCTACTACAAATAGTATTACACCCGATCGTGAAATATCGATTGCTTGTTGAACCCCGCGAATTGCGTGAAAGTAGGAAACTAAAAATTGGGGTTCCATGCTATCGCGGGCTTTACGTAATCGATCGGATTAGATAGATGTCCTTGAACACAACATAGGTCATCGAAAGGATCTCTGAGACCCACCAAAGTACGAAAGCCGTGATCTTTCGTAAAACGGATTCCTATTCAAGAGTGCATAACCGCATGGATAAGCTTACACTAACCCGTCAATTTGGGATCCATCCAATTCGATATTTTCCTTGGGAGGTATCGGAAGGAATTGGAATGGAATAAGATCGATTCATCATGAAGAAAAGGTTCTCTCTCGATTCTGCACTCTATGGTTCCAAAAAAGCATTTCGTCTTTGATGAAATAAATGCAAGACTTCTCTTAGTTGCTTCAAAAAAGACGGATTGGAATATACCCATAGATGAAATCGAGACTTTGCCTCAAAGGTGATAAAGTGTTTGACAAAATGCATGAAAGAAATTTAGCAAAATATGAACTTGTATAAAAACTGGGAGTTTGTTATAAACTCCCGAAAACAGTAACTTCGTAAATTTATTTGACTAAGTTACTGTGGTCCGATGAATGTGAAATTTAGATATGTTAAACTTAAGTGTGTCTAGTACGTATCTACCAAATTTCAAGTCAATATGATATATTTTACTATTTTAATGGTATTTTCCAAAACACTGCACAAAACTGTTAAATTACCCTGCTCATCACCTACGATTTGTGGCTTTCGCTTTGAGTTCGCTAAATAGAAAACTATGAAATTTGGTAAAACATAATTTAGCATGTCTAGAAGCTTTATGTAGTTTTACTATTTATTCCAGAATTCTTTAACGAACAGCGCAAGTCGCCTATGTAACGATAACTTGTAGTAAAATATTTTATCTCCCAATCTATTTTCAATCGTTGAGTGAGGCTTTTCTTAATTAAATTAGACTCAAATGGCTTTCCAAATTGATAGGTCTCATTCTTGGATTCTTTATAATAAGCCCTCTGTAGATTTTCAAAGTTAAATGTATTCCAGTGAATCTTCTTGCAAACCGCCTTAGTCCAAATTCCATTTTAATGAACTACTCAAGTCCGACTTTTATGGGAGATGTTCGATCCTTTTGTAGTCCGATTTTGATTTTAGCTTCTTCATCGGAAATGCTCTTTACCATGTCTAGTTGTAATCTGGAAAGTTTGATCTCAATTCAAGATCTTTAGGTATGCCTTTCGTCCATCCAAAATCACCTCCCCAAAACTGTCCGTTTTCAACTAGTCAATTTTGAGCTCATGTATCTCTTGATGTGTCGGGTATATAGTGAGTCTTTTTGAAATGAACGTGTAGTTCTTGTTACAAGTTTTCAAAATGAGGTCTCTCTCCCATTTGTGTACTGTGAGTCGAAAGTTATGAGCCTCGCAAAATCGCTCGTCGTTAAGTCAAATCTGGAAATCCTGAAAAATATTCTAAGTATAGAAGTTAGTTCGAGTTGCCCATTTTGAGACCCTATATCTCCAGAACCACAACTCGTTTGGATCGTATTCTTCTTACAACTTATAGTACGTGTTTAGAGGTTTCCATAATGTATCTTTACGCATCCATAGGTATTTTGAGTTGAGAGTTATGAGTCATCAAATTATAGCTGTTGGGCAGTTTTGTTGAAAGTTCAAAACTTAAAATTTGGCTAAGTGTTGAAAATTCCAATTGTGCACAAAAATATGTTTTCTAATTATGTGAAGCTACTTGTCTAATTATGTGCATACCTTGACACGAATTTCATTACGAAGCTTAACTATTTTATGATTACGACGAAGCTTAACTATTTTATGATTACGATAAGTAAGTGCAACATGGTAAATTTTTACAGAAGCTTGACCTGGATGCAAGTATGTGACTAAGTGTACATACGTGACTACCTGATTTGATAACATATCATGACATGCATTAAAAATATCAATATGGATCTAAAGATCCGACGAGAACTCTGACTCCAAATCCTAAACCCAAGAATAGATAAAACTAGAGCTTGAGACTTGGGTTTTGAGAAACCATTATTAAATAATCGTGCCTAAGGACTAGACTCATCTTGTAGGATCTGTTAAGGTTTATCGAAGGACAACCAGTGGATATGTACGAGTATGATGAGTTGTTAGTACCACTTCGGTGACAGGTGAGATCTAATTTCTGCAATGTATTTCTGGTTATTAAGCCCCAAGATGTTTATTAAAATTGAGAATTGCATACCGCTTTTATACTCATTGCTTGGTGTCGACCTCGAGCGTTAAACCGCTACGGCCGCCGAGTAGTTAACGATCGTTCCTCGAGCTAAGCATTGGTGAGGTAGTGTACACTAAGTCCGGCTAGGTGAACTTAGCCAAGTTCCCTAGTCTTGGCGGCGGCCATTAGTGGAACGTTGTTTTCCCTATGGTCCAAAGAGGTAGCATGATGTGATGAGCAAGGAAGATATCAAGATACGAGCTCGCTCGAGAAAATATATTTTGCATATATAGGGTCGGCCTTTTCTCTTTAAACCCGCCTATGATATGTGTTTAGCATGCTCTTTTCTTGAACTGTTTGTGAACCATTATTTCTCAAAATGGGGCATAAGATCCCACTGAGTACGTTAGTACTCAGCCCAAAACTCTTTTCAAATGTTTTCAGGTTGAGGAGCTAGCGTAGCCGAGCGAGATGACTACGACACTTGGGCATTGACTGGTCAAGATATCCAAAACTCATGGTAGTCTAGTTTCTAATATCTTTCTGAAGCTATAAACCTGGGCGTTGACTATGTCAAGTGTTTGTTTTCCGCTTCCGAGTTGCTTAGTCAAAAACGCATAGGCCCCTATATCTGGGATAACATTTGCACCACCTTATTCTCATGTCAAGATTTTGATTATTTCACTATTTATTCGAATTTAATTCCCCTTTTAAATTATCTATTCGCTAGGATTTCGTCATAAGTTTGTTGTTCTGA
Organism: Salvia rosmarinus; assembly: GCA_036937905.1. NCBI lineage: Eukaryota > Viridiplantae > Streptophyta > Magnoliopsida > Lamiales > Lamiaceae > Salvia > Salvia rosmarinus. The sequence continues at coordinate 79,443,007 of CM072815.1, read as the reverse complement.
CAAATGTATGTTATATTACCTCAATATATATATTTATATATATAATATTACATGTGTGACTATTTTTCTTCGTTTCCTTTGTCCTTTCCTTATTTCACTCATAACCCGGTGATATCCCTTTGTCCCGACCTGACTGGTCGGTGGATATTACAATTAATCAAAACTTAATATAAGTTCTCGCTCCCGGATAGGTGTTCAATTAATCAACTATTCAATCCCGACAATGAATCACTCGTTTTCGGTAAGATTCACTCCGATTAAATCACAAATCCAATATTGAAATAGCCTATCTACCTCAATCAACATCCAAAATAATTAAACAAGTGATCAATTCATTTAATTGCAAGTAAAACAAATTTAATCCGATAAATATGCTCAAGCCGATATGCAATTCATCAATATACGATTTGATTCCCCCTAACCCTAGATGGAAAATTAGTTCATCAACATAATCCCACAAATCACACACATCAATAGGCAAGACTTATTCATCCCAAAACTAAAGAGAAAGAGAAGAAATTCTTACTAATTTTAATGTTGAATCTGTAATCCAATGTTGTTACAGGTGTAGATGAAATGAAATCAATCCTTTTTCTAAGAAAGAATTGGAGAGGAAAATAACTAGGGTTCGTGGGATGTGTGTGTAGAATGAACAACATCTGCCGCCCCACTTAGCACCGGTTTCGAGCCCAACGCCCGTTGGGCTCCCCTCTATTCCTCTCGAAAAATGGCACGCCCATCACCGGTTTTGGCCCGTCCGGCGCTGGGGTGCTCTCCCTAGACGCTCGGTGTCTTCGTACCCAACGCCGGCTTCGCCGAGCCCGGTGTTGGGGTACTGTCCCTGTTCTCCAAAGTGAACGCACCCAACGTCGGCTTCGCCGATTCCGGTGTTGGGGTACGTTTTCGGTTTCGCCACAAGGAGACGCACCTAATGCTGGCTTCGCTTAGTCCGGCGTTAGGGTGCGCTTTCTATCTTCAAAGTGAAACACACCCAGAGCCAGCTTCGCCAAGTCCGGCGTGGGATGCGCATTCTGTTTCAAAATGCCTGAAGTCAACTCGATAAAACCAAACCTGCGAAAACCCTGAGTTAACTTAATTCCATAGAAAATATATCCAAAAACTATGAAAAATGAACACCAAGTTAACAGCCCGATGCACGAAAAAACGTAACAAAAGATGCAAAACACTAGCCATTTCATGAGAATATGTTTACGCTAATATTAAAATATCTTATTTACGAAGTATAAATTACCTATTATATTTTTATTATATATTTAATTTTAAAGGTAATTGTGTAATATAACATTATATATATTTAATATACTAATTTATTATATTTTTTTAAATCATAATAAAAATATATTAATTTATTAGATATACATAAGAATTCTGTATGACATCATCTTCGGTCACTAAATTAAGCTAAAAGAAGAAGAATTAGATCGGAAAGATGCTACGAGAATATATTAATTTATTATATATACATTATCTGGCTTCAATTTACATTGCTACATTAAAATCTATATGTGGTTTTATACTAACCATAAAAAGAATATTTTTTTAGATTTTTCCATATAAATTACGTAAAATTTCTTTATTATTCAACTCTAATAACTGATTAATGTGAAGTTCAAGAATCGCGTACAATATATACACTCTACTAGTTACTAGAGGTGGCCAAATGAGCGGGTCTGGTCGGGCCGGATCGGATCGGTCCACCGGGCTTTGGGTATTATGCGGGTCGGGTTGGGTCGGGTCGTCCGGTCCGCACAATGCTATCGGGTCAAAAGTTTCAGAGCCCAACCCAACCCCATGCGGGCCACCAAACCATCTAGCTAAGCCTGCCCATAAAATAATATGACATTTTTATGTGTTCTATTAAGTATTATAGTTTGATACTTTAATAAATTCATATAATTGTCCTAATAGCTTCTGTAATAAAACATATTCCCTCTCATTTAAAATATATCGCTTTTCTTTTTGGGTTGTCCCATTACAAATATCACATTTCATTTTAGGAAGTAATTATCCCTTCAAAAAGTATGGGTTATATCCACTTTATATCACTTTAACTACTTTATACATTTCTCCTAAACACACATGCCCAAAAGAAATGAGACATTTTAAATGGGACGGAGGGAGTGAAAGATAATAGGACACTTGTATATATCGTACTAAGTGCTATAATGTGATACTTAAAAGATAATAAGACACTTAATATGCATCATAATAGGTATTACATTAACAAAATTCGCGCAGGATTTTTAGCCCGAAAACCCCGGGCTTTTTAGCCCCAAAGCTGGTAGGCCTGCCAGTCTATGTGGACGGGCTTTTTAGGCCCGATTTTTTTCGAGCCACTATTTTTACGAGTCCAACCCGGCCATAATTTTGTGTACCTCGGACTGGGTCAATTTTGTCGGCTCTACTAGTTAGAGGTGAACAAAACTGAATCCAAACCGCATAATCGAACCGAACCGATGCAATTTGATTTGTTCGATTCGATTTTTAACAAATTTGGATTCGGATAAAAAAAAATTAAATCAAAGTTTCTTCGATTCGGTTCGGTTAGACTTTTCAAAACTTCGATTCAAACCGAACCGACCGAAGTTTTGATATTTATCTTTTATAAAATTGTATTTAATCATAATAATCTATTTTTTTCTATGCCATTAGTAATCTATTAAACAATTAATTTGTAGAACCTAAACAACCAAAAAATATGAGATTTTTTTTAAAAAAAATACCCAATTTCAGTTAATCGAAAATTGAACCGTAATTGAAATTTGAACTTCAGATCGATTCAGTTCAATTTTGCCAAAAAGATTGGTCAAATCAGTTGCTATTTTTGAAAACTTCGATTTATTCAAATTTAGATATTTGGTTCGGTTTTCTACCGAACCGTCTGAATACTCACCCCTATTACTAATAAACATAAAAAAATCATTCAAGGGGTTCAATTTGTATTTTACTGTCATATAGAATTATATATACCCACAACAGAGATTGGCTTTGCATTGTGCAACATGCCACGTGAATATTGTAGGTTTTGGTTGCATAACAAACCTCGTGCAGTGAAATGTCAACTAATAAGATGATATATATCTTTTTTTAACTAATTAAATACAAAAATTTAAAGATCGCATTACGGTGGAATCGAACCACTCTACCACTAGGTCAAGCCAACACACGTATACAAAATGGTAGATATCTTAAGATCTTAATAAGTTATCATTTGTACATATAAAATGTATGAGTGAAGACTATGAATATTATGTTCAATGTAACTTATCAAGTAGTCTGAAATGTGTTGCCACCTATAAGAATTAACATGTTTTCTAAGAATAGCTGAATGGTACGTGCACGTACAAATTATGAAGGGATGTCGAAACACAGCAAGAAGAAGAAGAAGCGATGTCAAAAATGGAGCATGATGAAGGGAGTGAGAGTGGAGCAGAAAGCCAATGTGAGGTTTTCATTTCATTAACCAACTCTCCGTCAACCTATTTATGCTACATACATCCACCAAAATTTAAATATAATTTCGATTACAATAAGCAATACATGTATAGCAGCAACATTAACATAAAACAAACACCCTCTTTGTTTTCTCCTACACTCTTCCTTAGCTTAGACCAACTTATGTTTATATGCCTCTCCTTCAGCATCCAAAGTCATAAGGCACCAACCCTTTCAACTCGGGCCCGTTGAGTCTGTTGTTAGCAAAACTGCAAGTTTTCCAACTTTCACTCAGAAATATTCAACTTGGACGTAGACGTTAATGATAAACAGTTGGATTAGTTATATGTATTCTGGAAAGCAGAAATGTTTCATCTTCTTTTACATGAAAGACGAAATGAGACATGCAAGAAAACCGGATCACATGCAAGCTTGCAATATAGGAAGAACTTGGGATACTATCAATGTTAGGACAATTGAAAAAATGATATCATAATCATAGACTCTATACAGAGACAACAGAACTCGACAAATACCAGCAACAAGGATCTTGGTTTCTACATGAGTGAATCCACAGAAATATTGATAAAATCATGGCTTTTTGGATCTTTTCTAAATTATTTTCACACCCAAAAGTATGTGTATCAAATCATGAACACTACCCTTGCTCCCGAATTTGTTAGCTCTTAACCAACCGAGGTAAGTCCATGGGGGTAATGAACACTACCTTAATAAGGAATGATCAACAACAATCCTAATGAACAAGGAAGAAATGGCAAAGTAAGTACCTTTCTATCGGAAAAGCCCCAAACGGGCCATCAATTGGTATTGTTCCACAAAGATCATTATTTGAGATATCACTGCAGCCATTAGAATGAAACATAAGACAAATATCCAAGTCATTTCTCATCATCAAAGGGCATGAAAAGTTTAAAAAGATTTACTCACAAGACTTTGAGGTCAGACAGAGTGGTGAGTTCCCTCGGTATTGATCCAGTTAGCTTATTATCATTCAACCGTCTGTGAAAGAATTTTAAGTTCGAATGATTTCATAAGAAACTCAAGAAACTACACTACTGACTTCCACTACAATCTACACTTTCTATACTCACAAAAATCGAAGAGACTTCAAGTTGGCAAAAGACTTGGGTATCTTCCCTTCGAATTTGTTTCCATAGAGATCCATGCTAATGAGTTTTTCCAAACTGCCCAACTCCTTGGGGATTTTCCCTACTATGTTGTTTTTGTAAAGTTCCCTGCAAACAATCAATGACAAATTTCTCTCTTTATCATCACAAGTAGTAGCTATGAAAGATAATCATGCCTTGATGTATTAAAGAAATCATTAAAACTAGGATCTTTAGTGACAATTAGTTAGAACAAGAACAGCATAAAGTTGTTGGACTCGTCCATTAAATTTCTACAGGTCATGTGTTCAAATCCTTATGTGTTGCTGATTCTGAGTTTTTGTGTGCGTGTGTTGGCCTAATAGTAGAGTGGTTAATGCCTGAGGCCAAAGGTCTCGGGTTCGAGTCCACCGTAACGCGGCCTTTAAAATTTTTGTATTTAATGACAAAAAAAAAAAAAAGAACAACATAAAGTGACAAGAAAAGCATTAAAATCAGTTAACTACACAATTCTACGGAAACAACAAATTATGTGTACAATAGTTATAGATAATCTGAAGGTTGAAAGCACAATTCACAAACTAATTGAAGGGTTAAGATTATATTACAAATACTGCAGGTGCTTGAGTTCACCTAGCTCCGGCCCCAAACTCCCAGAAATGTTGGAATTACCCAAATCCCTAAAATCAAAACCATAAAAATCCTTACAAGAATCGAACTTGAAAACACATGCAGAAACAGAGGTACAATTGCAAGAAATGAGGAAGAAACTGAAGATCATACAAGCGAACAACGTGGTTGTTCGAATCACAGGTGACATGAAACCAAGTACAAGGATTCACGAGAGTTGGATCCCAACTTTGTAGAACATTTGTGGGGTCTGAAAGTCTGCTTCTCAAAGCATGCAGCGCGTTACCTGCAATTAGAAAAGCCGCTTTATTCAGACCAAAAAGGAAAGAAAAAACGACGACTTTATGAAAGATGGGATGTTCATGAATTCAATCAAAATTCACAATTGTGTAAAAGAGGGTGACATGAGAATTGAAATTGAAGAAAGAGTTGAATTACTACCTTCGGAGTTGGTGGAGAACGCGGAGAGAAAGAGAGGAGGATGGGGAGGAAGAAAGAGAGGAAACAAGGAAGAGCAGCCATGAGAGAGAGAGAGAGAGATGGTGTTGGGATGAATTTGTGAAGGTGTGAATGGAAATAGAAAAGGGAGAGTGTATAAAGAAAGAAGGTGGAGAAAGGGAATGAGTGGAGTTGTAGGGACAGCGAAGTCAATGTTGGATGAAAGGTTCAAAATTTGAGAAATTTAAAAATGGAAAAATCGGGTTTTCCATTTCAACGGAGTAAAAGTCACGCTTGGGAGCGAGGACGAGGAAGGAGGGAGTGGGGCCCGCATTGGTTGTTGATGGGAGTGTACTTTGATAATTTGTCTCAGACTCTCAGTTACAGACGTTACAGTGGTGGTGGTGGACGGTTAATTCCATGGTGAGGGGTGCTGCACCCTCACCATGGAATTAACCGTGGTGGACCACCCTAACCCTACGTCACACATCTCTCATCAATCCAACTCAATTTTCATTTTCGTACTTTCTTATTCTATATTTCAAAGGATAGGAGCTCTCCTATCCCGTGAACCCCGATGATTCAATAAAATAAAAAATTAAGAGATCTTTATATTTCAGTCTTTTGAAAATTTTGAAAATATAAGAACATAAATTACGATGATTCAGTTAGGAAAATTTTGTATAGTATCCATAAAAAATTATTTTAAAGAGGGTGAAACTTCCATATTGTAACTGTTATGATTCGATGATTAATCCTTATTTCAAACCTACTAACTCTTAACCAATTGAGTTAAATCCATGAAAGCATTTTCATATTTTCTTTATTTATAGTTCTTAGTTATATATTTGGATAAAGTGATACTTAATTGTATCTTTGATATATGCTTTTTGATTATAATGATACAATTTTAATAAATATAATGAGTATAAAGTAAGTAGGAAAAAAGAATATATATAATAAAATATATTATGTGAGTGAAAAAAAAATTATAAGTGTTTTTTTATAAATAAATAGGTTGATCGTGGATAAAAGTTATGTGATTTATGTGATGATCATACATAAAAGAAAAGTGAACGTTTTTTATGGACGAATCAAAACGAAATCAGTGAATATTTTTCAAGGACAACGTCCCAAAATATTTCTATAAATCTTTGATGTGTGTTTTAACATAAATTGTTGAATATTTTGTGAGTAGAATAAAGATTTCATATTAGTGTAGTATTAAATTAATTAGTTATGGACTATAAATGTTAAAATATATAAATAAGTGGTGTTATTAAGTTTAATAAGTAAGAATAGTGGTAGACTATGAACAGTAAAATACGTAAATAAAAAATATTATTGAAAATAATAAGTAGAAAGTATTTTATAGAATAATTTCCATAAATATGAAGGAAACGTTTAAGGGACGTATCCAAAAAAAATTTAAGAATAAAATTTAGGAACGGATTAAATATAATATTAGCAAGTATTGATATCACAAAAATGACATTGTCTATGTTTTTCCAGTATGTCTGTAACATTAGATAAATCAAGTGCCTGTGAAAATTCGTATCATTTAAGTCCGTCGAGCAGGTGCACTATGCACTTTCCTCAAAAGATAAAATTACTTGTTGTGAAATTTACAAGGAAAAAATAAGATATTTTTATACTAAAGAAAATATTTAAAGAATTCATTTCAACCTTCGAAGAAACGTGTGTGTTCGACCCTTTTGTCTTTTATGTTAGAAGACAAGGTTAAACAAATTTTAAACTTAAAATACTTATTTGAAACTGAAATTTTCCTATGAATTAGGATGGGCATTTGGATTTCAATTCGGATTTTTTTCTAATTCGGAGCAATCCGAAAATCTGAATTTTAAGAGAGAAAATCTGATCCAAACCGAATATCCGAAAATTCAAATTTTTATTAAAAAATCTGATTCGAATCGAAAATCCAAAATTCTGAAAAAATCCAAAATCTGAAACCAATTTTTGTTAATTCCTATATATATTTATATTATATTTAAAAATATTTAAATAAAATATTATTATTAAGTATAAATTATATATAATTCGATTTTTGGATTTAAAAATCCGATCCCATCCGAAAATTGAAAAATGTCAATCGACTTAATGTAAAATCCAAAATTGAAACAAATTTTAAATTTCGGTTTGATTCGAATTGAATATTCGATTTTCAGATATTTTGCTCACCCCTAATATGAAATTGTACTCAGATGTGAAAGTTTCAACAAGCTCACCATTTTAAGTCGTTCTGTTGGTAAATCTATTACAAAGTGTGTTCTTACAAAATTGTGTTTTCTTAATTTATTTTAATTTTTTTATAAATTTTAATAATTTAATATATATTAATTTGATACAACTTCAGAGTCTGTTCTAATGAAAATCCTTCAAAATTTTGGTAACTATATATATAGGTATATAGGAGGGTACTTCAGAGTCATTTTTGAAATGTGAACATGAGAAATAAAAAAAATTATGAATTTACTGTGAAAGTTGATGAATTCACTGTGAAAGTTGATGAATCCGTTTAGAAAGTTACTGTTTGAAAATTTTTGTCTTAACTGAATGTTTGATTAGATTCCAAAACCTCCATGATGATTGTCCTGTTGAGGTAACATAGTACTGCTTACTTGTTAGGGATCCAACTCTTTACATTTACAGGTTTCAGCAGAAGAACCATCAGTACGGACAGATAATACTGAAATAGTTAAATAAACAGTATTGAAGCCAGTCGTATTGATAAAAGTATCAGTACCAGCGCTATTGAAGTTAGAAGACTGAATATTCAATGCTACTGAAGAAATAGAATTCAGAAAAATTACTAAATGTCATACCAGCAGAAGAGAAGTCAAAGCTACTGAAGATCTGCGTCAAAGCTGAAGTGTCTTCTACGGAGTCGAGTCACCATACTGATAAAAGATAGAGTCAGCTCTACTGAAAGCATGCAGAGCAAACTCAAACTGATGAAATGCGGAGTCAACCCTATTGAAGAAACACAAAGTCAACCTTACTGAAGAAACACGAAATTATTTAAATATTGGGTGTTTGACTTTCAACGTATCAGAGCAAATCTGCAGGAGATCTTGACAAGTCATCGTTACTTTTCAAAGGTGTAGAGCATAGATGTACGATGTTGCAGACACGGAAAAATGACGTACAAGGATTCAAAATGTAAAATTTCAAATGACAAATGGAATGAATGTGATTGATGTTTCCTCCAACGACACTATTCATTATCTCTCCTATAAATATTCAAAAGATTCAACATTTGAAGGTTACCGAAAATACTGAGCACTCGAGTATTTAAAGCATTCAAAGCTCATATCCGTAGAACTTTCAAACAACGTATTTCGAAGAAGCGAGTTTTAAGTGTTATCAGTAAATCCTCAAAGCTCAAATATAATTATTAGTTCAGGATTTTGACATACACTCCCTTAGCTTCTAGGCAATAATATTGTAATATCTTAAGCCTAGAAAATCTTGAGTTATCACATGCGACAACTCAAATCCTAAGTTGGAGATCCCCATCTACCAAACTCTCTTAAAAGTTGAAGTTGGAGTTGAAGTTTGGCAAGTAATCAACAAAATATTCGTTGCTGAAAACTTGATTTTTCTTGCACTTCTAAGCAAGAAGGTTAGGTCGACTACAACCGTAAGAAGTCAGTGGTTTACTAACACCAGTAAGTGTAGGAAGTTACGACAAGTTAATCGGGGTTCAAATAATGTGAACTTTTGTACTTAGATTTAATCTTGCACCCGTAAGTAAGATCAAATCTTAAGTAGTAGATTGACTGTGTTATCAATCTGTGGACGTATGAGCTGATTTCTCTGAACCATGTTAACTACGTGCATTATTTACTTTTAGTATTTTATTTTTCATGTTATTGAACTGAACATCAATCATCAAACTCAACACAACATACTGTTCAAAATCCTCAATCAGTATCACTTTGTTATTGGAGAGAAAAACTAATCCTTCCTTCCACTATATATGTTCTTAGTTCTTACCGGCACAAGTTTTAATAAATTCAATGAGTTTAATTAGTGGAGAATAAGAGTCACATAATAAAATCTATTATGTGAGTGAAAAAGGTGGGCCATAAGTGAGTTTTTTTGTAAATAAGTGGATTGAGTGTGGGTAAAAGTGTTGATTTTTGGGTAAGATCCATGTCTGTAAGAGGAAAGTGAACGAATTGTTTGAACGTACTGAAATATAATTAAATGAACAAATATCAAGGACGGAAAGAGTAATACTCACTAAGCAAATATTTGACTAAGTATTTTATCAGTTTCCGTTTTCAGTAAAGGGAAAACATAACCACCACCATCACTTCTGCACCAAAATTAGTTATCAGTCTAACTGATCAATTGCTTTAACAGTCAGTATGATTGCTAGCTGATAAACTCAGTACAAGACTTTCTTAAACTGAACTGATCAACACCATTGATACTAGTACTGAACTGCTATCAATAACCTGACATCTACTAACCAATAGAACGTCCAGTCTTTTTTTTTAAATTAAATTGTCTTAACTAATGTATTTCCCTATCCCCCACTCCCCTCATACACCAGTACGACCTCTAATGGACCATCAGTTATCGAATAAAAAAATAGAATTTTAGTATCTCATGGGACTCAAGCCAAGCGAAAATTTCGAATGTTATAGATTCAATAACTTTTTCACTGGATTCATGAACTTTCACAATAAATTTATTTGGTTTTCACGTTCATACTTTAAGATGATTCTTATTTGGACCTCACTCAGGGTATGGTTTAACAAGAGAACCATTTTTATTGTATGAATATGAAAACTTAAAACTGATGAATTAGTTGTGAAAGTTGAAAATCCTCGAGAAAGTTCTCAAATCCAAAAATAAAAATTTGTCTCCTCAGATGATTCAACTTGAGCGAAAATTACAATTTTGGGATTCAATAACTTTCCCATTAGATGCATTAACTTTCATAAAAATCATTTTGTTCATAACAAATTTTATTTATTCTTAGTTATCATGTTAAAACGATTATTATTTGAACATCATTTCATATTATTGAAGTGTATAACTTGTACGTGTATCTGACGTACCATTTTGCTTGTTAAATAAAAATGAATGTGGTGGGATATGGTGGAGACTATAATGCATTTATGTCACGGATAGTGGAACATCACAAAATTTTCTTTCTGACTTTTCACTTCAGACGTGTTCTGGTCTTGCCAGTCTTGCCGTCAGTTTTATCATGTGCAAATGGATAAAATGAGACATAGAACTAGAAGAAAAGAATTGCACGACAGTAAATCACATTTCTTCTTCACCAGCACATAAACTTTTGCGCTGATAAGTACTATCTACATGCATCCACAGCTAAATTAACATACATATAATATACATGTATGAAGAAGCAGAAGCATCCAAAGAAACGAAAAAGGGCAAATGATGCTTGCCTATAAGAAAGCTTTGCAGCTGCCGCAAACAAATTCCAGTCACTTAGTTAATGGTTTCTTGCATTGCATTCTGCATACAAACTTCAGGAAGACTGCACCTCACACGCTCCCTTCCTTGCAGTGCTATTCCTCTCCTCTTCTTCAGCTTCAAGCCAAGCAGCCTCAACATGTAAAAGAAGACGAAAATTAGTAAATCCTGCTAATGCCAAATAACGAAAGTATCAAATCAACGAAAATGGACATTTACCTTGTCTCTTTGAAGTTTAGAGACATGAGGGCGCATAGAATTTCCTAGGCTCATGCCTCCCCACGCTGCCTGCAGCTCTCGCTCCCTAGCTTCACGACGAGTAATTGAATACCTGGTGCTATCCTGCTCTTGTTGCTCAACAGCAGCCATTTTTGCCCTTTCCAGCTTTGACTTACGCTTGACTAGAATTTGGTCCAAACTGCGTTCCGTGCTTTCCAATTCTCTGCCAGTGTCCTTGCGCTTCAGTTTTATTTGCATTTTTTCATCTGCACAATATTCGGATTTCTCCTTTTCCAGTCTTGAGACATGCTTTACTAGAACTTTGTCTAGGCTCTCATAACTTGCACCTTTTTCTTGATCTTTTCTTTGGAGCTTCTGAACTCTAACAGCACTTCCTTCCTCTCTTTGCAACAGAAGATCTGATTCTGGACCAGTTTGTGTTTCTCTCCTCTTACGCTTTTGATCTTCTAGCAAAGTGCTTCCGCATCTTCATGAGAAAAGTTCTTCTCTTTGCCTTTGGAATCCTCGTTGGTACTAAATGGGATATCTTCTGAACTTTTAGCATCTGATAGATGAGTGGGCGTTTTTTCAGTTGGCTCCAATCTGCTTCTGTTCCGAGCTTCAACCTCCATTTCAAGTCTTGTCAAGCGCTTCACCAAATATTTATCCAGACTAGGAACATCCACGGCGTCTTGTTTTGCACGGGGCGCTTCTCTTGATGATCTACCATTCGTCCTCCTTGCTTCTTGAATCTCTTTCTCGAGTTTTGATTTATGCTTCGTCAGTACACTTCCCAAGTCTGGAACCGTGGCGCCATCATCCTTGATCTTCACTTTAGTCCTTGAAATTGAATCATCGTCAGTCTGTTTACTACTTCCATCACTAGCTTCATTTTTTCTCACATTTTTGGCTTCTAATATCTCTCTTTCGAGTCTTGTCAAGCGTTTAACGAGAAACTGCCCCAGGCTAGGAATTTCAGCATCGGCAGCCCCCCTTGAATTCTTCGTTGTCCTCCCACATACAGATGTTCTCCTCCTCAAGACTTTGGGACAAGGATTCTCAGCATTTTGAATGGCCGAGCTTGAAGGATGTTGCTTGCTGTTTTCTGTCTCAGCCAATGCAGCATTTAGGCCACTTGTTGCAACTATGGTTGCAAGAGAAGCCAGTTCATCTTCTTTTAAGCATTGGAGTCGATCAAGCATCATATCAACAATATTAATCACATTAAACTTATCCGACTTCGGTCTTTTCTTCTGCTTCTTCGAACTACCCTTACAGGATCCAGATCCAGCTTCCTCGTCCGAAGCATCATCATCAGAATCACATTCTGAAGTGATTTCTGATAAGTCATCCGAATCGGGGTTCTCACTGATTTTGTGCAACAGTTCTTTAAAGTCGTCTTTGTTGATAGAGTGGCAATTCACAAGCTTAACAAAAGCAGCTTTAACTGCGGAAGCTACTTGTTTATCAACGGCAAATGCAGATTCAAAAGTTGCTGAAACCGTATGGGTGGTAGATCCTCCTCCACCAGATTTTGTTTCTATCTTGTAATGGTTCGGTGCAGAATCCGGTATCTCGTTCATGATCACACCAACTGCCCTTGCAGCTTCAAAAGATTCGGCAGCAGAAAGCTCTGCTTTTGATAGCTGCTCTTCTGCTTCTTTATTTTCAATCCTTTTTTTGAAGAAAATAATACATTTTAACCGATGACACAATTCAATATAAATCCATCTCAAAAGATATATATATTACCTGGCTGCCTGAAGTATACGACACCAAGATGCTTCCACCATTGCTGCCTTTGTAGCCTCCATTGCCTTCTCTGCAGCTTCTCGTATTGCAATCTTTTCCCTCAACACTTTCGAGTAATGAGGATTTGAATCCCCTAGAGTCTCGTCAAGCGTCAAATGCATACCATCTACTTCCTGTGATAAGGATTAGCGTCATGTCATCTTTATCAATGAAGAACCCTCAGCAGCAAACAGATAAGTCAATGCAGCACACCTGAAGCATTTTTATCTTCCTCTCCAAATAAGTTTCCACCTTCTTCCGTGGGAACCAATTAAGGGGGGAAGTTTTACGACGTGGAGGCTTAGAGATTTGGGATGTAAGTTTGTTCAGAGCATTTGAGCTAGAACGAATCACATCCTTTACTTTATTCTGAAACACACCACAAAATGCAGTTAGAAACCAGAAGCTGGAACGGCAAAGTGGCAGACCGACCAACACAAGCCTCCATCATCCCGCACAGCTAAGAAATCTATGTTAGTGAAAGATGCATATATTCTATTGTCTGTCCAAATACTACCTAGCAGCTTAGAATCTATTCTTCACAAGTGAAAACCGAACGCCAGATGATTCCATTTTTTTCATAATTTGCAAATTTGAGAAGCCAAGGTTGCAAGAGGGACAAAACTTATACGATTGCATACATGATTCACCACTTCTTTGCATAATTTCATGCCGGATTAGCATTCCATTTGTTCATAATTTGCAAATATGAGAAGCTAATGTTGCATGAGAAACCAAACTCAAGGATTTCAAACATGATTCATCACTTCTTTGCATAATTTCAAACAAGAATATGCAAATACATATATTTTCAACATCACTTGTGCTAATCAAAGCTCACTTCCACAAGTTTGAATATGTGACAGATACCGAGAGTTAGGTATTTGTTCACAACAAATTTAAATCAGTATTGAATGAAATCAGTTAGCATTACATTATTTATGTGTTAGGATTTATGCTCAACAGAGGATCTTCCACACTATAGTTCTTGGACAATAATCAATGTGTGAAGTGTGAAGCAAATCAATTAAAGCAAACAAAGGAATCAGAGACAAATTTCCAAACATATGTAAAACCCATCACTAAATTCAAACCATTACATAAAACCCTCAAACCTAATTCAAGAAAGTCTCAAACTAATCATAATTTAAATGAAATAAAAAGCGCAATAATCCCTGAACTAGAGAAAAGGAATTAACAATTTATCAATAGAAATGAAGAAAGAGCACCTTTCCATGCTTAGAAGCAGACGTCGTCGGCTCCTTCGAGCTGCTCTCTTTCTCAACACAACCCATGTCAATGCATCCAAGATCCATCTCTTTTCCCCCAAATCTTCAACTCAATAACAAACCGAACGAATTTTCTCGACGATCAACGTTGTTCAGTATCAAATTGAAAATCAGTAGCAAAAAGAAACGTAATTACGGAGTAACTGGTAGTAGTTGGAAAAGGCAGAAACTATAATAGTTTTTGGGTTTTTGAAGTGAAGGAATTTCAGCAAAAGGGCGTTTGTTTTTTTTTCTTCTTTATTTCTTTGTTTGTGATTGTGATCCGTAGGGGAAGAAACTATCCGTTAGAATGGAGGCTAATATTTTTGTTTGCAAATTGCAACGGTCGAGTGGAGGGCGCAATCCCGTAGATCGGGTGTAGGATATTACAGTGTGTCAGCATAAGACCAACTTTATGTGCTTGGTTTTCTTTCCGATTTTCTTCTTCTTTTTTTCTCTTTTAAAGATTTAACGTTATCACTTAAATTAGTCATTTTCAAACAACGAATAATTAAATATATTCCTTTTCCGGGAAATTAAATCTATTCCTTATTAGTCAATGCAAGTCGTATTAATTTTACGATCATTGAAATTCGAATTAAAGGTAATTATGTTAAATCGTCAGATATCAATTATTCGATAATCGATATGAGTTTGTCTTGTCGGTTATTGGGTAACAAATACCCAACAATTGCTAGTTCGATTCAGAATTCTTGATTTGTATAGTTTGAGTATTTCGATTATTGAGTATGGCCAAATAACCAAAATTAAATCTATTATATTAATATTTATTTTTATTATTATTTTAATTACAATTCTTTATTGAATTACTAAATCAGAGCTGTTTTAATTCTCAATTTTTCATTCCTCCCTGTCTCTTCTTGTCATTCCCGTTCGGCACCCGCCTCAGCCTCCCGTCTGTCTCTTCTCCGGCGATGCTCTAGCATCCCAACCCACGGCCCCCAACCACCCACCTCAGCCACCTGCGCGCACCATGTGAGGTTTGAATCTTCTTTATTCTTCTTCGAGCTGCTTTCTTTCTCAACACAACCCATGTCAATGCATCCAAGATCCATCTCTTTTCTCAACACAATCCATGTCAATGCACTAATTGCTCTAAATTTCATGACCACTAACCAAGAAGTTGATCTTATTAAGCTTGTAGCATTTATCTGAACAGTTTTTGATTATCTCTTTCTATGTTCACTCTCGTTTTTTGTTCAGATGACAACCTAAGATCATTATGATCCTCCCCACCCCAATGTTGTAAAAAGCTTAAGGCGGAACTGATGCGTTTTACTTCTACGAGACGAGGCGGTCCGAGGTGTAAGCCTCGTCAACAAAGAACAAATATATATATATATATATATATATATATATAAAACATATAATAATAGATTGCAAATCAAACATTAAATTAAAAGGTTTTTAAGTATTAAAAAATCAAAATAAGTCTTAAAATGCATAGGGAATCTATTTATTGTTTTACATACATCATCTCACTCTCTATCTCATCATCTCACATTACGTTTATCCATTTTTTTAATTAATGGATTAAGCAAAAATGAATGAGAACAAGAAGAAAAAGAAAAGAAAGAAAAAAAAAACTGATCTAATGGTTGTCGACGGTGGCTGCTGGCAGAGACTGGTGGCGGTGGTGAGGGAGGAGTGAGTTGGAGAGATAAGGCAGAGAGAGAAAAGTTTGTTGCGTCTGCGTTCTTCCTCTTTTCTATTTTTTTTCTTTCTAATTTTAATGTTTAGAAATCAAATTTTAGGGTTTTAATTTATTGGGCTATTATTAATTTAGTTCGGGCCCTAAAAGATTAGGCCCAAAACACGAAATTGAACCTAATTTGCATCAAAAGATAAAATTGAACTTACCACATCTTTAACTCCTCCGGCGCCTCTGTGTCTCCAAGCGGCTTGAGGCGGGGCAGCGGGCCTACGCTCGAAATTTGCAGAGATCGACCATCCCATGGCATTTTTCCTACCTCGCCTTGAGGCGCCTCGAGCGGCCGCCTCTAGCTATTTTTATAACACCGCTCCACCCCACAATAACACGTCACCTAATTGTTGTAACAATTTGTTTTGAACAATCCACTTATGTGCATGAATCCGGCCTATTCTCCTTTTCAATTCCTCGATGTCAATCTTGTAACCATTAGCTGTTTACATGGTGATAGGATATGGCCCAACTACGTGCCCAAGCATCGTGCCCAATACAAGTAAAGTCGACATCAAGCTCGGCTGGACAAGTTCGCCCAAGAAGACCCCTAAAACCAAGGGGAACGCGAAGCCTCGGCCATATCTAAAGAATCTTAATTCGAGAAGGGATAGGATTAAGATCCTATCCAAGATCTCGAATCCTAGTTAGAAAGACCTCGGATTTAGGATCTGGGTCAAAATGATTGTGTATAAATAGAGGCTAGATTAGACGAAATAGATCATCCACACTCTTTGTAATCGCTTCTTACACATTCAATACACGAATACTCTCTCTTGCTCCGTGGACGTAGATCTAATTCAAAGATCGAACCACGTAAATCCCTTGTGTTCTTCTCGCATTTATTTCCCTAACGAAATTAAGATCGATCACTGGCGCCGTCTGTGGGAACGAAAATTTTATGTTTTCGATCAACTTTCATTTACAGGAATCAATTACGACGATGTATACGAAGTCACGCATCCAAAGTCGTCGTGGCAACAACGAACAACGCGGTCCTGACACGCCGAGCTCGGCTGAAAAGCCCGGCCCCAGAATCGACCCAAAGGGCATGTCCACACCTCGACGAACAAGGAATCCCATCCCGCATGAAGAAGCGGGATACCAAGCGAAGGAGATCGCGGCGAACCAGGAGAACCTCCACCTCGGATAAACCTCGACGACGTCGAGGGGTTTCTCGAGAAAAACAAGGAGAGCTTCCTCCAATACCTCGGCCAAGCACAAGGTCGGCCGTATCCAGAAGAAAGGAACGCCAAGCCTCGCCTAAACACGAGGCACATGACGGTGGATCCCCAAAGATCCAAATCATAGGCGCTAAAACCTCCGCACAAGTCGGGGCCCAAACCGACCGCAGGAGGGACGAACAGCCAGCGGAAAGGGCGTCGCGACCGCCGTGAGGCCAGCCCTTACTACCAAAAGGAGTTCGATCGACGAACCCGCCTCACTCTCGAGGGCGGTTTGACGAGCACGGAGGATAGTCACCCCCGTTCTCAAACGAAATACTCGACACCCCGCCCCCGACAAATATCGGTGCCGAGCATCACCCCTATGACGGATGAGGGACCCGAGAACTTTCTCTCAGTTCTAATACAATATGATCAACCAACGCCAAGACAATTCATATGTGCAAGCTCTTCCGGAATTACTAGTCGACAACGCCGCGGTGGTTCGGATCTTCCTCCCGGAGCATTGGTTCTACCGCGATCGATGAAGGCCTTCCATCAAGGTTCTTCGGAAGGTCGAGTCAAAATGACTTCGCACATCTCCTCACTTTGAGGCAAGATCGAAACGAGTCCATCACGACTTTATGACCGGGTTCAATAAAGAAAGCACAAGGTCATGAGACGTGAACGACCTCCTCATCATCTCGACCTTCGAGCGGCATCCACCGGGGCCTTATATAAAGAGATCGTCAATCACGAACCCGTCTTCGCCACTCGAGCTATGGCGCATAGCCGATCGGTTCGCCAAGGAGGACGAGGCGATAGAATGAAGCGCGAGGCGTAAAAAGCGGATCCTCCGAAAAGGAAGAAGAGAAGAAGGACGAGGAGATCGTAGCCAAGGCCGACGAGCGCCTTGGAAAGAATACGCCGCCCATAGAGTCCGTGCTCGGACCGCGCAACACCTCCGAACGACCTCGACACCTTTCGACGAAGCGAGGCGAAATCTACGAACTCCACATGGATAAGTTCGAGAAACCTCGACCAATGACGGTGGGTCAAAACGCGAATAAAGGACAATCTGCTCCTTCCATGAAGATTACGGACACGACACGTAAGAGTGCCGAGACCTCATGGAGGATATCGAGAAGTTAGTGCAGGGGCGGGTCTGAGAAAATACAAAGGTCATAACCGACGAGCTGGACGATCGAGGCCCCTCAACGAAGCTTTAAGGAGGAAAGCAGGAAAGAAGGGAATTGTGCCCATAACAAGAAGACGGCGCGGTGAAGACGAAGAAGGAGACGACGAACCGCAATATGATGGAGTCATCTCCACCATTACGGGCTCCCAGGTCACGAAGTCCTCATCGAAAGCCAAGCCTGAAGTCCACATACCGCGAACCGGTCAATAAGAGGCTCGAAGGGACGGCGATCACCTTCTCCGAAGATGACCCGTACACTGCGATAGTGCCCCACCGGATCGGCCGTAATCCAGCGGTGGTCGCAAACAAGTTGGTGAAGCGTATACATCGGCGATGGCGCATCGGTGGCATCCTTTTTAAGGAATGCTTCGATAAGTTAGGAGTAGAGGCGCGCCTCGCGCAGCACCGCCCACTCAAGCTTCGTTCGGAGGAAACACGCCCGAAAGGGATAATCGAGCTACATCACGGTGGGAAAGCTCCGACAAGCTCCACCAGGTGGTACATTTCTTCGTAGTGAAGGCCTACTCGCAGTATAACATCATCTTGGGCGAGATTGGTGAACATTGTAAAGCGGTATGCTCAACATACCACCGACGATGAAGATCCCCACAAAGGGGTGTGGCCGTGATCCGGGGATCGAGCAGCGAGCGAATGCTTACAAGTCGCCCTCACGAGTGCGGGGGCTCCAACCCAACACCCACGGTGCATAGCACTAAAGAAACCCGAGGAGTTGGAAGTAAAGAGACAACGCTATATATCCGCAGCCCGGTGGAAGAGGTCATGCTATACAAAGGCGAGCCACTCAAGGTCGTCAAAATTGGCTTTACCGGCATCTCGAATTGAGAGAACAGGTTATCCAACTCTCAAGGAATTCCGAGCGTGTTTGCTTGGTCGCCTCGACATGACCGGGGTCTCCCGGGTATCATCACCCATAAGCTTAACATCGACCCGAAGACAAAACCGCTTCGCGAATAACGAATTTTTGCAAATGAACGGAACCAAGTCATCCATGACGAGGTAAATCAATTATTAAAAGCTCACATATTGTTCGGGTTAAATATCCGACATGGATAGCCAACCCGTGATGGTGAAGAAAGGAGGAGGGATGGCGAATGTGCATTGACTACTTGACCTCAATAAACATTGCCCAAAGGATTGCTATCTCCTTCCCAACATCGATAAGAAGGTCGACGCATTGGTGGGTTGAAGTCTTGATTTCTTGGACCTATATAAAGGGTATCATCAAGTCTTGATGGATGACGAAGATGCGGACAAGATACCTTCATTCTGAGACTTGAGTCTTCGCATACGAGAAGATGTCATTCGGACTTAAGAATGCAGAGAGCTACCTATCAAAGAATGGTAGACAAAATATTCCACCCTACATAGGTCGGAATGTAGAGGGTGTCGTCGGCGACATCGTAGTAAAAGCATGGAGGAAGCGCATGTGTCGCCGACCTCCGGATCGTCCTCGACTACTACGAAAAGTCAACCTCAAACCGAACCCCAGTGCGTTTGCGGTTCGGTCCGAAAATTTTAGGATCTTTGGGTTTCACAAGAAGGGTTAAAGCCAACCCATCCAAGGTTCAAACCATTCTAGAAATGAAGATGCGAAGACCATTCACGGCGTGCATGGTGACCGCATAGCCGCACTAAGCCGCTTTCTTTCAAAGGTCGCGGACAAGCGGCTACCCTTCTTCAAGGTACTCAAAAGGCTCGGAGTTCTCCGGAATGATACACATAAGTCCGCTTTTGAAGATCTCAAAACTACCTCGCCAAGCTTCCTACTCGTCTGTTCCGAAAGAAGGAGGTCATTTCCTATACCTCGCCGCTCGGACGAAACAATAAGTCTGCGATCTGTACGAGAGGAAGGACGCGTCGACTCGGTATACTTCATCAACCGAGCATTGAAAGGCCCAGAAACAAGGTATCAACCTTTGGAGAAGCTCGCCCTAGCATTAGTAAATGCTGCAAGGAGACTACGTCCATACTTCCATGCACATCCCATACAAGTCCTCACTGACCATCCACTTCGACAAGTGTTAACGAAGGCGTAAGCTTCGAGGAGAATTGCGAAGTGGGCCATTGAATTGGGCGAACATGATATATCTTTTGCCCGTCAAGCCATCAAAGGTCAAGCCTTAGCGGACTTTCTTGCCGAGGCTCACTTCGTCGAGAAACCGAAGCCCCGAGTCCGTGACGAGACAAAGCCGGTCAACCAAGTGGAGAAAACACCGAGGATTGCCGCAAGTCTAAGTTGACGGGCTTCGAAAAACGGTAATGAGTCGGCATCTGCTCCTTGGACCGAATGGCCAAGAGATCACATACGCACTTCGGTTCTCGTTCAAAAATACGAACAACGAAGTAGAGTATGAGGCCTTGATCGCAGGACTTCGCCTAGCTCAAAGTCTTGACACTGACGAAGAAAGTTCATAGTGACTCTCAAGTCGGTCGTAAGCCACATGTTGGGAAGACGAGGCAAAAGGCGATGGGATGAAGAAATACCTCGAGAAAGCCAAAAGCCTACAACAAACTTTCTCCCACTTCCAGATAATTCGCATCCCAAGGAGCAAAGCGGGCGGTGACATCTTAAGCAAATTGGCTCTGGTCAACAAGCCCGCCAAGAGAGAAGTTCAAACCGCAGCATAGATGATGCTAATGAAGGAGCCGAAGTCAACGTAGTCTCGACGAAGAACCTAATTGGATGACTCCTATTCAAGAATACACGGAGAAAGGCGAATCGCCCATGATAAGCTCGAGACCAGAGGATCCCGAACAAATCTTTGCGATATGTCTTCGGGCGGGGAGTTCTCTAGAAATCATACCTCCAAATCTCCCAAGATACTTGGGTCCAACCGAGCGATTACATACTACGGGAAGTGCAAGAAGCGATCATGCGAAGTCACATCGACCCCGAGCCTTGTCAAAGAAGGTCATGCGATGGGGATACTATTGGCCGACAATGTTCAAGACTCACTCAACCTTGTGAAAAGGTGTCCGGTGTCAAATTCACGGAACGTCACGAAGGCTACCTCGGACCGACCTTGCCTCCGTCAAAGCCCTCGGCCATTTATGCGATGGGGATCGACATCGTGGGCCCTTTCGCAAAGCACCGGCAACTCAATTCCCGATTCTCGCGATTGACTACTTCACGAAGTGGTAGAAGCTCAACCATTGGCAAAGATCACAAGCAAAACGCCTCAACTTCATCTAGAAGAACATAGTATGTCGATTGGCATCCCACATATCCTTCTTTCTGATAATGGGACACAATTCAACGATAAGATATTCAAAGATTGGTGTCAAGAGCTTGGATCCAACAAAGTTCACCTCGGTCGCCCATCCTCAAGCAAATGGTCGATGAAGTCACCAACAGAGACGATTGTGAAGGGTCTCAAAACCGTCTTGACCGAGCTAAGGGTCTTTGGGTGGAAAATTTACCACAAGTCTTATGGTCATACCGAACAACACCTCGGACGGCGACGGAGAAACACCCTACATCCGCATATGGTACCGGCGGTGATCCCAACAGAAATCGAATACCGAGCCCACACCATTCACTTCTCCGCCAAGCAAATGGGAAAATCTACGAACTGATCTAGATCCGCTCGAAGAAAGAGAGACCTCGCCTACATCAAGGAAGCTCAGTACAAACAACAAGTAGCTCGGTATTACAACCAGCGTGTCGGTCCCGGTTTCGGTGGCGACCTCGTGCTCGAAATAATGAAGTCGATAAGCCGCAAAGCTCGCAAACCGGAAGCCACATGGGAAGGACCTTACCGGTCGAAGAAGTCCTCGGAAAGGAGCCTATAAGCTCGCCCATTTGTCCGGTGAGCAAATATCCAACACATGGCACATCATTCATTTGAAGAGATATTTTGCATAAGTGTCAAAATTTGAGTCTTGTTCGTCTTTGAGTCCTGTTAGGTCGAGTCCGAGTCTTGTCGTCTTGTTCCATTATCTCTTATCAATAAAAATCTTTTCTCTATCTATTTTTTGTCTTGCATGTTTTCATTTGTCACTTATGCACATAACTCTTATAAAATACCATCTTCGGAGGACGAACAATACCCCGACGGAGATGACTACCTTCGTTTAATCGAGACGAACTTCAAACGCCAGAAGGGGACCACCCTCCCGATAAAACTTGGCAAACAGAACTCATACCTTCGTGCGAGGAAGGATACCTCGCTTATTTCGAGGACGTATACCTTCGACGAGGACCTAACTACCCTCGCTTATTTCGAGGAAGCTTCATATGAGGACGGATACCTTCGCTTATTTCGAGGGCGGATACCTTCATACGAGACGAACTACCCTCGCTTATTTTGAGGAAGCTTCGTGCGAGGACGGATACCTTCATTTATTTCAAGGACGGATACCTTCAGACGAAGACAAACTACCTTGGTTACGGCGAGAACGAGCTATCTTCGCCTAAACAAGGACGACCTACCTTCTTATTGGTTACGGTAATGGTGACAAGTGCTCTCGAAGAGTTAATGCAAAAGCAAAATAATTTTTATTTCAAATTATACATTTTGTACATCACGAGGCGAAGAAGGTTCGGGAGGCCGGAAAAGCAGCCAATCCCTAGCAAAATCGGATTCAACGGAGCATCTATACTAATCCAACCTCACCTCGCCCTCGATCTACGCTATGGGCCCCGCCACCGACCTCGCCACTTGACGATGCAGCCCTTCTAGATCGACCTCGATCGCTCGATGACGCCCGCCGCCGGCTCCTGAAGATCCACATCGCTCTTGGGCCATAGCCGTCTCTCTTGAGCTCGCCACTCCGGATCGTCAAAATTGAACATTTATTGTAGTCCGGGCGGAGAAGCCCGCAGAGAAGAAGAGGCCTGCATCCGATCGAAGCAGCTTCTTGTTTGTGGTTGTCGAGCAACGACGGTCTTGTATATGCCTCAGAGCCTTTTCAATTCGACGAACTGCTCCGTGAACTGCCAGGATTTCTTGCCGTACTCACGCCTGTACCTCGCGCAGCGAGCAACGGCCTCAACAACCTTAGCTTCGACCTCAGGAATGGTCATCCCACCACTTCGGTGGATGACTTCCTCGTACTCGGCATGCTCCTCAGCTATCAATTTAGCCTTCCCTCGCAATCTCAACTTCTCCTCCAACTCCAAAAGCGAGCCTCGAGCTCGTCACGCCTCTCTGGGCAGCTCTATGCTTAATATCGGCCTCCACCGCACATGGCCCACCGTCCCTTTATATGGAGGAGTTCGACCTCTTTCAATTCAAGAGCCCGCGACAAGTCTTGATTTGGTTCAACCAACGGAAGCATCAAACATTTCGTGGAAAGGCGAATAAAAGATAAGTTTCTTCACATAAACTTGTGATTTTATTATGCCTTGATGAAACCAATGTACATGTACATTCAAAAAAAAAAAAAAGAGGGATCAACCGACCCTCCGAAGCTTCGAACCTATCTATCTCGGCCGCCTCACGAGCTTGGGAAGCCTCGACCTCATCCGCCCTAACTTCACCTCTTTGGCTTGACCTCGGAACTCCAGGGGTCGACGCCTTAAAAGCTTCAAATGCGCCTCCCGACTCCTTAGCTAGATCGGCAATCAAAGCGTCGGTCGGGGATCTCGGTCCACCGGGCGAGCCGAACCCACTCGCCCACAAGCAGAGTCGAGGGGCAGTCGAGCTCTGCAGCACGGGCATCCTTCGCATCGCGGACAAGGACCTCGACATAGGCCGCCGCAAGCATCTTCCTCCGTCTCCTCATACCCATACTTGGACTTATCCATTCGGGTAATCATCGGCGACTTCTTCGATGGCATCTGCAGCGGCTTATTCAGGGACCTCGGCCACGTCGAGACCATCCGGAGAAGCCCGCAGACAGAACGACCTCCCAAAAGCACGGCATTTCCCTCGCGAGCTCGCCACGTCGGTCTCCCGACGGCGAGCTTCTCCACCTCGACCTTCATCAAGGCAACCTCGGCCTCCACCGCCTACAGTCCTCGTCGCCTCCGCCGCCTCGGCTACATTTGTCGCCTCAGCGGCGCCCGCGTCCGCCGCCTTCGTTTGACTAGGTCCCGGATCTTTGCCTCGGCATCGCGAATATCTTGGACGAGGAGATTCTTCTCCTCCTCCGTCTCACGAAAGATACCGGCAACCCGTCAAACCTGCGTAACGGCGCCTTTCAAGTAACCCGTTATAAGATCGAGACACTTTGCCCATCTCGTGAGACCGCCCTCGACATCTTGGCCATCTCGTGACATCCCCACGCCACCTTCGCCACCCTCGGCGAAACATCCTCGGCCCCTATACAAAAACCTATCGGTCGGAAGAACACATTCTTTATATTACTTCACAAAGTATAAGAATAAGTACGCTACCTCGGGAAAGATACGAGGCGGTCGCTGGGAACTGACGATCACACATTCCGGGTCGGCATCAACCGAGGTCTCGGGGATTGCATGCTTGACTTCTTCAAGCGTTTAAGTGGCTGCGGTGAAGGGACTTGAAGCTCTCCCGCCATTTCGAGGCATGTCCGGACATCCTTCAAAATCGAGATGGGAGCTCGGCGCCTTCCTCTTCTTCTTTCCCGAACAAGTTCACTACAAATACAACAAGTCGCATGTGCACGGATAATCATAAAAAAGGAGGGCCTCACCTTCACCACTCCACCTCGGTGACGGGATCATAAGGCTAAGCCCGCGGTGCAAGCTCGGCCTCGATAAAGCCTCGTCCACGAGACCAACTTTGTCCAAAGGCTCCTCCAGGGCCACCGTCGATCTCGTCGACAATCACATCGCCGATCTTCTCGATCGCCATCTAACTCAAGGATCCTCGAACCGATGTAAGAAAAACTTATTACGCGGTTCGAGATCTTGATTTTATCTTCGCTTTAAATTTGCGGCGGGTGATAAATAATACCACCCCGAGCCATCCTTCGATTGCAAAACCGGAGAACAAGCCCCGAGGAGAAAGGAAAATTATGCCGATGGGCATAGACACCTAGCCCGTCGGATGCGGGAAAGAATTTGGCGTAAGTTGGGCGAGATATGCCGAACATCCGTTGAAGTTCGACATATACGGGGATAAGGAAGGCGAAGACCAGCTCGGAGGTCGTCTTCAGACACGGTGACAAACCATCCGGAGGCACAAGCCCTATTCTCCTGGACGGGGCAACATACACAATATCGATTTAAATACGGTGTTGGGAGACAATCTCCCTTATATCGAGATTTTAAGATAGAAGAAAAGAAGACACTTTACCAAAATCCGCGATGGGGAACATGCAAAACCGCCGCGAATCCGATGGCGCATGCATGACAATCTGACGCCGGAGGATTTACTAGAAGAAGAAGCCATAACACTTTTTTTTATCGAAGATGATGGTGATGAGCTCAGAGACAACAATGGCGGATTTGTTACACGCTTTTTTTTTTTTCAAAATATCAAAAGTTTGAAAGTCCAAATTTTGAAATAGCAAAGTGATATGAGAAATGGCGTATCGAGGAAGATATTCCTCCATTATGCGTTTATCGGGAATCCAACCGCTGCACATTAAATGCGATTAAATGCGTATCACGTGTCCGTGCTCGGCGACGGCGTAAAAATCCGTGTTCGACCGCTAACGCCTCCTCGGTGAAGCGGTCGAAGACCTCGACAATGCCTCGTCGGTGAAGTCGGTCGAAGACCTCGACTTAACGCCTCGTCGGTGAAGCGGTCGAAGACCTCGCTTAACGCCTCGTCGGTGAAGCGGTCGAAGACCTCGACTTAACGACTCGTCGGTGAAGCGGGTCGAGACCTCGACTTATCGCCTCGTCGGTGAAGCGATCGAAGACCTCGACAACGCCTCGGCGAGAGATACAAACGGCACACACAACCTCGGCAGATGCCTCGCAAGCACGGCTTCGGTATATGACTTGGAAACATTGACACACTAAGTCGGATCCCGAAAAATGCCAACAGATCGTTCGCCTCGACATAAACAACCCCAAACCAACACGACCTCGCCTGCGTCTTTTGGGGGCTTGTGATAGGATATGGCCCAACTACGGTGCCCAAGCATCGGGCCCAATACAAGTAAAGTCGACATCAAGCTCGGCTGGACAAGTTCGCCCAAGAAGACCCTAAAACCGGTGGGAACGAATGCCCGGCCATATCTAAAGAATCCTAATTCGAAGGGATAGGATTAAGATCCTATCCAAGATCTCGAATCCTAGTTAGAAGACCTCGGATTTAGGATCTAGGTCAAAATGATTGTATATAAATAGAGGCTAGATTAGGCGAAATAGATCATCCACACTCTTTGTAATCGCTTTCTTACACATTCAATACACTAATACTCTCTTGCTCCGTGAGACGAGATCTAATTCAAAGATCGAACCACGTAAATCCTTGTGTTCTTCTCGCATTTATTTCCTAACGAAATTAAGATCGATCACATGGCATGCTCACGATTCTTAAGTTCGAATTCACCTTGCAAAGTTTAAATGTAACGTTTTAAGCAATGTTGTAAAAAGCGTGAAGCATGGTGAGGCATTTAAGTTTTGCCTCGACAATAAAGAACAAAAAATCCAAAAATTATAAATAAAGTATAAAATAATAGATAGCAAATCCAATATTAAATTAAAAGATTTTTAAGTCTTAAAAACTTAAAATAAAGACATAAAGTGGATATAAACAAATAATGTAATCTGTAAGCATCATTTAAAATTGAGAATAACATCATTTAAAAATATAATCTGTAAACATCACTCGAAATTGAGAATAACATCATTTTAATTTGAGAATAACATCACTTAAATAATGTAATAAATAGTAAAACATCTCACACACACATCAACTGAGTGAGGTCCACGGTGATGATTCATGAATCATGATTACACACATGACACATATCATATACTAACAGTAAGCCAGTAACAGCTCATATACACACATATCATATACTAATAGTAACATAGACACATCAACATTTCCCACACGATAATTGATAACACCCAGTGCCGTCATTCTCGGCCCACAGTAAATACAATTTCTGAAAATAGCTCCCAAATCAACCTGTTGGAAAATGCACGCTTACGGTTTGCCTCATGAGCAGCAGCAGGTAGTAGTTGGAAAATAAAGAAAATTGACTTGACTGATGGTTGGTATCTGATGACGAAGGGTAGTGGCGGCGGGGATGGGCGTACTACGACGATCGGCGATGGGATGACGTAGTGCTGCGAGAGAGGAGATGAACTGTTGAAGAGATGGCAGAGAAGCAAAACTGTTCGTGAACCATCTTCTTCAAAAAATTTAAAATTTTTGTGATTATAACTCAGATTAAGGTTTAATTAAATGGACTTTGTGTTGATTTCGTCAGGGCTCCCCTAATTTGGGCTCAAAACCTAAAATTGGAGCCCATATTAGTCGACAAAGGCCTCAATTGTGTCTCTGCGCTGATTCGCACAGAATCTTTATTATTATTCAGGCAACAATATCAAGAGGGTGATGATTAAACTAGACTCTAATTAAACAATGAATAACTCAAGAATAAAAGACTAACCCTAGGGATGTACTAAACCTAAACAGATTCACACAATTAATCTATTAACTTGTTTATCATTTTAATCCACATTTCATATAAAGGATCACTAATGTAACTACAGTCTTCCGCCAGGACAGCCTATAGTAGTGGGTTAACCTAAACTCTATTTCGGCTAGGACTCAAGAGAAGTAAGCTAATTACCAAAAGCACACAAAGAATAACCTCCTATAGTTTACCTATCTCCGCCAGGTCTCAAGGTAAGGTATGTGTTATATATTCAAGAAATCAACTATGCAATTAATTCCGTCAAAACATTGACCACATAACTAGCATGCATCAATACTGATCAGATACCAACACATGAGAATTAAAGCCAAGAATCATAAATCATAAATGGGAAGACAAAACAATATCAACAGATAAATCACATGAATCTAATTAGATATACAAACCCAAGGATCAATAAAGATTTAGCTACTCATAATTAAAATACCAAAAAAAGAATTAAATAAAGAAAACATGAATTGAATTGATTGAATAAAATCGTGAAAATCCACAATGAATAACGTAGTATCTTGAATCCACAATAATTCTGAACTCTCAAAGTAATTAAATCCGAAATTGGAATGAAAAGAATTCTCTCAAAACGCTAAAGCAAATCGTCTTTGGTCTAAAATCTCTCGTAAAAAGTCCCCACTTGATTCTCGATTGCTCCACCTATTTGTAACCCTAATCCTACATTGGCTCGTGAGATTCACCTGACGAGCAAACGTCGCGAGCCAGAGTCAAATCGTACGCCCGTCCTGTCTCGTAACCTTGGCCTCACGAGACTACGTCACGATGTAGGGTCGCGAGACGTCACTTCGTCAGCTCTCCGTATTTCTTCGCGACCTTTTCTCGTGACATAACCCCACGAAGAAAGGTCACAAAGCGTAACATGTTTCTTCACGCGTTTGTACTTGCGAGACTCCATCGCGACACTTCCCCACGATGAAATGTCGCGAAGCGCTTCTTTGTTTTCTTCGTGTTGGTTCACGAGCTGATTTCGTGACTAACTCGCGATGAAGGCTTGCGAGCTCATGTGGGAAAACCCTCTTTCTCGTGATCCACATTTTGACATCCAAACCTGTGGAAAAAAAATGACACGAAATACACACGACATAATATCTTTCAAGGTAAACATAAACATATCAAACGAACGCTCATATGACCACTTAACTATTATAAAATGAACGGAAACAGTCTCAAAAACCAGATAGAAATGAGGTTTATCATGCATCGAGATGGCCCGATGCGGTCGGTGAGGCTGGCGCTTAGGAATTGCAGAGAGAGGTGGTTGCCCTGGGGCGATTTTTGGCCACCACGCCTTGAGGTACGCCTCGAAGAGGCTGTCTCTGGCTCTTTTCGCAACACTGGTTTTTGTTGGATTTGTATTCTGAAAGCAGTTTGGTTGAACTTGTATACAATGTTTCTTTTTACCACTATTACAATCTCTTATCTGAATTGCTTACTTGATTGCATATGTTTGTCCCTTTATCTCATAAATAAGTTAGATCATACAGTGTGTAGTAGATCACATAAGTCTGTATGATTGGTCAAGCTTAATGAGATATAAAAAGAATCACAGCTGAGACAACTTGAGGACGAGTTGTCGGTATAAGGCATGTGTATAGATAAGAAGTGACTTGACTTAGTTGCTTGTCTATACTGGCACGTCTCTGACGTATTGATGGATCACAGTGAGATGAGTTCTTCTATCTGACCGTCGTGAAGAACCTAGATCTCAGTGCCTTTATGTTGATATAAACCTCGATAAGATATTAGGTGAGTATGAGTTCTTGACCATCACTTTGACTTGTTATGGGTGAGGGTTACATGAGATAACCTAATATTCTCCGCATCTTAGGTGGTGGCGTTGCAGATGTCATGCGAGTTGCTCAGACGAGTCACCGTATCCGCTTAGGATGATGACGCCCCTTAAGGAGCTCAAAATGTTTATTGTACTAAACCCTGCAGGTTGTGTTATCTCAAGTACAATAATATGGTTGAGTGGTATTACTTAAGGAATTAAAGAGATTAATTATTTTAAGCAGTCAGAACGCTGTAAATAATTAATGGACGTACGATATCTTAAATACGGTGATTCGTTAAGTCTAAGTGCAAGCCCGACTCAACTTCGAAAATAAAGGGGTAAGTCAGCATTTATTCTCTAGTGGCATGAATAAATGTTTATGAATTAATTTATGTTCTGGGCTGAACAAAAGATAATTAATATATTAGAGGCTCATCTTTATTCCTTGCATTTGATCCCTGGGCTGGCCCATCAATGCCTGAAGCTGCTAAGAAATTCGTCCACCTCATTAGAGTCCCATAGAGATTCTGTTTTGATCCTCTCTATCTAAAAAGATATTATTATATTTATTAGATATGCAGAGATCCTATCTAAATGAGATCTAGGGTTGCATTATAAATATAAGGTGAGAGAAAATCAAAATCTAATCCTAAGAGAAGAATTTTCGAAAATTATACTATTCCAATAGTTAGGATTTTCGAAAATCTCAAGGTGTGGAAGAAGGCGAATTTCAGAGTACTCTCCATAGATTGTCCTCACTCGACATTGAGTTTAGTATCGGGATACGATCCGTAAGATCAAGCACCAGTCTTGATCTAATTCTTGCCTCGACAAATTCGCGGTAAACACGAGAAAACACCAACGTGTTGCAATTAATTATATAGGTGCATGCTAGGTATATAATCAATGTATGGTTAATTAAACATCCAAGATGGATCATCGGGAGAGGGTTAAAATCAGATTTCCCTACAATTGGTATCAGAGCCTGGGATCAGAATCTTGGCTCTGTTGGATTAATTCATGTTTGATTATTACGTGCGCAATTAATTAATTGTGGATCTGTCGTTCATCGTGGCTCATTTTATTTTTTTCGGATTTTGTTTTTCACCACGAGAAAATTCGTGGTTAGATTAGGATTATTTTTGTAAATCAAATATGTAAAAGAAGAACGAAGACGAAGAACACGAAGAACGAGATGACGGAGTCGGTCGCACGGCGCGATGGAAGGCTGGCTGGAAACCGGACGCACGGCGCGAGGGTGTGCGGGCGACGGCACGCTGAGCGTGCTCGGTGCTCGCAGCACACCGCTCGGCAACGTAGGCGTGATTCTCGACAAAGACGCAGGCGGGCTGTCGCGGACGGCCCGTCGCCTTCAAGCGGTATCGGCGACGCAGCGGCGCGCACTGGCGGAGTCTTGACGCACGTCGGCACTCGGTTGTGCGATTTTTCCACGCGAAGCCTCGGCACACCTAGGCGCTGAGCGTGCGGGGTGCGCAATTCTCACGCGGATGCCGGCGGCGACGCGTGCGTCGCGAATTTCGCGATGCACGGGCGGCCTCGGCCGAAAGGCACGTGAGTTTCGGCAAAGACCGACGGCCTCGGCAGGTCGCGCACGGCTACACCTGGGCAACAGCGTGAGTCGCGCTCGACGGTCTCGGATGCAATGCGCAGGCGATGCTCGGCGCCTCGGCTGGCGGCGGACATCGCTAAGCGACTTTGGCGGCGACACATGCGGCGACGCGTGGCGCCACGAGACGTCTGCGATGGAGGTCCCTCAGGCGACGCAGCTTCTCGGCGGTGGGCGGCGCGCTCGGCAACTCGGCCAGTGGGCGGCATACCTCGGTAACTATCGGCGGTGGGCGGGCAGCGGGAGGCGGCGGATGGTCGCTGGGGAGTCTTGCGTGGGTTGTGCCCTAGCGCGCACGGCCCAACCCATCTTGGGCCGACTCGGCCCAGTTCTGGTCCAGACTTGATTTTTCGATCTGCTTCCAGATTTTCGACCCAACCCGACCCAATCCACTGTTCTGGCCCGTTTTCAAAATTTCGGCCCAAATCTAGTTTTGACGAATCTGGTCCGTGCCAGTGCACGCGAGACCCGTTTGAGATTTTGAAGATCCGTACTTTGCAAATTCATGTAATAAATTAGGCGGAAATGCGGTGATCCACGAGTGGCGCGATGAGCAATTTATTTTATTTTTATCGTTCAAAGCATGTCGTGGATGTTTAAATTATGCAGAAGCATGCTATGTATGTTTAATTACGTAGATAAACATATTGTATATTTTCCTGATTGGATGCACATAGTAAGCATGCTAGGTTTATCGTGTTTTTTCAAAGCATATTTTAGAATTCTGCGAGCATGTTTTACATGTTGAGTTCTATAGAAAGCATACTAGGATTACATGATCTGCATGGACAAACCTTTTGAAACAAAAAGACTAAGCAAGAAACTCGACATATTAATTTCTAAAATTAAGATGTCAAGACCTCCACTTTTTGATCTCTAAACAAAGTGATACGCATTGTGAGTAAACGTCCACACGCGTGGCTTGCTTGCACTATTTGTCATAAGTTTGTTAGATGAGATTTCTAAATAAAACATTTTAATCTATTGAGAAGTGGAAGTTTCATGTAAACGCCCACACGCTGCGGGTTTGCATATGCGATTTTCATAAGTTCTCTAGAGATAGATTTAAAATGAGAAGACAAAAGAATTTGGATTGGAAGCGGCATGGTCCGAGTGAGTATGCCAATTCTAAGAATTCATTTTCTGCTGTTAAAATTGTGGCCATTACTTAGACATCACCTCAAGTACAACTTCCCGCGAAGTCCTTTCTTGTGATAGTGATGTGGTCTAGTAAGGTCCAATCATTAATTTCATTTGTCATAAGGATAAGTTGACATGGATTGAAATTAAATGACTAAAAGGTATATTTTAGTCTGGTCGGGGGTTCATGTGTAAACGTCCACATGCGTGGCTTGCATATGGGATTCCTTGGGCGATTGGAGATTTCAATTAATATTGTTTTATCAAAATGTTACAATATTGTTGTTACGAATTATGTGCGATCGTATGCTTATGTGTTTATATTGCTTTTCAGATATGTCTCTTACACCGATTATCAATATGCTCGCACAAAATCCTCTATCCGGTCCAAATTTTATCGAGTGAAAACGAAACATGGAATATGTTCTTATCGCCGAAGAACACATGTTTGTTCTCACTACTCCAAAAACTGATGCCCTTACTGACGCATCGACGAATGAGCAGCGAGAGTCAAGCAGACTTTGGCATAAGTCAAATAATATGGCCAAATGCTATATGATGACTACTATGTCTAAAGGCTTGCAGCTGTAGCATCAGTCAATGGTACACGCGACTGAAATATAGTCAAGTCTCGAGATTAAGTTTGGGCAGTCGGATCGGACAGTCCGCTTCCACACAATGAGAGAAATCTTAGCGTGTAGGATGGAAGAAGAAAGTTCGGTCCATGAACATGTCTCTCACACGACTCATCTCATGGATAGTCTTGATCAGTTAGGAGGAGGTATTGACGGTGAGTCCAATGTCGATATCATCCTTAACACACTGCCCAAGTCTTTTGAGAATTTTCGCGTGAACGCGATCATGAGCAAGATCGAGTATACACTTAGTCAGTTGCTAAATGATCTCGTGGCTGCGGAAGATGTCATGGGAAAAGGAGCACATGCCCTTGCTAGCACATCTAAGGGTCCCAATTTTCCATTGAAAGGTGGAAGAAGAAAAATGGGTGCCAAATGTGGTATAGACAAGGAAGCTAGTGGGAGCAGTGGGAGTAAGAACATGTCAGCCACCGGAGGCTTGAAAAAGCCAAAGGAAAGAGGCAAGTGCTTCAAGTGCGGCAAGACTGGGCATTGGAATGCTAAGTGCCCCATGCTCAAGGCTAAAGGTACGTCATTTACTTTAGTAACGGAAACATGTTTAGCGACTCGTTCTACTCATTCATGGGTAGTAGATACAGGTGCGACTGATCATGTTTGTTACATCTTGCAGGAGTTCCTGCGGATAAGGGAGCTGCTTGATGGCGAGATAACGATCTCCATGGGCAACACGGCGAAAGTCGAGGCTGTTGCAGTCGGAGATGTTTCTTTATGCTTTGATAGGACAGTTTTAGCATTAAAAGACGTTTTATATGTGCCGGAGTTTGGCGGAACCTTATTTCGGTTTCCAAACTATTTATACATGGATATTTAGTTGTTTTTTATAGTGGTGTTTCTATCATAAGAAATGACGAAGTTATCTGTGGTGGCACTTTACATAATTCGCTTTATACTATTTCTGCCAAGCATAATACCTTTAATTATGTTGCATCTACATCAAACCTTAAGAAGATGAAGTCTTCTTCGCTAGATGACACCACATTTCTTTGGCATCTTAGATTAGGTCACATCAATCTAAATATGATCCAAAGACTGGCTAAGAATGGAGCGTTGGGTGTTATTACAACAGTTACTCCGTTCCCAGTCTGTGAATCATGTATAGAAGGAAAGATGTTGACCAGACCCTTCAAAGCGAAGAGTTATAGAGCCAAAGAAGTGTTGGAGCTAGTCCATTCTGACCTGTGTGGACCGATGTCCACACAAGCTCGTGGAGGGTACGGTATTTTGTCACTTTCATCGACGACACTCAAGGTGGACATACATATACCGCTTCATCGCAAGTCCATGCTTTGAGAAATTCAACGAATTTAGGCGAAAGTGGAGACGGCTAGGTAAGAGTATCAAGTCACTACGGTCTGATCGCGGTGGCGAATACCTCGATGACGAGTTCATGGACTATTTGGTACAGGTGTGGGGTTACTCCCACCACTACACCGTGCACACCACAACAAAATGGTGTGTCGTAGGCGAGAACAGACTCTCTTAGAAATGGTTAGATCAATGATGAGTTATGCAACATTACATATTTCGCTTACGGGGTATACTTTAGAAACAACGGCATACTTACTAAATCTAGTACCGTCCAAGTCACCGATAAGACCCCTTCGAAGTTACGTGCAGGCGCAAGCTTAGTTTAAACCACATAAGGATATGGGCGGGTCCGACACGTGTTTGAACAAGAAAAGGCGACAAGTTGGAGGCTAGATCCGAAGCAAGGTCATTTATCGGCTATCCTAGAGGAACGAATGGTGGTTATTTCTATAGTCCTAAGGATCAGAAGGTCGTTATTAGCACTAATGCCCGATTATTAGAAGAGGATTATATGAAAAACCATAAATCCAAAGTTGAAATCATACTTCAAGAATTAGAAGATGATCGTATTCCGCCACCGATTAAACCAAAGGTATGAGATGTCGTGTCCAGTGGGAGAGATCGACAACAAATACTTCAAGAAATTGAAATGGGTCGAGTTCCACTGGAGATACCGACTGTACAAGTGGCATCTATCCAACAAGTTGTGCAAGATAGAGAACCACGTGTTATTACCCATCGTTGCCGATGGCGCCTCGTCGTCGAGAGTGATTTATGTTCGTGGGTGAATCTTGAATTTAGTCGTGAAACGAAAGAGGCTATAATCGACCCATGGACATACGGTGAGGCGATACTGAGACAGATGCAAAATCATGGCACACGCGATGGACTTAGAAATTGAGTCCATATGACTATGGATGTATACGAAAAGACACCTCTACCGGATGGCAAGGAAGCTATCGTAGTAAGTGGGTATACAAGAGAAGAGATTCGAGATGGAGAAGTTTTGACTTTTAAAGCCGTGCTTGTGGCGAAGGGTACACTCAGATTGAGGGTATCGATTTCGATGAGACCTTTTCGCTGTAGCAATGCTCAAGTCCATCGTAATTCTTCGGCCATAGCACTCACCCGAACCTTGAGGTTTGGCAAATGGATGTGAAAACCGCTTTTCTAACGGTTACCTTGAAGAAGGTAGAGACATCTATATGCAAGAACCGAAGGTTATGTGGTGAAGGGTGAAGAGCATCTAGTATGGAAGCTTAAGAAGTCTATTTATGGACTTAAGCAAGCTTCTCGATCATGGAACTTACGCTTTGACGAGTGTTAAAGTCCCATGGATTTACCCGGTTGCTCAGCGAAAGTTGTGTGTATCGTTTGGATGTCAACGGTGACGTGGTATTTCTTGCACTTCGTGATGACATCCTTCCACTTGGCAACAATGTGAAGTCATTATCGGGGCGTAAAGAGTTGGTTATCCGATCGCCAAATGAAAGACTTAGGAGATGTAGCGTACATTCTTGGGATCAAGGTTTACGTGATCGCAAGAGAAAATGTTGATCTTATCTCGGGCGTCTTACATTGATACTGTAATTACTCATTTTAGCATGCAAATCGCCAAGAAGGTTGCTACCTTTCAAACATGGTGTTCCTTTATCTAAGGAGCGGTCACATATGATTGCAAATGAGATAGAGGAATGAGACAAGTTCCTTACGCTTCCCGTAGGAAGTCTCATGTATGCAATGCTATGTCTGAGACCCGATGTCTGGCATGCGGTAGCATAGTAGCTAGATATCGATCTAACCTGACAAGCTCATTGATTTGCGGTAAAACATATACTCAAGTACACGAAAAGGACTCGAGAATATAGGCTAGTTTACCAAGCATATAGTCTAATGCCTTTGGGTTATTCGGACTGGATTTCCAAGCTAACCATGATGAGAAAAAGTCTACCTCGGGCTATGTGTTTATCTTGGAGGAGGCCAGTATCACAGTGGAGTGCAAAGCAACGATGCATTGCGACTCTACCATGGAAGCCGAATATGTAGCCGCCTGGAGGTAAGGAAGTCAGTATGGTTCAAGAACTACCTCATGGATCTAGATGTGGTACCTTGTTTGCCCAAGAGTATCATAGTATATTGTGATAACTCGTGAGTGCGAGTGGCAAACTCAAGGAACCACGGATCCACAAGCAACCAAACACATGAGAGAAAGTATCATGTCATATGAGAAATCGGTTAGAGCGAGGAGACATGCTAATTGAAAAGATTGGCTGCATGGATAACCTAGTGACTCGTTCACAAAAAGCCTGCCGCAAAAAGTCTACGAAGAGCATGCTCGAGGATTTGGATTGCGCAAGATGACACCCACTTAGGAATGAAACTTTTGTATAAGTGGGAGAAAGCAAAGTGATGGTATTGTTTGTAAAAGCTAGTAGAGAGACACATTGTATACTAAAAGTTTGCTTTAGTATAAGTGGGAGATTGTTGGATTTGTATATTGAAAGCAGTTTGGTTGAGCTTATATACAATGTTTCCTTTTACCACTATTACAATCTCCTATCTAAATTGCTTACTTGATTGCATATGTTTGTCCATTTATCTCATAAATAAGTTAGATCATACAGTGTGTAGTAGATCATAGAAGTCTGTATGATTAGTCAAGCTTAATGAGATATAAAAAGAATCACAGCTGAGACAAATTGAAGACGAGTTGTCGGTATAGGCTGCGGTATAGATAAGAAGTGACTTGACTTAGTTGCTTGTCTATACTGTTACGTCTCTGACGTATTGATGGATCACATTAAGATGAGTTCTTCTATCTGACCGTCGTGAAGAACCTAGATCTCGATGACTTTATGTTGATCTAAACCTCGATAAGGTATTAGGTGAGTATGAGTTGGTGACCATCACTTTGACTTGTTATGGGTGAGGGTTACATGAGATAACCCAATATTCTCCGCATCTTGGGTGGTGGCAGTGCTTGTATGTCATGCTAGTTGCTCGATCAGTCACCGTATCCGTTTAGGATGATGACATCCTCTTAAGGAGCTCAAAGGTTTATTGTACTAAACTCGCGGTTGAGTTATCTCAAGTACAATAATAAGGTTGAGTGGTACTACTTAAGAATTAAAGAGATTAATTATTTTAAGCGATCGTAAGCGTAAATAATTAATTGACGTCTGATATCTTAAATCGGTGATTCGTTAAGTCTAAGTGCAAGCCCGACTCAACTTCGGAAATAAAGGGTAAGTCGAGATTTATTCTCTAGTGACATGAATAAATGTTTATGAATTAATTTATGTTACGGGTGAACATAAGATAATTAATTTATTAGAGGCTCATCTTTATTCCTTGCATTTGATCCATGGGCTGGCCCATCAAGGCCTGAAGCTGCTAAGAAATTCGTCCACCTCATTAGAGTCCCATAGAGATTCTGTTTTGATCCTCTCTATCTAAAAAGATATTATTATATTTATTAGTTACGCAGAGATCCTATCTAAATGGGATCTAAGGTTGCATTATAAATATAAGGTGAGAGAAAATCAAAAGTTAATCCTAAAAGAAGAATTTTCGAAAATTATACTATTCCAATAGTTAGGATTTTCAAAAATCTCAAGGTGTGGAAGAAGGCGAATTTCTGCAGTACTCTCCATAGATTGTCCTCACTCGACATTGAGTTTAGGCAATCGGGATACAATCTAGAAGATCAAAGCACGAGTCTTGATCCAATTCTTGCCTGAAAAATTCGCAGGTAAACTCGAGAAAACACCAACGTGTTGCAATTAATTATATAGGTGCATGCTAGGTATATAATCAATGTGTGGTGAATTAAACATCCAAAATGGATCATCGGGAGAGCGTTAAAATTAGATTTTCCTACAGTTTTAAGCACCGAGATGTAAGCCTCGAGGCGATTTGAGATATAAAACCGAGGTGTAAATCATAAAAACATTAATATACAAGAAATATAAATTATTAACTTAAATTAATGTGCAATAGCCAACAAAGATAACAATTTTACAAGTATTTGCTCCTTTTTATTTGAAGTATAGTTCATTAAATAGTGTCCAAAAGAAATATGCAACATGAGAGAGACAGAGAGAGAGATGGGGGAGATAAAGAGAGAGAGATAGAGGAGAGAGAGAGTTTGAGAGAAATGATGACCATCTATCTATTATACTAAAGCAAAGTAGTTGCA
This sequence comes from Salvia rosmarinus, assembly GCA_036937905.1. Lineage (NCBI taxonomy): Eukaryota > Viridiplantae > Streptophyta > Magnoliopsida > Lamiales > Lamiaceae > Salvia > Salvia rosmarinus. The sequence continues at coordinate 79,404,228 of CM072815.1, read as the reverse complement.
TGAAAATTCCCTCCAACACATTCCTTATCCCGCCAAAATCTATTCACTTTCATGCAAATAATATAATTAATTCTCATTCTCATTCAAAATATGAATTAATGTTGCCTCTAATTATTCCATGCATGCAATAGTTCCAATGCATATTTTTTAATTCCAACCGAACCTTTTCCACTTTCAATGAATTAATTAATGCAACCTATAATTGTTGCATACAACCTATAATTATTCCATGTATGCAACGGTTCAAATGCAAGTTTTTTAATTCCAATACTAATACAATAATACAACCTGTAATAAAATATGCAATTAATGAGCCACACGCATGCAAAAAAGAAGTTACTTTTTCTTCAAATGGTAGTCTATTTGTTTTTTAATTCCAATACTATTACAGTAATACAACCTGCAATAAAAAATGCAATTAATGATACAACATATTGAACCACACGCATGCAAAAAGAAGTTACTTTTTTTTTCAAATGGAAGTCTATTCATCTCCTTCACAATCCAGTCTATAAATAATAACTGTCTTCACAGGTTTTACACTTCAAACTTTCAGATTTTAGCAGTTCAGTTTTTATACTTTAACTAAGTACTTCCAGATTTCTATAATTCGTAAGTTATACATTTAGCTTTTAAATGTTTATAAGTTCATAAGTTCATTGCTTATATTACATAAGTCATTCAATGTTGCTAATATTGCAATATGTTTGATGGCTGCAGATTCTCCACTCAATATGGTTGGGATGTGGTCACTTTTCAATGATCTTCGCCCCTTAGCAATGTCACCTGCAGTTAAAGCAAGACTTATAAGATGTTATGGCATGCCTTCAACAAAAAATGATGAGCTAAACAGTTTTGAGTATATCTTTCATGATGTTGAGGTAGCATTCAACTCATTTCTCAAGTTGTTAAAGTTAAATGAATAAATGAGTATGATAAATATTTCTCAAGTTGTTATAATATTTGTTGTCAATGTCAAAATAATTCTGGAACAAGACTCACATGTATATTAAAATGTTGAAGATATGAATTCATGATGTTTAGCTATTTCTAATCGTTATAACAAGACTTACACGTATATTAAAATGTTGCATGTTGCAGGGAACTAGGTATCATTTCACGGCACCAAAATTTATAGCATCTCACTTCACCTCTAAATTTCAAGAAGGAGAACATTATGCTATACGGAACTTCGGTGTTACACATAATACATCAAAGTGGAGAGTCACTTCACACAAGCACGGCTACTTTTTATGGAAACACGAAGCACGAGTTGAATCTAATCCAAGTTTTCCTAATGTCATCTACTCATTTTGTAGATCAATAAAACATAAACCAAATAAAAATTAAAAGAGTTTAAATAAAGACTTGAACGATTACCTAGATGGCTAGGTTGTTTGTATCCTAAACCATCATTTTCATAAATTTCTAGATTTATGTTCCCGCAATGTGATATAACATTACATTATTTATTTTGATATATTTTATAGACAAATGCTTCAAATTATATCGTGACGGTGAATACGCACCAAATTATAGTTATCTAAAATTAGCAATCAAGTGTTTTTAAGTATTTACATGTAAGTAAAGATAATAGTATACTAAGCGGACACCAATATGCTCTATCTCATGATCTTCTCAAAAGAAAGCGAAAAGGTATTAAAAAGTGCAGAATAATTATGTAACATGCCAGCATTAAATGCAAATATGTCTTGAGAATTTCACTCAAAAGTACCTATTAAGTATGTAAATGCAAATCAGTCTTGAGCATGTGAACATGAAATTAAAAAGAACAACTATCATTAGTATAAAAGCATAAAAAATGTATTTGTAGAACGTTTCAATGAAAACACTACTATCACGCCACATATAATCATACAGAGAACATCAACCTCAAATTTCAAAGTATTCCCAAAGTTTCAGTTAAGTGAAGATTGGGAAGATAACCAAGTCTACTACACTACATCAACCTGAGACCTCAAAAATTCCCAAAGTTCCAACTCAGTGAAGATGAGGAAGATAACCAAGTCTACAACACTCGGAAAGCAAAGCAGAACGTTTCAGAGAAGTGAAGGTAATTTTCCTTGAGATTGTCCTCTTTACTCCTCAGACATTCTAAGTTCTAGGATATAACCATAACGTTTTCCCCGAATAGAAAATATAGGTGGGTGTGGGAACAGAGAATTTTTAAATCACAATTTCAATTTTGATTTGTTTTAACTCATCCCAAAATAAACAAGATTTAAACTCATATAATCTCAAGACAAAAATAAATGGAAGAAGCAAATGATCAAATTCCTCAAAAATAAATAAAACAAGCGATTTGACATCATAAAACTAACCCTAGGTTGAAATTTCTCATCGATAATGCGCACTTTCATCTGTTGAACGAATTCCTATAGAAGACAAGGTGTACCCAACTTAATCGATCAAATAACTGTAAACAAAATGAAATTGAGATAATATTAGACATAGATCTAGAAATTGTGAGAAAGGGCTGAATTTGAGTGAGTATAATTTATTTCGGAAAGTAAGAATCGAACAAAAAGGAGATTAAGATTCAAATGGCAAAACTTCACGATGACCGTAAAATCGAATGATCGCCAAAGAGAGGATTGAAGATGTGGCGCCTTTGAAGAAAAGGGTTTGAAAGTATCTCTAAAGCTCAATGCCTTCATTTTCATTGCGAGTATTGGGCCCTACTATTTTTAAGTATTATTTATTATTTATGCTTTCGGTTGATTAGTATAGTTGACTAAATCCACTGTAATATTTTATATTTTGTTTAGATGTATTATAAAAACAAAATAAAATCAAAACTATATATTTATTATATAACGATATATACATATTTGGTGCATTCGTTGTTGGTTATTAAAAAATACTAGAACTTACTATCATTAATCATTTAATATATATATATTTGTACGTAAATAAGTTATGAGAAAATAAATTTTTACATTAAAGAATCTCAATGCTACGATATAATTTGAATACTATGAGTACAAAATTGACAAATCAATTATAATTTCTAAATTATATTTTAATTTTATATCTCTTGATTATTATTATACTAAATACTCAAAGTACTAATTCAAGACTTAATTTATAGAATAGATACTATACATTTAATTTCTCAATTTGAATATCTTGGTATATAATTAATAATAGATTATATATGTTGGGAAAAATATTTATACTATAATATCACGAACTATAATTAAGATTTCAAATATATTTAATTTTCTTTTATTTAACTTTTTATTGTATTTGAACTTATAATCTTAAATATAAATGTATATGCTTAAGAAAACAATTATATAACAAGTAAAAAAATTAATAAATATTAAAGTAATTTATCCACTTCATGTGTACATTGTTTTTAAATAAGTCGCTAACATACTTATAAAATATATAACGTTATAAAATATTGTGTAGCTCTCAATGTTATTGTACTTCAGTTTTCTAAAATTATTCAATTTAAAATGATAACACCTCTATGATATTAATATTTACTAATTTTTAATATAATTATTTAACAATGAATTTTTAGATAAAATAAAATTACTCCGTGCATCGCACGGGCGCAACACTAGTATAAAGTAGAGCAGGATAGAGCAGAGAAATCCACGATAGAGAGGAGAAATTAGGTCTTAATTCACTCAATTAGAGATAATTTTTATCAGCCCATTTGTAATTAAACTAAAAATAATGAAGCTCATTCAATATTAATTAATAAAAGCCCAAAACAGAACGAAAAATTGAAATTTTGATGAAAGCGCGAGGTGTCCGCCTCAGTTTGCCTGAGGGTCCGTTTCGTGCACAGTAGGTGAGGCACCGTCTCAAAGGCGGTTTCTGAGCGCGTCTCATCAACGCCTTTTTAAACCATACATGCTTGCTTGTTTCCCGCTGTACATACATTGAGTACTGGGAGATATTTAGAGGGTGTTTGGCCGAGCTTATAAGCTCCCCAAAAATAGCTTATAAGCTGTTTTTCAAGCTTAAAAAACAGCTTATAAGCTGTTTTGAGGAGCTTATAAGCTCAGCCAAACACCCTCTTAATCTGTATATGTTGAAATAGTAGTCTGACTGCGATTGACTTCTCATCTAGCTTGAAAAGTTGTGGGATACATTGATTTATGTTGTTCACTGCTACATGGATACTATCAGTGCATTCCCGTGTAGGTTGATTATGCATATTTTGTTAACCCTTTCCATCTACCTTGTAAATATCTCTCAATAAGAAACCTTTCTGACCATTTGTTGTCATATGTTTTCATTATGTCCAGGAACGTGAATCAGTCCGACCTGAGGAGGGCTGCCACCAGTTTTCTCCAGGCCTCGAGTTAATGCACGAGATAGGCTGAGATTAAGTGGGAATGACAGGCTTCCCGGAGCCGTGCTGCTTGCTAGAGAAATGCTTCTGCAAAGACTGAGAGGTGTTATGCTTTCTGGCAGCAGGTTGGTTCAGATGTTTGAAACTTATTACTACTTTCATGCATTTGATTAGTAATCCCACACTATTACAGTGATCTACTTTTCTTACAGCTTGTTATTGTGGCTTTCTAATTGGAATACTATGTTTCTTTGTAAAGATGGAGTAACATGAACTCATCTGGTAGCCAACGTAGTGACTTTGCAATGGGAGATGACTTCAGGCTCATTGATGTTGGGGAATGGGAAATGGAAATATCTAGGGAGTGGCTTGCAATAGCTCCCATAAGCAATGCAGTTGGTCAATATCTGAACAAGAGGCCTTCGGGAATTACTCAAGAGCCCTAAGCTGTTTGTCGGTCGAGGTATACTGTGTCACAATAAAATTGATGAACAGCTCGTCTCAAGGGCATCAAGGAGTGTAGCATATGCCTGGAGAGTTTATTGGTAGGAGATCAACTGATATGTCTACCATGTGGACACAAGTATCATTTTGTTGCTTGGATCCCTGGGTTTGGACTTGTGCAGACTGCCCATATTGCCGTATGAGTATTGATGTAACTTCTGACAGAGTTAAAATGATCCAGAATGTTGATCTGTTATAAGGTCTTTTGTAATGTTATACTAGTTGTTCACGTCTGTGTTGTGATCATTATGCTTTGGCGAGAATTGAGAAGTCTTGTCTTGTAAATTGTTGTTTCTACTCTGACTCTAACGTAACTAGAACAAAGTTGTAAATTGTCTTAGAATGTACAATAAAGACGGGAGAAGTTGGCTACATGTTCCTCTTGTGAAGTGTTTACTGCATCCTGTTATGTTGACCTTCTTAACCACTGTAGAATAAGAATACATATAATCACAATTCAGATGTGACTGGTTTGTCGGGCCATCTTCTACCTCGTCTGACTACTGCTGCAGGTATACCATTCTCATTATGAATGAAGGTTTATCACGTTATAAAAACGAATAGCATCACGTAACAATATTAGTTGTAGTTGTATTGATCAGAACATTATATTGTAATATTTTGTAGCATATAAATGCAAGTCCCCGAATCTGAAAGCAGCAGGTTGTTTGGGAGATGTTCAGCTCATGATCCACCCTAGCCTGTCGTGTTTCATGTCTCAACGAGGTAGTTTCGGACCCAACTACTACACCAGTTGAGTGATTCAACATTTGCTTGTAAGTTGTAACTGTTTGTCCCCTGAAAATGAAATTAGGACAAAAATCTTATATACAACATTTCAATACATTCATAGCAAATCTATCTCACTTCATAAAACATTATCAAATCTACCCATTTCCATCATTTGAGACCAATCTACCCTTCAATTCAAAAAATCTGCATATATTCCTTTATTACAGCCAAACCACATTCATTAATGGAGATTAACATGCATAACTATCAGGCTAAGCATGCTTCCGTATAATTATAAAAAAAATCAACCGAGTATCGACTTCATACATTTTTTACTGATATGCTATCGAGTCACGTTCCTTAAGGTCTTGGGATATTTATAGGTTTCGAGCTACTTTCGAGCTTCTCCAACCACATGTTCACAATCGATGGACTCCTCTCCATTAGAACTCCTTCAGCAACACATAACACATCCTCGTTTATTTCTATCCAGGGAGTACGATACTTAGTCGACTATATGGAAGAAAATTTCTATGAAAGACACTAGAATAGTTGGACGAAAGCCTTCACTTTTATTGAGGACTATAAAATACATAATACATAATTGTATCTTCTTTTGGAAGGAAACTAACTTGTTTAGATACCTATGATAGCCGGGTACACCCTACGCATACAAACTAAAAACTCAAGAAAGAAAAGGAAAAACTTGAAAGAACAAAAGACAAACTATTACAAAGAGTTTTTATTTTTCTTGTTTTGAAAGAAACTTAGATGATTTTTGATTATCTGAGCTTCCTTCTTCTCTTCTTTCCATAGAGATTTGATGCCTTCTATCCCTTACTGAATTATTACCTCAGATTCTTTATCCCGTGACAATTTGCTTGTATATGGATGTTGGATCCCTTGTCTCCTACCGATACTTGAATTGTGGTGAAGAGTGTGATTCATTCGTCTTCACATGATGCTGGACCATTTGTCTTTAATGATGGTTTTCCCATATGTTCCACTTTCTTCTGTCGACACTTTGTTCGTTGCTAGAGAGTGGAGTCAGCACTTATTTCCAACTAATTTTTCCCTTAGTGGGAAAATTCATGTTGATTTACCCACCCACATCATTTTCTTTTCGGTGGGGTAATCTTCCGCCTATGAGTCACATGACTCCATTTTCTTTGTCGGCCACCTTAATTTTTTGGAGGTGTTCGAGGTTTTCTTTTCCGAGGAACCCTATGCTCCTCATGTTTGTCCGTTCGGAACTTCTTCTTATCATATTTTCTACAAGAAACCCTTTCCGAACTCTAGTTCTCTTTGGTTCGGACAGTCTGAGCAGACTCCTAACGTCCAATGCCTAGAATGAGCCATATTACAGAATTTACGATGAGTTTCTTTGCTCGTTGTAATCTTGTTTTCCCAGAATAAGCTCATCTTCTTTTCGAAAAAGCTCTCTGCGAAGCTCGTAGTCTTCTCTGTCATGGTGTTTAACAAGAATATCTCATTCATTGAGTTCTGAAAGAATTTGAACGGGAACTTGACCTTATCTAGCTCTGTGAGACAGACCCATAAACCCCATGCTCGTCTTGTTGTAATCTGGTCTTCAGAGAGCATGGTGACCAATGAGACCTCGGATGTGGGGCCCAGATTTTGTTTAAAGCCCTTGTATCTGGTCGTCGAATTCTAATGTAATGGAAGGCTTCGTGACTCTCTCTTCCAACTGGTTCAGGAGCAGCGCTGTTGAAGTACAGTTCCATAACGTCTCCTCGAGTGAGTCCTGGGTTATTTATCCAAGAATCATACAACATCTCTTGGATCCATTTAGGTGACCCTTGATCTCGGTGAACGCTGGTACAATAGTATAGACTGAGGCTAATGCCCCAAAATCGAACCATTACTTGACATCTTGTGGATTAGCTCGATAAACATCCGTATTGGAGGATACTTTTAGAGATATTAACCTCGTGATTAGGTTTGATTCATTTTCTTATCGTAATTTCTCCCGCTTGACTAATAGGCACGCCAAGAATGAAAAATATCCAAAATATTAGTATCAACCTTAGATTTGTCGGTCATTGGCCTAAGACCGATCTCTTCTTCTTTAACCCGTAAGTCTTTGGGTCGACATAATGCTTGTGTTATGACACCTGGTCATCATCTTTTTCTTGGGCGACGATTCTAAATAATCCACCAACTTAGAACGCGTGCTAGGGGTACTTGAATCCTCTGCTGTGGGTATATCGTTATGTACGAGAAATGACTCATTTTGCAATGGTTCACTGATAGCCCGGAGCAGTGGTTGTTGTATTACAGATTGGAGCAAACCCATATTCTACATACAAACTCGTATTCGGTCTATAACATTAGTCGCATCCCCATCTTGAAGTCTCTCTGCATGTTTGGCATGAAGAACACACTCGTCCCAGTCCTTTTGGAGCAATTCCAAGTTTTCTCAGAGTTACCTTTGTGCTGTGATGATAGAGTCAATCTCCTTTAGCTCCATCTCTTGTTAGAAAAAACATTTTCATGAGATTTCAAAACGATAATATCATAAATATAATACTAATATTCAGCTTGCCATCTTAATAATTTTGCCTTTTCGGGCTTTAGATTCAATCTTGTTTACTAAAAAAAATTTAACTTGTGTGTTATCAACTTTTAAAGTAAATTTCTTTGCAAGTAAAAATAAAGTTCATTTCTTAAAAGTTTGTTCGATCACAGAGAATTATTTTTCATTGATGTGCCAGCGCACAATATTTTTTTCTCTGAAGAGGCCGCTACAATATCTGCATGGTTCATCTCCGAGTGGGGTGATCTTTGTGAGCACTGCTGTTCACCAGTAATCACTTGCATTTGTGTATAGGACCAAGTCATCTTCGTCCCGCGATATTGAGAGTTTTGGGAGGGTTTTGCAAACCTCTTTAACTGCCTCTCATTTCCTCTCGATGTTCCTCTGTCCGGATGAAGGAACACCTTTATTTAGCAACGGGCTAAAGACTTTCATTTGCTTTGATGAACATCCTCGCAAAATTAACAACTTCCAAGAAGCTTTGAAGTTGCTTTTTCTCTTCGAGATCTTTTGGAAGTTCTCGCACCTTCCGAACAATATGGTCCTGCAAAATGATTCCCGTTTCGACTATCTCGATACCTAAAAACTTAATTTTCCTGTAACGATGACTACTTTCTTCTCATACAGTACCAATCCTTCATTTTGATAGAAATTTGCAAAGATCTCCAAATGTCTGATATGTTCATCCATATTTTTTGATGTTACAAGGATATCATCAATATAGACGAATATAAATGAGAAATAATCTTTAAAAAGATTATCCATCTTTATCTAGAATATTTAGGGTGCATTAGCCAACTCCATAGGGATCACGTTTCAAACATAATACCCTGTGGAGTAGAGAAAGTTGTAAACTTCTTATTCCCTTCCTCTATGCGAATCGGTAAAACCCGACTTGCAATCAAACTTAGAGAAAACCTTAGCATTCTAATGCAATTCATAAGGTGTGCTCTATTCGGGATAAAATATTCATCAAACTCCAGAATATCACTAATTCATTTGTAATTAATAATTAACTGGTTTACCTCTTTCGCCTCACCATGATTCCTTACCGTAAATTTAACTCTCGTAGGCGCGAGTTCTCGGTTCGATCAACCTAAATCAAGGTATTCCTCGATTATCTACCTCATATCCTTCTCGATCCACGAGGTTCATCGGATAGGTCTGAATCTAACGAACTCGAATTCTTTGTCTGGCTTAACCTTTAGATTTGTTTTGAGTTGGTTTTTACTCTATCATGCCAAAGGATCCTCATTGTAACAACGTATGATTTTTCTTTCGACATCCTCTAGAGCAACATGTACTTTTTCTCCAATATCTTGGATAGATATTAGAGATGTCTTGAGGATCTGAATTTTCTCATCATCAAGATCTTCACCGCTTCTATAATTCTGCAACTCAGCAATACCTTGTTGAACCGCCTTTGATCCTTCATCTTTAGGTGTCGTGCTTGCTGTGAAATCTGATTGGCATTTGTCGATTAAATGCCCTTTGCAGTCTCTGAACAATGATCTTGTGGTCACAATTGGTTGTGAATACCAATTGCCTCATTTCATTGTCCCGCATAAATTTCTTGAACATCTGAAGGAAATTATTTCCCAACATAATATCAGCTCCGGCATCATGAAAATAGATCGGTAGAGCCTGGATCTTGTACCAAGATGTTTGTCTTGCTCCGCCTATCAAAATTTTTGTCTGCCTTACTCCTTTGGATAAGCGTAAGATCTTCTTTGAAAAATCTCTTCCAACAGTCTGAGGCTAATTTTTGTCCACTTACTGAAAACTCATTTCTTTCTTTGTAAATCCTCGCACTGAATCTACATATGCAGCAAAATACTATGCTTTATACTTCTCGTATAACATCTCAATTGAGATGTATATTGAGAATGGACTCGTCATTGAATTAGCGCTTTTCTTCTACTAATTGTCACCTTCATTTCTTCGCTTGTTATTCCCATGATTTACACCTATCGAGAATTTTCATCCTAAGATTAGACTTCCACTTGGCGTCCGCTTTCCCTGTAATGATCATTTGAAAGCCTTTAATATCCAAGTTTCCTTCATAGATGTTGGACCCTAAATTCTTTAGATGATATAACATTGTGTAAGGAAGTATATTTCTTCGTCTGCTGTGTCAAATCTAATGACAACTCCTCGCCATCCTTCTGGACATTCTAGCTTGGTTACAACTTTGATTGCCTGAGGTTGAATGTCTCTGATATATTTCCTCTCATGCGATGTCATACCCCGTCTTTCTCAATAGGATTAGAATGACATCGAACTTAGAATTTTAAATGATTCGTGCCCAGTGAAAGAAAATTTTAAATTCTAACAAAAAGAATTTATTTCATTAAATATTATAAAGTGATTACGAGAATTATTATATAAAATATGATAATCGAATATGATTTATATATATACTTATAAATCATTATATTAATAATTTTATGCTAGTGTTTAATTATTAATTCATAGTCTTTAGGATCGAACATTGAGCCCATAAGAATAAATTATTTAATGGGTTTTAGATGAAAAAACCCAAAAAGTAAAGCCCAATGGACAAACCAAACCCTACACTATACAAACTTCACTCATCCCTCTTTTTGAACCCTAGCCTCACAATTCACTCACTCTTCCTCCAAGCATCCACAAGAGAAACACAAAGGTTTAACTTCTAACCTCCTATTCATTTTAGTGTGTATATGAATATATGTAAAGATATGGTGTGTGTGAGTGAGTTTTGAGGTGAAGAGGGAATGGAGTTTATGTGTTGTGATGTGTGTGCGTGAGTTTGTGGATTTGTGTGTGTGCTGTGGTATGAGTGAGAGAGAGACAGAGACGGACAAGAGGCTGGTGGTGGCTCGCCGTTGTGTGTGTGCTGTTGCCGTAGTGTGTGTGCCGCGTGTGTGCATGAGTGTATGTGAGCAGCAACGAGAATGGGAAGAGAGGCGAGGAGAGTCATGGTGCCGCCATGCTTATCGCCATGGTGGTGGTGGCGGCAGCATAGGTGGAGAAAAAAAGAGAATGGAGTTTGTGTGCTGTTATGTGTGTGTGTGCGTGAGTTTTGAGAATAGGTAGAGAGAGTGAGGAGAACGAGGTGGAGACTCCCGGCGAGTCATCGTCGAAAATCGGAGGCGACGGCGGCGGTCGCGTGCGTGTGTGTGTACATCGTCATGTGTGTCAGTGTGTGTGGGTGTGTTTGTGAGTGTCGAGAGAGATGAAGGAAAAAAAAAATGAGGTCGCCGGAATTTTGGCCGTGGCGGCAAATGGAAAGCGGACTTAAAAGTGGGAAGAGATTAGGTTTAGGGTTTATGAAGTATTGGGTTGGGCTTGTGTTGTTTAAATTAAATGGGATGGGTTGGACTTGTGTTTAAATGCTAATGGGCTAGGATCTTTTTAATTTTGGGCCCAAGGAATAATAAAGATTATGGGCTTGCTGTTGTGGGCCGGAATTATAATAAAATAATGGGCCAGAGAGTTTAAATAAGCATGGGCTTTACTGTAGAAGCTGTCTGGGCCGAGAATTTAAATTTGTGGGCCGAAAATAAATGGGTTGGGCTCCAGTGAATTAAATAATAGTTGGGCTTAGATTTAATTAATGATTGGGCTTTAATTTAATTAGTGACTTGACTTGCTTCAATTATTTAAATCTTTGGACTTAAATTAATTAAATAAATAAGGTTTAACTTTGAGACTTAATTAATTAAATTATATTAAGTCTAATTAAATAAATAATTAACTTAAACTTAATTATAAGTTTAAATTATTTAATTATGGTAAGTTAATTAATTAATTGCTATTAAGTTTAATTAATTAATTGGCTAAGTCAAGGTTAAGTCCAAGTTTAAATTACTTAATTATGATTATGACCTATGTAATTAATTTAATTAAATTCTTTTTAAAGAAAGAAATTAAATTAGAATATTTAATAAATTAAATTATGTTAGACAAGTGCATAATTTGAGAATTTTATTATGTGTTATATCAAGCGAGAGTCCTTAATATATATGAATTTAGAATGTATTTCAATTGCATTATACTTTTTGTAAAAAGTATTTATCATAAGAAGATTATGAAATTAAATGCATTTTAAACGAAAAGTCGAGCAAGGGTAATTTTGGTGCCCTTAGCCGATATATATTAGTTTTCAAAATTAATTATATTTTGAAAACCCGGGCTTAACGAATCATAAGTTAGTATCATCCTTTACTTGAACTTAAGGCTAGCTTTTCGAAACCTATTAAGATTAGTGCTTCTTGTAGGTTTTGTCGATCAAGGAGATTAGCATTGCTTCCCGAGACGTATATTATAGTGAATTCTTCAGGCTTTGTCCTATCAAGGTGGGCTTTATTTACAAAAGTATATTTGAGTTATATGCTCGATATTTCATGAAATGCAAACTGCTTATCCAACAAAATGTTTTTGTGCGCTACTACACTGCTTAAGGCTCGTAAATGTATCGATCGAGATTCTCTTTTAAACTTAATATGTTAATTGAGAATTGTGTACACTAGTTAGTTGTTTCGGTGGGTTGATCTCCATCGGACACTAACATAATCATGAGGCGTTATAAGGGTGCTTGTCTGGATGTGTTCCGAAGTACGTCATGAAATTACGAATTTGTCCGGGTTACATCCCCGATGACAATAATGTGGGCATGTGATCCGACGGTGGCTAGAGGCCCGGGATCAAAGCGAGTAACAGAAGAGTCGTGACAATGGGCCCAATAAATGAAATATTTTCGCATGCTTAGAAGTGGTTTCTCTTTTTAAAACCTTCTAAGTTATGTCATCATGATTGGATAAACCGCTTTTACAATTTATGAAATGTTTATAGAAAATGATGTCCATCGAGTACATTAGTACTCACCCAAATATTTTCAAATGTTTTCGGGTTGATCAATGGGCGACGGGCAGAGCCGAGATTAGGGTTCACTCCTTATTTTGACGGATTATTTCTGTATTTTGACTTCCGCTGATGAACTAGCTCTAGTTACATTTTTCCTTCTTGTCTATGACTTGAATTATATCTTTTGATGAGCTTAGACTCTGAATCCTCGATGTTAGTATGTTGATGTATATTGGCTATCAGAAGCACGAAACTAAACTTGTGATCCTGAGGATAAATGTTATTTTGATTGGATTACATCATCCGACGATTTACGAGCTTCCATTATATTAGGAATTGGGGCGTGACATACGATTGAGAAAAACTTCTTTTGTATGGTTGAGAGATAACTCTATCTCCTTATAATGATAATATCTGGATCCAAATCTTTGGCTTTCAACATACTGCAATACTAGTTTGTTGCTGATTTGGATAGTTGTCTCTCTTATAGGTGGAATTTCCACTCTATCTGGGCAGCTTGCTTTGGCCACCTTCTTGAAGATGTCTGGCATCTCGATAAACTCATTTCTCAGATATAACTCCGTGTGATGTGAGTTTAAAAGAACATAAGACACCTGATAAGAGATGGAATAAGGTATGTTCCCATTTTCCACCAAATCCATCCTTTTATGTATTGATAAAGCATCAGGGCTCTACTGAAATCGAAATCTTTGATATTATATGAAATATTCGGGTATAAGATTCCTATAATATTTTTAGCACATAGATTCCCCAAAATTGTTCTCATTACTGAATCAGCATGATTCAATATCCTTCTATCGTAGATTGTGATATCAATTGGTGTATTTGTGCCCTGGTAGAGTGCTGATTTGATCACCAACTGGACTGCTCCAATATGAATCAATTCTATCGTATTAGCGATTTGTGGTTTTATACTTTGAAAATCTTCTTTGATATTGTTTTCTAATATCAATTACATCTCCACTTGATTCCCAATAAAAATTGGGATAGAAGCATCATTTCTCGTCTTGTGACTCCGTAGACGACGTTGTGCCTCCTCTTGACTAGACTCAAGTTCCTTAGAACATGGTTTATCTTTCCATCTGTTGAAAAATCTTTGTATTTCTGTATACTCATGATTTTATTCATTATCATATTCATCATTTTTTTTGTAATGATGGTTCGGCTAGTATGTTCTAGCCCATCTTGACGTTCTTGATGGTTCTCCTCTCCTTCAGTCGGAATTTGATTTTGAGTATCCATCAGATTCTCCTTCTCCGCTGAAGATTTCTTCTTGTTCATATATACTCTTGTCTGAGGGTATATTGTCGAATTGGTATACTTGTACCAATTTCTGGTAGTATACGACATCCTCGATGTCTGGAGTAGACTCGAATCTTCACATTCTATTTTGCTCGTTTTATGGGCAATTTGTTGAAATATACTCATTTGCACCGCACGTCCAGCAGTTGCAATCTTTGAAACTTTCATTAGCTCTAGTGTGAGCTCGTTTGAAAGTCTTCTTCATCGGTGTTTGCTCTCGAGAACTTGATCCCTAAGCTTGATACCATCTTTTCGTTGGACGGCTCCTTTGTCTAGATTTATAATAATCTGGCTTTCTGTCGTGACCACATTGTCTTTGACCTCCAAGAACTTATCTTTTCTCTTATTCCCTTGTTGTAGGGTTGGAATCTGTTCTTCTTTCTCTTGAATTGATATGATAGTTATCCTCTAATTTATGTTGGAAGATCTATCATATCACAAATCAGGTTGAATTGTTGATCTTTCTCAATTTCTTGAGACTCATCTGAGTGGTTGCTTGTTGATACCACTCTGACAGCTTCTTATGAACATAAGACATTCTTCTTGAAATATTGTCAGCAAATGCTCCTGGTTTGTAATCTCTGATGAACATCTCCCTCCATGAACTAGGAAACTTTAGTAAAAACAATTCTCTGGTAACATCTCATTGACTGTACTTAGATGTTGATACTTTGTAAAAAGTTGAAGAAATTTTTTGAGGGCTCCTGTTCCATGACCACCAGTCTTAGATCGTATAGAGCTAACAAATATTTCTTCTTCTTTTCTTCATTGTAACCTTCGAAATATCTGTCTCCAAGGAAATGGACTTTGAAGGTATCCGTCATGCCTTTTACTATGTCCTCGAAGAAGTCAAATGTCAGTATTTCTTGCTTTCGTTCAGTTGGGCAGTAGTTCCAATATTGTTTTACTACTCCTGCTAAATGGCTTCAAGGATCTTGACGAAATTGAGTTTTTCAAGATCCAGTGTTGTGGCTGCAACAATAAATGATGTTGCCACTCATCTATGATGTTTTCCCGATCTTTAAAGCTAACTTAATCGAGATCGAGTGTCAATCCATAGAGATTAATAGGCTCAAATGTGGTTGTCCTGACAGGTATGTCCTGCAGTCTAGGTACATATCTTATTCCTCGTGTTCTGACTCTGGCTTGTGATAAACGCGTTTTTTACCCATTTATTAATGATATATTAAGATGAATTTAGATCTATTAATTGCGTTTATATAAGTGATTTCAAAGCTTTTATCTATTTTTGGTAGATACCGCTCTTGGGTTCATCTTTGGTGTTTTATAGGCTTATAAGATGATAATCGAAGCATGAAGCAAAGCACGCGCCAAAGACGAACAAGAACAGGGGCTAGCGGCCACCTTCGCGACCGCTAGCCTGACCGCGAGCTCGCCTGAAAACATTCTGGACAGTTTCTTGCGACCGACCTATCGACCGCTAGGCCGGCCGCGAGGCAAAGCCAAGTGACAGCGAGCCCTGCCCGCGAGAGACGTCGAAAAAGCTTCTGCCTGATTTCTAGCGACCAAGCTAGCGACCGCTAACTCGGCCGCGAGTCATTCCGAACGAGCGCGAACCTAGCCGCGAGCTCATCGAAGAAACGCACTGCCCAGAAGCTCACGAACGAGCTAGCGATCGCGAGCTCGGCGCATGGGCGACGCGGGTGGGCGCAAATTGTGGTTTTCGCCGCCTATATATACCCCTAGGCTTGCCTCTCGCGCCTCCAACTCTTCCCAGCACGATTTTCATCAGTTTTTATTAGTTTTTCACATACTTTCATTCTAGCTTTCATTTAGATTCATCTAGACTTTAGATTTTCATTGTTCTACGCATTGTTATCGTTTTGGAACGATTTCGTCCGAACGAATTCCGTATTTTCCCATTTTTCGCTTAGGTTGGGATACGAACCCAACAATTGTTCTTCAGACGCCGCACTACGGGTTTTATTTATATAATTTCTATTTCTATGTTTAATTCATATCTAATTTCAATTATTATGTCTAGCTAAATTTCTTGTTCTAATCCTAGGGTTTGTATGATTCTCTCCTAAGTGTCGTGATTCCTGTTATTTATTATTTACCTTCTAGGCATTGATTTGTGATTCTTGGTGCTTAATAATATGTGTTAATTTCTGATCAATCTTGATGCATATCTAGTTGCTAGTTGAATACTTAACAGTTTTAATTGTCAATCGATCTCGAATGCACAATACGAATAAGCCTTGAGTCGTAGCTGAGATAGGAACATTCGTAGGAAGCTATTCCTTATGATCTTTTTGGAGTTGCTAATTTTCACCTAGAGACGTAACAGTAATAGGGAAAATTAGTAATCTATTGCCACAATTGTCGTAACTGAAATTGTTGGTTACATATGTGATCTTCCATCTTGTCTGGATTAAAATTGGTTAATAGGAAGCAGGATAAACATACGTTGTGGGTAGGATTAATACATCCCTAGGGTTAGTCTTTTAGTCTTATTATCTCTTTGAGTTTTTATTGCTTTCTTTATCTGTTTATTTGCTCTTGACTTTGAATTTAATATTCGAAGTCCCAAATCCTTTTCAAAATCAAATCTGTCACTTGAATAATGATGAAGGATTATTGAGTTAGCTTCTGTATTTTCGCGTTACAATCCATGTGGATACGATACTCGACTTACCTGTTTACTTGCACGTTTTCGTGTTAGAAAATAGTGTGATCAAATTTTGGCGTCGTTGTCGGGTTTTGTTAAGATTATATAGGAATAACTCGTTGATTTGGAATTATTAATTCGAGTTGCATTTTATTTTATTTGTTTTAATTGCCAGAGCTAACTTATCTCTTTTTCTCCAGGTAGTTTATGATCACAAGGTCCCAGGGATCTTCTGAGCAACCTTTAGATCCAGAAATCGAAAATACCCAAAGGAGAAGGAGACAAGAAAGGAGACGGCAAGAGATAGCAGCGAATCCTGGCAACGGGGGTGTATCTCCGAGCATGCTGCACGTCTTCTGGCAGAATTTACTGAGATGAAGCGCCAGATGACGAACATGGGGACTCCTTCCTACTCCGAAGACGAGACCGCTGAACTACATGTACCGACCATCAACTGAGCAATTCCAAGGAGGTGGATGGGGCCCCGAAGTAATGCGAACAATTTCGAAATAAGCCCCCTCATAAGTATGGTACAAGGAGAGAAATTGGGGGAGGATCGAGGATCCAAATGCTCATCCGGAGACATTCTTGGATATATGTGACACCATCAAGCAGAATGGGGTGCCACAAGATACGATCCGGATGCGCATGTTCGGATTTTCTCTGCGCAGCCAGGCGAAGGATTGGTTCAAGAGCCTAGACCTTACTGGAATTAACAGTTGGGGGAAACTTTACGAGAATTTTCTTTCGAAATATTTTCCACCGGCTAAAGCGCAGAAGATCATAGCCGAGATCTCCCACTTCTCTCAACAGGGAGATGAATCTTTATTCGAGGTATGAGAGAGATTTAGGGGCCTCTTGAGAAAATTCCTTCGACATGGATTCTCCAAAGCGCAGCAAATAACGTAATTCTACAGTAGATTGACACTTCACACGAGGAGCATCGTGGATGCGTCGACAGGGGGATGCCTGTTGAACCGTCGAGTGGAGGAGGCCAGCCGAATTATAGAAGAGATGGCTGCCAACAGTTATCAGTGGCCCATGGAGAGGATGCCAGTGGTTAAAGCAGCTGCCGTAGAGGTCGACTCGAGATACGAAGATCTCATGGAGAAGTTCACGCTTTTGAAGAGCCAGTTCGAGACGGAAGACGTAAATTTTATAAATCAGAGGAACCATCCTGGGAGAAATCCGGCATACAATCCTAACAACAAGAATCATCCTAATTTGTCGTATGCCAACCCCAATAACTTCCAACAACCTTCAGCAGGCTTCGCAGTGCAGAATGGGATAATTCAGAGCCGAAAAGCAAAGCTTAGAGAGATGATGCAACAGCTTGGTTGTGAGCAACCAACAATCAAGCGACACAAGAGAACTCGTTCATCAAGACTACTTGGTCGAGAATTACACACCGGAATCCACAAGAGAAAGAATGGAAAGCATTTGAAGATAATGGAGAACCAGATCAGCCAAATAGCTGCACAACAAAACGCGCAACATAAGTCGGGCCAATTTTTGAGTAATATAGAGGTGAACCCAAAGAATTAGTGCTTTGCTATCCAGCTGAGAAGTGGAAAAGCTTACCAGAACCATCCTGAACGAGAAGAAGAACGGAAGCTGAACGAGCAGGAGCTCGCGATCGAGCTAGCGACCGCTAGCTCGGCCGCATGGAAAGAGACAGAACGTCTTCCGGAGAAACTAGCGACCGGCCTAGCGATCGCTAGGCCGGACACGGGAAACAGTTCAGAGAGCCCTGACGAAGAGCTCACGATCGAGCTAGGGACCGCCAGCCCGGCCGCGAGGAAGAAGGCAGACGCAGCTCCAGTGCCTACCGACCACCCTCGCGATCGCGAGAGTGGCCACGAGGCAGACCCGAAGAAGAGATATCTAACGTACACTCCTCCGATCCCGTTCCCGAGTCGGCTAGCCAAGCCCAAGCATGATGATAGGTTGACCCGATTCTTGGAGATATTCTTGAAGGTGAATATCAACATCCCATTGCTAGATGCGCTCAAAGATATGCCGGGGTACATGAAATTTCTAAAGGATGCTGTCACCAACAAGAAGAAACTGGAAAAGTTCGAGACTATTAATTTATCTCAAGAGTGCAGTGTTGTGCTGCAAAAGAAGCTGACATTGAAGAAGAAAGATCCATGAAGCTTCACAATACCTTGTATTATTGGAGGGCATACTTTATCCAGAGTTCTGTGCGATTTAGGGGCAAGCATCAACCTGATGCCGTTGTCCATATTTAACAAATTGGAGATTGTGGAGTTAACGCCTACTACAATTGCTCTCCAGATGGCAGACGCATCAGTCACCCGTCCAAAGGGGATAGTGGAAGATGTGCTCATCAAGGTCAAAGATTTTATCTTTCCAGCGGATTTTGTGGTCCTTGACATGCCAGAGGATGGGAACACGTCTCTCATTCTCGGGAGACCGTTCTTAGCCACAGGCAGGGCTCTGATCGATGTGCAGGATGGTGATCTCACCTTCCGTGTGAATAAGGAGGAGTTAACTATTTCAATCTATGATGCCATCAAGCGAAATGATAACTCGGAGCATGAGGATTGTCATTCGATCACCACTGCCATAGCAAGCCCTGTCTCGTACTTGGATGTCAACCGACCAATCGATGAGGATGCTACAAAGAAGAAAGGGACTCGGTATGGAACCCCAAGTGATTCATTCAAGTTTGGGGGAGACCACTTCCACACTCAGTGGTGGTCTGCTGTGAATGCAAAGTATAAGAGCAACCACAAGTTTGGCAAGAAGGCAATTGCCAAAACACCGGATTGATCGAGGTATGTGATGGTCTAGCTAAAGACGTTAAACTAAGCACTTGTTGGGAGGTAACTCAATCTTTTTATTTTTTTTGCTTTCGCTTTTGTTTTGTTTTCGTTTTGTTCGTTCTTGTTTTGTTTTTCTTGTTTTGTTTTGTGTCTGTTTGGGGTTGAGTTGAATGACGAGCAGCCAATGATAGAATTGTTTTTATTAGAAAATTTGATTGCAACTGATTTTGTGAGACGAATCATGTTATGATTATTGTGAGTATTGAGCCTTTGAGAACTTGATCACATGTTTGAAACCTGTGAGACTTGAGCTTTTGACTGTCATATCTTTGCAGTCTTGTTTCTTTATGTGTGAATAGTTTGAAATAGCATGTGTTTCTCTAGAACTTGCTCTGGATCTTTTTCGATGTTGCATTGATGTGCTTAAGAATTGGGAGATGATATTAGACATTCTTTTCTTAGCCTATATATTATCCAAACACTAACCTGTTAATCATTGAATCCTTTGATGAGCCCGTTTGAGCCTACCTTATTCTTTCACATAGCCGTGGGTTGGATTATGTAGTTAGTATGATGTTTGGTTATGAGAATTGAGGGTTGAGAAAAAGAAAAAAAAAAGAAAAAAGAAAATAGATGATGAAAAGTGATAATAAAAAATAGTTGCTTACGCATATAAGTTCAAATAAAAATAAAAATAAAAAGAAAAAGAAAAATAAGAATTTGACACAAGTATGTGTGAAAAGAACATAAATGGGTAAGTAGATAGTGCTTGAGATGAGTATATCACTTATATGATAAGTGTGATGTTCTTAAAAGAAAAATGACTTCTTGGTATGGAAAATTGAAACGAATTGTGAAAGTTTGGGAATTATGTCTTATGATACTTATGATGTTCTCATTATGGGATTATGAGTCACTTAGCCTAAATATATCCTACCTTACCAAAGAGCCTACATTATAACCCGTTATAAAGACCTTTTTGATCTTGGTTCTTGAGCACATATTTGAGCAATGGAGAATTAGACGATTTGCAAGTTTATGGTAGATTCCGTGTGTTTTTAAACTTTGAGAGTATACACATCCTCATTGATACACTTGAGTGTTTTAGATTCTTATATATATATCCATGCCGTGAGGATTTAAGTTTGAGAAGGCTTGTGCTTATGGTTATTATGATATGTGGAGTTGAACAAAAGATGTTGTGATTTGATTCATTGATGTGAATCTTTTGTTGCTCATTGCTTTGAGGCGTTTTACTATTGTCGTTCGACTCATTCCCTGTCTTTTGGTTGTCTTTCTTTTGTTCTGTTTTGTTTGAGGATAAAAAATGCTTCAAGTTTGGGGGTTTGATAAACGCGCTTTTTACCCGTTTATTGATGATATATTAAGATGAATTTAGATCTATTAAGTGCGTTTATATAAGTGATTTCAATGCTTTTAGCTATTTTTGGTAGATACTGCTCTTGGGTTCTTCGTTGGTGTTTTGTAGGCTTATAAGATGATAATCGAAGCATGAAGCGAAGCACGAGCCAAAGACGAACAAGAACAGGGGCTAGCGGCCACCTTCGCGACCGCTAGCCCAGCCGCGAGCTCGCCCGAAAACATTCTGGACAGTTTCTCGCGACCGACCTAGCGACCGTTGGGCCGGCCGCGAGGCAAAGCCAAGCAACCGCGAGCCCTGCCCGCGAGAGACGCCGAAAAAGCTTCTACCTGATTTCTAGCGACCGCTAACTCGGCCGCGAGGCATTCTGAACGAGCGTGAACCTGGCCGCGAGCTCATCGAATAAACGCACTGCCCAGAAGCTCGCGACCGAGCTAGCGACCGCGAGCTCGGCCGCGAGGCGAGGCTGCTGGGCGCGAATTAGGGTTTCGCCCTGCGCCTATATATACCCCTAGGCTTGCCTCTCGCGCCTCCAACTCTTCCTAGCACGATTTTCATCAGTTTTTATTAGTTTTTCACATACTTTCATTCTAGCTTTCATTTAGATTCATCTAGACTTTAGATTTTCATTGTTCTACGCATTGTTATCGTTTTGGAACGATTTCGTCCAAACGAATTCCGTATTTTCCCGTTTTTCGCTTAGGTTGGGATACGAACCCAACAATTGTTCTTCAGACGCCGCACTATGGGTTTTATTTATATAATTTCTACTTCTATGTTTAATTCATATCTTATTTCAATTATTATGTCTAGCTAAATTTCTTGTTCTAATCCTAGGGTTTGTATGATTCTCTCCTAAGTGTCGTGATTCCTGTTATTTACTATTTACCTTCCAGGCATTGATTTGTGATTCTTGGTGCTTAATAATATGTGTTAATTTCTGATCAATCTTGATGCATATCTAGTTGCCAGTTGAATACTTAACAGTTTTAATTGTCAAGCGATCTCGAATGCACAATACGAATAAGCATTGAGTCGTAGCTGAGATAGGAACATTCTTATGAAGCTATTCCTTGTGATCTTTTTAGAGTTGCTAATTTTCATCTAGAGACGTAACAGTAATAGGGAAAATTAGTAATCTATTGCCACAATTGTCGTAACTGAAATTGTTGGTTACATATGTGATCTTCCATCTTGTCTGGATTAAAATCAGTTAATAGGAAGCAGGATAAACATACATTGTGGGTAGGATTAATACATCCCTAGGGTTAGTCTTTTAGTCTTATTATCTCTTTGAGTTTTTATTGCTTTCTTTATCTGTTTTATTTGCTCTTGACTTTGAATTTAATATTCGAAGTCCCAAATCCTTTTCAAAATCAAATCTGTCACTTGAATAATGATGAAGGATTATTGAGTTAGCTTATGTATTTTCGCATTACAATCCATGTGGATACGATACTCGACTTACCTGTCTACTTACACGCTTTCGTGTTAGAAAATAGTGTGATCGACTTGTTCTCACGCAAACTCGGATCGTGCCCTCGCCGACTTCATATTGACCTCTTGACCCCATAGGATCAATAGGTGGTACTCCTTGTGGTGGGATCTGTGGCTCCTCATTTGAGATGTCTCGATTCATCTTCAGATCCACCATGTTGAGGTTAGCCAATGATTCTGCTAACTCATCCAACTCGTTTAATCCTACTCTTTCAAGGTTTATTTTCCATTTTCAAGAGTCGGATTATTCTCTCGGATCGAACTTTGTCGTCGGCCGCCTATATGGGTGAACTTATTTCTACATGTAGATTTCTTGACAAATATATGGCTTGCATCTCGTTCTAGGCCATCAATCTTCTTGTGGATATTTCATAATAAGATGAGAATCTCATCCTGCGCATAGATATTCTACTTAGTTCTTGTGGTACAAAGATATGCAGTTGCCATAACATTGCACCGCCTTACGGATCTCCTTAATTCCGTCAATTTGAGGAATCTGATGAAATTTCTTTAAAACTTGGAGCAGATGTCGGTCCTTTATTTTTTATCTCCATCAACCGTGGGGTGGATATGTACTTGTCTGGATAATTCACAACGCCTCCTGGAGTTGGGCGTTGACGATAATTAATTCCTCAGCTCTTCTCAAATTTGTGTGGACAACTCGGATTTCTTGTTTTGTTCTTCCATTTTGAACATGGCATACAAAACTTGCTTCAGTCCATCTAAGAATATCTCTTAGACGATCTTCTTTTCTTTCCAATTTTTTGGAGATAAAACCTGTATGCATCATATCTCGGACAAGGGTCCGGATCCATAATTTTCTTGGAGTCTCCTCCATTAGGATAACACATTATAAATTAAATAATTTAAAATTTTCCAATAAAACCTAAACTCTGATACTATTTTAGAAGCGTGCGATCATCAATCAAAAATCTTAGAATAATTTACGTGTACATGGCATTGTCTCATCCCAGATCTACTAACAAGTTAGCATTGACACGAGGAAAATATTCCAAGCGATATACATCGTGTATTATCCATGAGAATTTTAATGGTATAGAGTAAAATACTATATGAATACTAATTTATCAATAGCGAAATATGATTGTACATAACAATTTTTGGATATGACTTGAGGGGTAGAAATGTCACTTGCATATTTTTGATATGAGTTTTAGGAAATAGGATATAATTGGTATGGATTTAAAGAGAATAGATAATTTAGGATATTAGCCATGAAATTAATGTAACAAACAATATCATGAAAGCAGCCTGTGTGGAAGCCTTGACTACCTTGTAAAATCATTAGAGTCTGTGCTTTATTACAGTCCAGTCAACTCAATTAGTTCTTCATAGCGACTCTCTCTCCACTCAAACCATTTTTCCTGGTCTTATTTATGAGAGAGACAGAGAGAGAGAGAGAGAGAAGCTTTCAATAAAAGTTGCATACTTTGTTTCCCACATGGATGGATTATTGATACGAAATTGTTTTTTCCGGTTTTGGAGGTTTAGTCTGAATATGCCTGTATCAATTCCCATCGTATAACTTTCTTGTACAAATAAGAGTAAATTTGATATTTACCCTTTTTCTTATGTTATTGGTAAAGTGATAAATCTGTAGAGTGTAATCCAGAATTTAATCTTTTATTAGCTCTTCTCCATTTCATCACGATAGCAACTGTTCACATCATTAAACTGTTGATGTATTGATACTAAGTACGTATTTATTTATTGTGTGTCTGGTCGACTATTATTTTCTATGCAGTTGAAATTGACCCCAATTTGATACTTGAAATGGAATTGATACCTCATTTTATAGTATCATATACTGATTTTCTCAACTTTCTAGTTTGGCGTGACAAAGATTCAAGTTTGGTATGATTATTGGGGTAAAATAGTAACGAGCAACTAGTCAAATTTAGGTTTGGGCAAATAATTCTGGTCTTTTATGGTCCCACGATGTTGAAGTCACGAATTGACAGATATTTCTGCAAAATCATATAATCTTTTGAAAAAGAATCTAAATAAATTGGTTTTGTTTGAGTTGAACATTTTCGTCGTGGGTATTTTGGGAAGATAGATTGAGAATGATAGTTGGACTTAATAAATTTTCATTTCGATTTTATTTTATATAGAATAAGGATATTCAGATTAAAGATATTTGAAAATAACATCTATGTTATTTTGCTAAAGTAGTTGTCGGGGTAATGTTCTTTATAATGTAAGTTGAGTACAGTGATTTGAAAATAATTTAAAGTTGAAAAGATCACTAATAGATCATAATGAAGTGTTCGAGGGTTAGTTACTTCAAATATAGGAATCCTAAAAGTAAAAAAAAAGTCCTTTCTTATTGATTAAAGTAGATTTTCGCAATGTAACTTTTGAAATTTAGGTGGAAAGAGAAATAGAATTGGAACTAGTGTTCCTTTAGTTTCGATCACATAATTTATGTTGTAATATGTGGTGATGTTTCCCCCATTTCAATCTCAATGCTTATCTTTGTGAATTATGTAGACTTTTCTGTAGGAAGACCTTTTAGATCATGCTCAGTCCTCTTGTATCTTTTTTCAATGTATTTTCTCAAGAAAATGTTTGTGAACAACGCCTCCTTTGGTGGATTGTATTTATATAACCATCGTCTCATCCAAGATTATCTTTTTTTTTTATCGTCTCATCTAAAATGACATGTTTCATTTTTAAGAAATAATTATATTTTCAAAAGTTGTGAGATCTACATTCTTTTTATCAATTTAATCACTTTATATCATTCTCCTAAATAATCATGTCAAAAAGAAATGACCGTCTTGAATGAGACGGAGAGATTATTGTATAATTTCTTATCCGTGCCATACTCTCACGAATAAGTTTAGTGTCAATTTCAAGCTACGTTCCAATAGTTTTATAAAATGTATATATTTTTCAATATTCAATATTAAATTATGAATGGTGCACCTAATAGAATCGTTTGAGGCTAGAGTATTTAAAAACTAAAGTCGCATTTTAACTAGAGCGTTTTGTTTCAATGAGAAAATAATATAAGTACTATATTTTGATTTTTGACGGAGGTTTCAAATTTGATTCAGAGATAATGACCTGCTATTTTTTTTTTCTAAAATGGGTAATATTGTTTTTACTGGAAAAACTAATACTATTTAAATGTATAGTATCACTTTTTTATTACATATGTTTAAATTAAAAAAATTGAATACATCAATTAAAAATTGTAATTCTTTAATGTATCTTAATATGATCACAAATACTTGTATCAAAAGTCATCTATAGCATACGTGGACGGATCTCCGACAGAAGATTGTCCCTGTGTAATTTTTTGAGAAATTATTTTTTTTTTACTTTTGTTTGTCATAAAAATGAGGTGCAAACAGAATACAGCTACGTGTATGTGGAAAAAAAATATAAGTCTCTTTAATCCTATAGCCTGTTGATAGCTTATCTCTTTCTTTCTCCTTTTATATTTGAAAACTGTAATTTAATTGGGCAGTTTAATTATATATCAATAAATTGAATTGGGTCCGAACCTCTCAACAAATTTGACCCTTGAATGGCCGGCCAAAGTTCTTGCGTTGAACACCAATTAAGGGGTTATCCGGGTAAATAATTTTAAGGTTATTTACGTATAAATATATAAACTTTACATATATTTTGATTTTGTACATAATCTTTAACACGAATATATGAATACATGAACTTATACGTTATAGTAATTTTACCATGGAATCTATTTTTTCCCAAATTGAAACAAACGTGGCAAATCAGAATATTTATGTGAAGAAATCGGACGTTTAAAAAACTATCATCGTTTTATGTCATCTTACATCTTTAAAAAGTTGAAAATGGTTAATTTTGAAACACTATATTCAAGCTAATATCACATATATATAGGGGATGGTTAGCGGTGAACCATTTTTATTATGAGAACATGAAATGAATATCTTATGAAAGTTAATGAATCTGCGAAAGTTAATGAATAAAAAATATAATTTTCGCCTCATGGGATTGAACCCGGTGAAAATTCCAAATTTTGGATTCATTAACTTTCATGATAGATTCATTAACTTTCATAAGATATTCATTTTGTTCGTAAAGAATTTTCGTAGATTCTTGGTTTTCACGTTAAAATTGATTTTATTTGAGCACATTCTCTCTCTCTCTCTCTCTCTCTCTCTCTCTCTCTCTCTCTCTCTCTCTCTCTCTCTCTCTCTCTATATATATATATATATATATATATATATATATATATGCAGTGTATCACTATTAATCTTTTATATATTATTTCAAGAGTTTTGATTTTCACTTATATACAATTTGAATGAAAACGATGTTTTAAGATGGCGTATACGATATCGTTCTTTTAAACATCCGATTGGCCACATAAATATTCCGATTTACCATGTCTATTTCAATTTGGAGAAAAGTAGAAATCATGGTAAAATTATTACTCCCTTTGTTTCTCAATATAAGATGTTTTAGCTTTTTGAATCTGTTTCTAAATATAAGATGTTCCCTTCTATCTAGGTTAATTATATCTCATCTTTTATTAAAATTCTACACTTTCAAAATCTCTCATTAAATACCCAAGTATTTTCTCTCTCTTTCCCTTACAAAATATTTTTTAAGTGAGAGAAAAATTAAAAAGTATATTGAATTTGATGTTAATTAATATTTTCTTGATCCTATTGTAAAATATGAAAAATCTAATATTGAGAAAAAAAAATATGAAAAATCTAATATTGAGAAAAAAAGGAGTACAACGTATAAGTTCGTATATTTATTTATTCTTTTTGAAATTCTTGTGCAAAATCAAAATATATGTGTAAAATTAGTGTATTTATATACCAATAGCCCATAATTTTATAGTTAAAATGTCATAATCTAGTAAACAGACATTATTACAAACTTGAATTAGAAATTCAAAATTTAACGAATCAATCTTTTGAAGTGTCCTTTTAGAACTTTATTTATTTTTTATATGGAATGACTCTTAACGGATGATTGACTGGAAAAAAGAATACGGATAATGCAGATCTTCTGTAATAGTTAAGGGTCAAGTTGTTACTAATATTATTTTTGTATTCAATACATGATCTAATATAGGGGATGGTTCGTGTGAGAATGGAAATAAGTGTAGTAAATAAGAATAGATATGTAAGTCTAGCATATCTTTCATATTTGTGTAGCACAATTAGAATTACTATGTTGCACATGTTAGTTTAGCACATATTTCATCTCTCCGTAGCATATATTCTTAATATATTAGTTTAACATATCTTTGATTGCTGAACGTAACACAAGAAGGGTTACGTCTTTTGCGATATCCACGTAGCACACAAAACATAAAAATATAATACAACCGAAATTAAATTTCAACCATTAATTCAACGAATCAAAGACTCAAATTCATTCTCATTTCCTACCAAATTATCATTTCCTATCTAATTCATCTCATATATATATATATATATATATATATATATATATATAATAAAAAATGCTAAAGGTTTTATATAGTAACTGAAAACGAATGGATAGTGTTATTATTTTCCCAAGTCCATAGTGCCAAATGGCCTAATATGATTCCGATTAGTTTCTTCCTCGACAAGAAATAAATCCTCAAAATTTGTCTCATTCTCAATCTATTCCTATTAGTGAACGACTCAAACAGTTTACTTAAGAACCGAGTATAATAGACATTTTATTAAAAGACAAAAAAAAATGTTACGTCCAAATAAAATATCTCAGCGTTGTGTTAATGCCAAACCTAAATTTCAATGTGTCGAGTGGTTTGCTAGTGAATCAGCAACAACAACCCATTGTTAAATCGAAGCTAGATACAAATCCAACAAAATAAAGTATGTATTATTTTATTTAAAATATTAAAAGCATTGCTATCCTTCTCCCAAAGGAGAGCTCAATGTTCAAGCTCATAAGAATATGAGATGATAAATCATGGTAACTTAATGGTATAAGAATATGAAAAGGGACGAGTTCTGCATATCACTACCTCCGGGAGAAGGGAGAGAGGCAGTACTGGCATAAGGCGATTTGGAAGGACTACATACCGCCTAAGTTTTCAATCACCATGTGGTTTGCCATACGAGGAAGACTTAAGACGGTGGATAGATTGAGATACATGAATATCTCACGGTATGTACCGTTTGTAATGTCCATTTGGAAACTCACGATCATTTGTTTTTTAAGTGTAAGGGCACGGAGGCGGTTTGAAGCGAGATCAAAGAATGGCTCCATCTCCGATGAGTATGACTACTATTGCAAGTGCTATCAAGCACATTAAAAGGGAGAAGAAGGCTGGTCACTATCATCCTTCGAGCTAAGCGTGCTTAGCGACTACGATCAATCACATTTGGTATGCGTAACAAAATAAACTTGAGGACATCCCTTCAATGTGAAGAGCATTCAAGAAGACGTTTATCTGTTTTATATTCTATGTATTCTGTGGATTTGGTTGTTTCGCATTTTGAGATTGCTTTGTAGTGAACTGAGGGATGTCTCAGTTTTGTTCTTGGATCCACTTTTGGGATGTCATATCTTGTATTTCATCTTTATTAGTTGTTTTGGTGTGTGTGTGTCGAGGGACTGCTTAGGCCCAACCAAAGCAATGCACCTCATGTGTTTGCATGTATTCACATTCCCAATCCCATGTGCCCGCGATCACACTGAACAATGGCACTCTTTTCCCCACTGATAATGAGGTTTTTAATGAGGCCCGCCCCTACTGCGTCACAAAGGGATTTGTTGAGGTGGTTTTTGTTTCTTTATCGCTTTCATAGGTTGAGCGAGTCGTTCTTTGGCCTATGTGTTTTGGCCATTAGGTCTTTTATCCATCCCCTTGCCTTCTTTCTACGGAAATTTGGTTGTATCCCCCTCGGGTATGTCTGAGTTCGGTTTGTAACATGTTCTCCCGTTTTATGTTATTTCGTACGTTTTGACAAAAAAAAAAAAAGAATATGAAAAGGTAAATTATGATAACTCCGCGGTTGAAAAGATAAATTATGGTAACTCAATTGTTAAGTAACTAAGAGTATGATATGGTAAATTACGGTAACTCAGTGGTTAAGTAACTAATAGGACATTTGCATAGCATCCACAAGGATTCACCTTAAAAAGAGTGAAACTCTCATACTACAATTGCTAGGACTTGATCATTGATATCTATCCAAAATCTATTAATTCTTAACTAACTGAATTAAATTCATAAAATATAAAAATTGCTATTCTAAAATTATGTGTTCGAGTCACATTCATGTAGCTACCAACTCCATCTCCATCCAAACCCACAAAATTAAAGAAGTTCAAATATTCAAACTACATATTACCAAACTCGACCCAATTAAATATGTTTCCATTATTACTAGGGGTAAGCTTGAGAAAATCAAAATCGAATATCCAATTCGAACCAAATCGAAATTTAAAATTCAGTTCGGATTTTTCGAATTTTCGGATCGGATCGGATTGAAATTTTTCAAAATTTCGGATTTTCGGATCGGATTGGTTTTTTTAAATTCGAAAAAATCCGAATTATATATAATTTATATATAAAAATAATATTTTATTTAAATATTTTAAAATTTAATATAAATATATATAAGAATTAACAAAATTGGTTTGATTTTCGGTTTTCATAATTTCGGATTTTTCGGTTCAGTTCGGATTTTTTTATTAAAAAAACTGATTTTCGGATTTCGGATTTTCTGATATTCGGTTCGAATCGAATTTTTTATCTCTCAAAATTTAAATTTTCGGATCGGTTCGGATGATCGGTTCGGATTAGGCAAAAATCCGAACCGAAATCCGAATGCTCACCGCTAATTATTACCTTATGGTTCAAGTCAAGATATAAATTACTTTAATAAGCACTACCACCTTTCTACTTCTATCGTAACGTGTTATGTGGGAAATGTGTAATGACAAAAACGCATACTCTACTCCGATTTATATAAATGTCTTCTTATTTGAATTTCAAAACAATCTCGAAGAAAAAAAACTTAATTAATCAACACAAGCCACGAGTCACACGATTTTGATTATACCAAATATTGTTTGATTTATATTATTCTAATATATATATATATAGTCATGTTGACATCGAAGTTTTCATTCCCATGCCCACCGCCTTGAAAGAAAAAAGAAGCAATGGTCCTTAAATTGTTTTGTGAATCTCTGTGCATATAATTACATTAATTTTTTACTTTTTTTGGAAATATGATTTTTAAATTTTTAAATGATATTTATAATTTTATAGTTTATAACACCCGCTTGATGAAATTAAAACTAATGTGGCTATTAAAAGATTAAGTGCAAAGTTCATTGGTTGGTCACTTTAAATTATATCTTTGCTATTTTAGTAATTTTTCTACGTGTACTGCTAGTTTACGCATACTTTTTCGATAGTCACATTAATTTTAATGTGATCGAAAATAGATCTATATTGTAAACAATACAATTTTAAAAATTATATTTTTATACCAATAATTAAAAATTTGTTGCAAATCAAAAAATGAATATAGTAGTGATATTATATGATATTACTGCTTTTAAATAATTACACAAAATAATTCAAAATATTAGTATAAACATAAATATAAAATGAAGTAATAGTATAATGTTGGACAAAGAGGTAATTCACCTTACCCTCAAAACCTCACACATAAAAAAAGAAAAAAGAAAAGCGCGTTGCACCAGTTGGTGCGCCGTGTTACCTTTCTTCTTCGTCTTCTGTTTCTCTCTCTTCTCTCCTCTGCTTATAAACGCGGAATTTCTCTCAGAGACTTTCCACTCCCTACAAACCACACAAAACCTCGTCAAAAACAAATTCCCAACCTACAATTAAACCATACAGGATTTTGAATTGCCACCTACACTCACACCATTCATACTGCCACACTCTTTTTAGATCTTCTTACTGTTGAAACGTATTGGATGATGTTGCGATCGTGCTGTTTACGGTGTTTTGGGCGCCGAAACGGCGACGGCTTGCTATGGCACTCTGAATTGAAGCCCCACGCCTCCGGAGAATTCTCGATCGCGGTGGTGCAGGCCAATTCCAACCTAGAGGATCAGAGCCAGGTCTACACCTCGCCCTCCGCCACCTACGTCGGAGTTTACGACGGCCATGGCGGACCTGAGGCCTCCCGCTTTGTCAACCACCATCTCTTCCTTCATCTCCTTAGTAATTTTCTAAAAATTCCCTCGTTTTTGCTTATGCGCTATTTCTTTGTAGGTAGTATCGATTTCTTTTGCTGTTCCTCTACTTCATACGTGTAGAGGAGTTTTTTTTTTTTTGTGTACTCCTTGTTTTTTTGTTTTTGAATGAGTGATCTGCTCAGTTGCTTGTGAACTTCTGTTTCTACGCTATTGTGGCTTTTCATTTTCTTTTAATTATGATCAATTTTTGAACTTGTAGAAACTATTGATGAAGTATTGAAATGGGTTAGTTAGAACTGTGATGAATTAATGATTTCGGAACGCTCTTTCATTTCGTTGGTGACCAATTCTGATTTGTGTGATGTGTAGAATTTTCCAAGGAGCAAGGGGGTTTATCGACGGATGTGATAAAGAAGGCTTTTAATGCCACTGAAGAGGATTTTACTCGTTTAGTGAAGAGATCATTGCCAATCAAACCACAGATTGCTTCAGTTGGATCGTGCTGCTTGGTTGGTGCAATTTCAGACGGTGAATTGTATGTGGCTAACTTGGGAGATTCAAGGGCTGTTCTTGGTCGTAGAGGTTTTGATGGAGAGAAAAAGTTAGTAGCGGAAAGGTTGTCCACAGATCATAATGTTTCTTCTGAAGATGTTAGGAGGGAGGTTGAAGCACTTCACCCCGATGATTCACCTGTTGTGGTTTATTGTCGAGGAGTTTGGAGAATCAAGGGAATAATTCAGGTAGTTTTCTTCATCTATGCATTTATTGAATGAGAAGCATTATGCAAATTTTAATGTAGTATTGAAACGAATTGTTTGAAAATTTCTAAGCTGTTAAACCGAGTTTATTGACAATAAGTTTGGCCATCCTCTTGCATTCTTTTGGTTAATCCTAGTAGAACTTTATAGTCAGCATGCCTAAATCTCTGTTTTTCAGCTTCGTCCTTCCTTGTGTCATTATATAATTTTCTGGTTTAATATTGTATTCGTTCTTGTGTTTTGTATCTTATAAAATACCTTGGTCATTCTCATATGGCTATTTTTTCGGGTTAAGTCTATTATAAAAAAAAATCTAGTTAGAGATCGTTGCTCACCAGAATTATTCAATTCAACCCTAACCAGGATGTTGTAAACTGACCAAGAGATTTAGGTTTCAATAAAGGTACATGTGATCATCAGCCTGGTTTATCAAGGCAGCGCTGTCGGCTGCTTTTATTCTTTCAACCTGATCCCTACTGCTCTACTTGAAAGAGCATTCTGTGGGAGTTGATTTTATCACCTGTTTCTGTTCAGATTTTCTTTTTCTTCCCAAATTTATATCTCGTCTGTTTTTTTTTTGTGAGAGGCAGCAGCGAGAGCGCACAATTAGTTCATTTGCTTAAAGGATTATGTCTTGGTTACTCTTCTAGGATTCACATGCTCTGCCACTTGCCGTCTCATGTAGCTGAAGTTAAAGTAGATGCCTTCCGCAGATGAGATGTATTTGAAGATCGTAAAGCAAAGTGTTGTGATCCTGGTGGCTCTATAGTCTCCTTCCTTTCTTTTTGGCCATCTCGAAGACCTTAATGGCTTCAAAGAAGCCCATTTAGCATTTAGGATCTGTTTTACTTTCTTTCCTTGTAATTTAGAGATATTCATGGTGGCCTGGTGAGATAAAGAGTTTGTCTATCGATCTATATCTTTTTCTAATTGTATTTTATCTTAATCTTTCCTTTTGCAGTTTATTGACATGAAGCTAGATGTCGTGAAAAGGTCTTAAATCCCTAATATATTTGTTCTCTCTCTTCAGGTATCTAGATCGATTGGTGATGTCTATCTGAAGAAACCTGAGTTTCACAGAGACCCGATTTTCCAACAATATGGAAATTATGTTCCCATGAAGCGACCTCTTATGTCAGCTGAACCTTCCATTGTAACCAGAAAGCTGAGACCACAAGATATGTTTATAATTTTCGCTTCTGATGGTCTTTGGGAACAACTCAGTGATGATGAAGCGGTTCAAATAGTTTCGAAGTACCCAAGAGCTGTAAGTGTCCAGTATTTACCAAACCACATTAATGTTTACTGTTTAGACTCATGCTTTATGCCAGCCATGCCTGCCAAATCACATAAATTTATATTGTTTGAGCTCATGCTGTAATCCATCTCTTTCTCTCTCTGTCACACACACACACACAGTTGATGACTTCAAAATGTAATGTGTATTCACCCAGTAAATATTCTCATTATTTTCTGACTGACTGGCTGCCACATTTCATATGACAATCAAGTTAATGGAAACAATTTAAAATTTGCTTGCATGCACAACCCGGCAGAAACTAATCCTATGCACATCTCATGTTCAAATTTTGCAGGGAATAGCAAAGAGATTAGTTGCAGCTGCCATTCAGGAAGCAGCAAAGAAGAGAGAAGTGAGGTACAAAGATATCAAGAAGATCGAGAAGGGAATCAGAAGGCATTTCCATGACGACATTACTGTAGTTGTGATTTATCTTGATCACGAGACGACCTTTTCCATTCCCAAGCATAAGCAAGGTACAGTAGGCTCTATAACTCCGCCTGTGGATATCTATTCCCATAACTCAGATGAAGCGATGGAAAGTTCTGGCGACAAGATTTTTCCCAGTGAAGAGTCGCGCTTGAAGGTACTATACTGAATGTCTTGAATTACTCCGATAGCAGAAAACAAGAACAGCTTTTATCTTGTATACAGGTTTGGTGTAGATAAATTAGAGTACAAAAGGATTCCAGCTAATTTTGAAACTTAGGCTCGAACATGAAATACACATTCTTTTCTCTTTCTTTTTTTG
This sequence comes from Salvia rosmarinus, assembly GCA_036937905.1. Lineage (NCBI taxonomy): Eukaryota > Viridiplantae > Streptophyta > Magnoliopsida > Lamiales > Lamiaceae > Salvia > Salvia rosmarinus. Next base: position 79,369,640 of record CM072815.1, on the reverse strand, counting down.
CTATCAGTAATACTGTTAGTTGAAATCACCTACCTGATGCTTTTTGGTCTTTTGGGGTGCTTAATTTTTGTATATATTTATCTTTCAAAGCTGCGGTAACTTAATTAACGCGCTCGTTAATTACTGATTTACCCGTATGTATGGATCGCATTCAATCGTGAAATTGTTCGCTCCATTGATCACCGTATGGATCGCATTCTTTGACCTTTCAATCGTTGAATTGTTCACTCCGTCAACTACACATAATGGAACTAATTATTAAATATTTGAGTTTCTAGTAATTGCCTGACTACTGACTTGCTTTTAGGTATTAATATAAGCCAGGAAATATATTACCAATGTAGACAAAATAATTTGGGTTAGTAGATCGTGTTTATGAACCCTTGCAGAATTATTTATAGATTCAAGGGAAATCTGGTGACAAAAAATATTATTTGCAACCGATTTAGTGTGACATGTCCATGTTGAATAAATTGCTTGGAATAATAAATATATTCCATTATTTTATAGATTTTTTATGAAGTTTTATTGTGCTCGTCTCATTTAGTGCAAGAAAATGGATTTCAACAAATCTTTCGAGAAAAAAAGGATTTGGAGTTTGGGACATGATTCTAGAACTGGGTACAGAAGAAATGATAAAGAAGAAATATTTGTGGTGTAACTAGGAGACAAATTTGTGATTTTAACTGGTGCACTATAGTTGAAAACTTAAGATTGGGTAATTTTCTTGAAATGAGGGATACTAGAGGGATATACTATAACATAAATATGGACGCAATGACACGTTCTAAAGTTATAGAAGTTCTATTATTGGATATGAATAATTATTGATACGAAATGTTTTAGAGGTCATAGGATTTGTCACATTTCACAATTATTATATCTTTATAATCTTCTTTTAGACATGAATTATGTTCTTGAGTATTTGGAAGATAATATATTGTGTGCGTGTTTTAATATCTAGTGATACATAATTTCAAATAACATTCCAACTCACGAATGAATTATCAAAATGTTTGAGGTCAAGCAAAAAATGTAAACGAGATATATAAAATAATGATATCGTGTTTGTCGACTGTCCGTAGTTGATATTTTTGGTGCGTTTCAAGTTATGCAATTTAAAAGGTGGTGATAGGGTATGGTCTCTTTATTTTTCAGTTATGAGCGAGATATAACATTATGTTTATATGATTACCTGAATAATTTTGTGTCAAATTTTGGGTTCAATGTGGAAGGTTATAAAGTAGTTGGGAGTTTTATGTATGCAATCTTGCTTTAATACTTAGAACATGAATGGTTTAGAGTCCCCTTTGGCTATCAGATAAATGATGTTCTTTGAACTATGGAATGAGATCCTCCTAATCAAGAGGATAGTTATATTCGCATCCCATTTTTATTCTTCATATTTCATTAATTTAATGAAAATATTTAGTTATTATTTTATTATTCAATTTTGTCTTATAGCCTCCACTACTTAGCCTACAAGTAAAATGAAAATGAAAAGAAAAAGTTAAATATACTAATATTTATCCTGCACTTCGGTCATCTCACTTTCACGTCTTCATCCAACATTCTCCCCTTACCTAATTCAACCCGTTTTGATTAATCTCTCTCTCTCTCTCTCTCTCTCTCTCTCTCTCTCTCTCTCTCTTACAGTAGTACACCTTTGATGAACTTGGTCTTGTCATAATAAGGGGCTTTCATCCTTTTCTCCTTATTCTTTTTCCTTAGAGATGTAAGAAGTGGAGCTGTCAATTGCTTGGATTTTAAGTAGAGTCCATTGTGTCATTTTTCTTAGACAGAGACAAATAGTAAGCTTACTAAAATAATATTTATATTTTAATTAAATTAAATTAAGAGGCTGTGAAGAGATAAAAATAGATTATGAATGCAATTGCACTTATCACAATTCAAAGCAAGATTAGGGCCCAGTTGAAGTTTTGAAGATGATCAATTATTAAGTAAATAAAATTGAAATCCCCTAAAAAAGTTAATAAAATTGAAATTAAATACTAAAAAGGAACTATATACCCTGATTTGGTATAATAAATCTTAACTAATAAGTGCAAAACCAAACTAAACAAAAAAAAATGAAATTGAAGAATAAAATGAAAGAAAAGTTACAAAAGTTTGGAAGTGATATACTTGTGATAGATTCGGATCAATATCTACAGCAAATATTATTTTTAGGAAATGGATTGATGATGATCACGTGAATAATAATGTTGTTGAAGGAGCTTCCCATTTAAAATGTACAAATGATTGAACAAATGGCCTGCAAAATAAGTCTGGTGAGGTTCTCTGGATAGAGACTTCATCTCTCAAATTAGGACGTGCTTGAAAGTATTGTGTTTAAGAGTTTTTGCGCAAAAGATTATGTACCTGATTATGTTGCATTGGGGAGGGGGGGTATTTATATAGGTTCTCTGATGCAGTTGTACCTAGAAAGTAGTGACGTGTCCTTAGTGATGGGTTGATCATGTTGAGTGGTGCTCATATATTTACGTGTCATGGGTAGAGGCGTGTTTATTTCGTGGACGTGTGCGCTTTCAGTTAGTCATTCGACTAGAGCTGAGAAATCTACAAAGACTTGGGTAAGATGTGAATTCTGCCTCAGGTCTGGTGTCAGTCTCACCTCTGACCCTTTTGAGGTCTGCAATTTCCAGTTCTGACGGACTCCTAAAATGGATCTTGGTTTTAAATTTTGAACTGAGTCTTAATAAGAAACAATTCTTATTTGATATTTTGTCGCTATCAATTTCGGACACCAAAAGGCTGAGATACTAAATTTCAAATAGGTTTTAAATAAGGGGACTTTTTAAAGAAACAAATATGAAATATCCTATATGCTTAACGTCAAAGGGAGAAAATACCCTCCCAAAATTAGTCAGTGGTAGCTTGAAAACCAATTCATATAACACATGATCTCATTATATGTTGGAAGTTGATTCACCCGTCATATACTACTCCCATGTTCGTATTTTATTGATTCATTTTGTATAATATCAGTATCAATAAATTTTATCTAGAAACGAGTACGTAGTATTGGTATAGACCATGCATGGAATTTCAATAACGTCGCCTGTCCATTAATGAAAATGAGCATATATTGTCTTGGTAATTAACGTAGTCTATAGATGATATTTAAATGTGAGATTTACTCATAGGCATATATGAATATTTAAGAAACGTAGATACACATTTATTTTATACAATACATAGAAATATTCCCAAAAGAAAGGTGCAACAAAAGTAGGGCCGACCTAGCCCATTGGACTTTCAATCCAGACTACTAAATATGAAGCCCAGTCTCGGGCTAGTTTTCGGGCAGGTGGGTTAAGCCAACTCAATTTTTTCAATTTTTTAACCTATAAAATTATATATTTAATTGTAAAAAATAAATAATTATGTAAAATGACAATTTAAGTCTAGAAACTAGTAATTTAACATCAAAAATAACAAAATTCAAAATTATGTGCTAATACAATAAAAAAGATTAAAGCACGAGAGTCATAACCTAATGTAGTAAATAATCCAAAATAAAAATAATAAACAACTTTAAATTAGAATTAAAGAGAAAGATAAGAAGAAAGACAAAAAAATAAAGAAAACAAAAATTATTAGGTAGCAAAATTATATATTTATCGAGCAAGTTTTTTAGCCCGAAAATCATGGGCTTTTTTACCCGAAACCCGGTCGGCCCAGAGTTTTTTTCGGGTGGACTTTTATGCTCGTTTTTTCGGACCTCTTATTTTGAAACTCAACCTAGGCCAAACACCGAGTACCCTAGACCGGTCCATAGGGTCGGATCGGGTCCATTTTACCGACTCTAGTTACTATATTCTTTTTGGGTGCATTCTCTTTGATGGAAAACATATATTTATCATTTTCCTCTCTTTTTATATGTTATGTAGGGTGGATATTTTTCTCCGGACATGATGATTTTTTTAGCAGTCATTTTTCCCTCATTTTCACTCAAATTTATAATAATGATAATATCTTGGAGTATTGATGTGATAATTTTTTTCATGCTTCCCACCTTAGAGAACATGGGATTAAAAAGTGGGGACCACTAAAATGTGATAAATCTTCTCATCTTTTCTAATCCCTCATATTCTTTGATCACGTATTGTTTTTCGTTGACTTTTGCTGACTTCATCTCAAGTAATCTGATCTATGACAAGGTTGCGACTAATCCTAGATATGGATGAGTTTTTCGTTGAGTCTTTAGGTTCTTTGAACTTCATGTATCTGCCTATATAAGATTTTTCTGAAGTTATTTGATCATGAGCTTGCTTGACAATCAGGTTTACTGAATCCTATCAGAAACTTAGTATTTTTGATGGCAAATCTTTTATCATTGGCTTTCGTCTGATGTTGCTTTAAGTTCGATGTCTGCTGCTTCTGACTTCGTTAACTCGATCTCGTTGTATTGAGACTTTTCTCTTCTAACGAGTTAACTGACTATTTATCTGAGTTGGTCTCTTAATTGGACGTCTTCAGTATCAATTCTTCTTCAAACAATGGTATGTCAAGCTAAGTACGTTCAACAATGAGAGATGTCTTACACACATCATTTAGGTTATCATCAGAGAGATATCATATAATCAAAACATGCATCGACCCCAAATTTCCAACAATCGAAAACTTGAATTTCAAATAAACCTCCGGCTTCTCCTCCTCCTCCACCGGACAATCTGAAAATCCACATGGTGAGAGAAGAGATAGATCGTAGAATAAAGGTGAGGAAGAAGAAGAGTGAAAGATATTTTCATTTTTTTTAATTTTGATTGTCACGTCATTCTGTGTATCCAAGTTGGCATACCACGTCGAAGCTCAGACGGTACACGCCAATTTTCAGGTGACAAATGTTTTATATCATAAAGTAATAATTTTCGAAAACGATGGATATTGTTATGTAAACACCCTCCGATGGGACATTTTTAAAAAAATGCTAATACGATAACACAAAAAATAATATTTACCATTATGATATAATGAAATCCCCGTTAACATTGTTATCAAACATTAAAGCTTAAAAAATGATATACTTTAATTATGTAATAATCAATTGTAATTGGGGATTCAATGCGCCGAATTTTCGTAGATACTTGCATAACCGAGTCCAAATAGAACGAGCTTGAGTGAGTATTAAATGAATTTGGGTAGTAAAATTAGTATTCATGATATATTTGGACAATGTATGGATAGTAATCTACAAATACGCGCTTTTAAATTAAAATACACGAACTCTATCATAATTTTTAAGAAATCATAGTAAAGCAATAACATATTTTTTTGTTCATTAAAACTCGAAGCCGCTATCTTCGAAATATGAGTTATAATTTTTACACTTGACTAAATAGTTAGATTTATATTACATATTGACACAAATTATTTAAATATTTTATAAATTTAAATAGATTCAAATAATTAGCAGTTATTGCTAAATGGGTTTAGTATAAAATTAGTACACTTTTCCAATTAGATTTTCGGACGATTCACGGATAGATAGATCCCAATGATTCAAGTTTGAAAAGTGCGAAATGTCCTCTCTATCCGTAATAACCAATTATCAACTATAAAAAATTAAAATTAAATGCTAAAAATAACTATGTATCCTAATTGACTATAATCAGTCCTACTTAATAATTACATGATGAAATTAAAATTGAAGAAGAAATAGAGAAAATGCAAGATATACAGAAGTAGAACGCCAAAAACTGGGAAGAAAAGTGGAAGCCGTAGGCAAGTAGCTCATAAAAACTGGGAAAGAGGATGTCTTCGATCATTTTTAGTTAGACTTCCGGAAAATTAAATGCTCTTGATTAGAATTGCCTTATCATCGTACTAATATATACAGACATTTAATGCAACTAAATCAAGTGTAAGCATGGAATAATTAACTAAAGAGAAATATCACGATAGTAGGCAACACTTCGTAGAGTTCAAAAATAAGGAAAATGCTAGATGTACATAATGTATGTACATAATTGGATTTTTTGGTAATTTTCCATCATTTTCGAAAATTAAGGGAATATTCTATTTATATTGAATTTTATTTTTCATATTTAACCCCTTCAAGATAATTAAGAAATGGATACAAGTATTTTATATTCCATTTTAAAGAAGGAAAGTGCTTAGTCTTTCCTCAATAATATTTCACTGATCATTAATTATGACTGTAGTAATTTTTCAAATTCCTATCCTTGTGTTCCTTTTTTGAATATTTGACTAAAAAAAGAATCCAGTTAAGAGATTAAAATAAAAATAAATGTAAAATAAGAATTTTATTTGGATAATGAGGGGATTAATCAGATGAATTTGTTTTTTTTATATTCCTATTCTCTAGGAGTGTTTTTTTTTTGGGATAATGAGGAAATTAATCAAACAAAAATTTTAATGAATTAATTATGAGAATGGAATTGAATGCTTTTTTTTTATGGAATGAAAGCAATAATTATTTATTAAATTAATTAATTTTATTTTGTAAAAGAAATAAAATCACTAGTAAACTCATACCAATTTTAACACTAAATTGTAGGAGGGGTTAATCATGCAATATAATAATTAATATTAGAACCACCCCAAAAGAAACTTACTAATTTGATCGAAATTTTAGGGGTATTATGTACATACATATTATGTACATTTAGCACTACCCCAAAAATAAATGTATTACATACATTTTATGCAACTAAATTAAATGGAATAGGCTTGGAGTAATCAAGTACAGAGCCCTCAATAGCACAACTGCAGATAACATCTAAATAGAGCTCAAACAAATAAAAAATGTTTAACAAGAAGATCACTGATTAGTGATAGAAACTGAAAAAGAAGAAGGGAATTAACATAAACCAAGAAGCAAGATACAATGATCAAGGCAGCAAAAACAACCACCACAAAACCCACAAGGAAATGACATCTACCAACTATGTATATTTCCACAGTGCAACCTATCTTATTATACAACATTATTCTGTTTCGTTCACCAAAAGCATTCAACAAAGAAACGATGCATAACACACTAATAACGAAGAAACAAATTCATTCACGAAGCACAGACCAGAGAGATGTAAAATTTAAGGAACAATCTTGTAAGCTTTCAGCTTATCAATCCAAGAAATGAAGGAATTCTTGGAATTCCTGAACCCAAAAATCCATGCTCCTTGCTTTTGTTCATTGTATCCAACATACCTGCATGCTTAAGTATAAGATCACTAAACCACCACTTCCCAACATCCTCCAACTTGGTACACGACAAGCCGTTCTCCCTCACGATTTCGTCCCAAACCGGACCCTTTTCCTTCATCAACTCCTGCAGCTTCACCTCCTTCCCTTCCTCATACTCCCCACATTCCAAGCCAAACTGCTCCGCCAACACCTTCCAGAAATGCTTCCATTTGAAGACATCCCCATTGCTCACATTGAACGCCTCATTCTTCGCATAAGGATCCACGGCCGCCCATATCTGATGCTCTGCAATCAAGTCTGCATCTGAGCAATCCGAGTATCCATCCCAAGCATCCTTACAACCGGGGAACCTCAAAACTGCACCCTCATGCTTGCAAATAGCTGCATACACACAAAGTGTCCCAACCAAATTCATCATGCTATATGGTGAGAAGCGAATATTACCCCAGGCCGATGCACAGACCAAGTCAAGCCTTCCTTTTCTGAACCTCCTCAAACAGAATGTCCTCTTGGGTATAATAGAAATTAGGGCAATCCAATCGAGGTAAATCCTCAGTAAACGGAGGATCAGGAACTTGAATCTTCCATACAGAGTTAAATGGACCAAGATAATGCTTCCTACCAGTCAGCAAACAGATATGCTTCAAATTGGGGCAATTAGGGATCACAACATTCAACACATTTTCAACATTTTCCCATTAGCTTCACAATTCTCCTCCTCGGTGGATCTGTTGGTCCATGTGACATAGAAAATGTTGGTTATATCGGTGAGAGGGCTAGCTTCGACTTTACATCGTCGGGGTCAGATACATCGCAGCTGATGTAGTTGATGGGGTGATCTTCGTTCCAGGAGGGCGGGGCGGCGTGCCACCCATAAACCTTCCATGGGCCGCCAGGAGTGTCGGAGAGCGGCAAGATCTCCGCCAGGCTGTTCCCTACGATTCCGGTCACTCCACCACCAGAGCTACGCTCTGGTAGTTCGGTGGTGGCTCATCTTCATCGATTTTTTCTGTTTTCGACCGTTCACACATCAATTCTCATGAAACCGACATACAAACACCAAGCAATCACGAGTCAAATTACATAAATTCCGAAGAAACGAAAACGGAAACACACCGATCAAATTATGCTAATAACGGCTTTCTCCCAAGGAGAAAGTACATCTATCGGATTGAAAACACAAAATCAAACACCAAAATTGTGCAGATAACGGTTTTATCCCAAGGAGAAGTACATCTAGCGGATTGAAAAAAACAAAATTAAACACCAAATTATGCAGATAAAGGTTTTATCCCAAGGAGAAGTACATCTAGCGGATTGAAAAACTCAAATCAAACACTCAAAGACGCGCACTGATGTGTGTCTGCAATTTAAACCCAAGCCTAGAAAATTGATAATTATGTACCTTTGCAGCGCCAATAGCTCCAGCCCACCACCAGCTCATATTCACTCTCAGAGAATTAGGGTTTGTGTGTGAGTTTTGATCGTGGAATTGTGGGGGTGAGAAGAATATGCGGGGGAGAGATTGTGACAGTGAAGCTTAGCTAATCGATCTTGTTTTTATTGAGGAAAAGATGTGCCGAGATAATTATTGATGGGCATTTTGATATTTGATGATTTCTTTACGTGTTCAAATTTTTGTTTGTAATTCATATTTTTAGTTCTACTTGCAGCGGCTCCCAGATAACGACGAAGGAGAAAACAATTTCTCTTTTCATTATTTAATTTGAAACCGACGGATTGGACCAAATACTCGTGGAAAAAAGGACTAAGGCCGAAACTCCACCAAAAATTCAATTGCGTTGGCCCAAACAAAAATATAATCCGGGAAAGCGAGTGGATTCATCAAATTAATCGAAGTTTTCCTTTCTACTTGATCATTAAATTCGATAATAAGGTGTTATTTCGAGTATTTTGGCGAAGGTTGAACTTAAAACTTATTTTTGCATCTCACACAAAAGCAAATGTCTATTTTGTGGTGGGGTTTTTGTTAGAATGTGATGTTGCAAAATGACTAAAAGATATCGTCTTCCATGGGAGTGTTCATTTTTCACTGGTGCTTTTAGTCTTGGATAAATAGTTAATTTTGGTGGTCTGGAGTTTATGAGCTTAGCCTTTGGTAAAACAAGCAGGATTACTGATGGGATATGGCCACCACGGCGCTTGATCGATGCGCCCAAACGAAATGGGCTGACATTAATGGCCCACGCTGTAGCCCAGCGGTGGCAAGCAAACCCTAATCGACCCCAAAACCTAGCCCCGGGACTCGAGTCAGGCGCCACTCCACGTGGCGCACGGAAGGCGAAGCATCCCTACAGGCGAGAGGAAGAGCCCCTACACGCCAGGGGAAGAGTCCCGGCCAATGGAGGGAATGGGCACGCCTTTAGGAGCCCTCAGACATGTATAAATAGGAGTTAGATTGAAGGTAAAAGGGTTAGCAACTTCTTGAATACTAAGAGCTTTTAGCTATACTCACCGTAATAAAACATAGTGAAAGTATTGAGGAATCACTCTCCGTGGACGTAGATCTCATTAACGATCGAACCACGTAAAAGCGCTGGTGTTCTTTCTCGTTTTACATAAATCTCGCATATCTAAATATTCTAGATTTATCATTGGCGTCGTCGTGGGAACGCTACGAACAAAAAGCTTCGCTTTCTACAAAACTTAATGGCGAGAACACGTCGATCACCGCCGATGTCGATCTTGGCAACAACTACCGAGGACAACGGTGGTCACTCGGCGCCACGGGAAGGAGATCGCGGATGCCTGGCGGTCACACACGAGGGTAACATGGAAAACGTTTCCATACACCTCGGGATCGCCGCCACACGGGCGAAGATACCAACCTCAGCGAGGACGAGCAGACGATTCGTTCGTCCCACGAGGCCTTGGCGGCCGTGACCGAATTCCTCAACGCCAACCTCGGCGGTTCAAGCTTCCTCCACCGGAGGACAAATGAAGCGGGCACCTCCCGAGTGCCCGAATCGCGGATATGGGCGCCGAGGTCGCCACCCCACCGAGGCGGTCAACGCCACCTCGGCACAATAGCCTAGAACGCGTACACCAATCCGCCGTCAGAAGTCAATCACCTCGCCAAGGGGGTCGCAACAAGTCGCCAACTCGTCACCCGCGAAGCCGCTCTCCACCTCGGCATACCGCCCGAGGATCGAGCGAGCAGGGAGAAGAAAGGCGGAGCAGAACTCCTCCTCGGAGAGACGATAGACGCCGTTATCGGTCTCCCACCCCTCCAAGGAGAGATGGCAATGATCTCCCGGGGTTCGACCGGAGCGGAAGAATCATCTCTCCTTTCTCCAGAGAGATTCTGGACACGCCCTTGCCCCAGCGGTATAGGGCACCCAACATCGCCGCCTACGATGGCCTCGGGGACCCCTCCGACTTCCTTTTCGCCTACACCACTAACATGGCGAATCAAGGAATGGAAGATTTCCACATGTGCAAGATCTTCCCCGAGGTGTTGATCTCCAACGCCCGACGCTGGTTCACCTCGCTCCGCCAAAATAGTATACACTGCTTCCAGGATCTCATGGATCAGTTTAAGTGGCGTTTCTATCAGAAAATGCCACCCCAGCAGCCTTCGTCCGACCTGCTCACAATCCGCCAAGGGCGGGACGAGACGATGTCGAACTTCGTTTCAAGGTTCATCAAGGAGTCTCTCAAAATCGATGAGAGCAACGATCTCTATATCATCAACGCGTTCAAGAACGGGATCCGACCCGACGCACTGAACAAGGAGATCACCCATGAGAGCGGAGACGCTAGCCGCCTCTGGAACACGGTGACAACTTCATCAAGGAAGACGAGTCGGGGCCGAAAGAAGAGGAGACACAGGACAAGCGGCTGGCTGAAAGGAAGAAGCCGGATGACGGTCGGGCGCTGAACGCAAGTGCCTTCGAGAGAATCGGAAGGGCCTCTCGAGTCCGTGCTCGGGACCTCGGCCAGCCACAGCAAAAGCACCTCATCCGCTCAAATCGAGGCGGAGATATTCGAGCTCCACGAGCTCTTCCGAAGCCCCTCCTATGAAAGGAGGATCCAAGAAGAGGTCAACGAAGGAGTATTGTGACTATCACCGGGTATGGTCACGATACCGAGGATTGCGCGAACCTGGGCTCGCAGATTGACGAGCTCATCAAAGAAGGAGCCTCAAGAAATACCTCGGCCGAGCTCGGCGAGGAACAAAAGCGAGAGGAAGAACAACGGTGGCAACAATCGCGGGCCGACCTTGGCGGCGACCCACCGAAGATGACGAGGACGAAGGTCCCAACGCTATGGAGCAGTCTATGCCATCACCGGATTCCCGTAGGGACGGCGAGGTCGTCGTTAAAGAATGAAGCTCGGAGGCCGGCCCTCGAGGAGCCAAAGAACAAGCGACTTCGGGATGGTGAGGACATCGTGTTCTCCAAAGATGACCCGGTGCCCAAAATCATGCCCCACCAAGACGCCATCACAATACAAGCAGTGGTGGGCAACAAGAACGTCCACCGGGTCTACATCGACATCGGGGCCTCCGTCAGCATTATCTTCCAGAGTTGTCTGGATAAACTCGAGGTCGGAGGAATTCAAATATACCCCGCACCATCCCAGTTGCGGAGCTTCACTCAAGAGGCGGTTCAACCCGAAGGTGTAATCACCCTTACGGTTACCATAGGACGCGCTCCCAGGTCGGTCACAAAGGCCATCCAATTCTTCTTGGTCCGAGCTCCCTCCCCGTACAACATCATCACGGGAGAGGCGGCTCTATGCCACCAAGGCCGTCTGCTCGGTATACCACCTCACCATCAAAATATCCACCCCGGTGGGAGTGCTAAGCATCCAGGATGACCAAACGGCAGCTAAATAGTGCTTACGAGTCTCAACCCAAGATGTAGCCTTGCCCCAGGCATAGCAATTACAGAATCCTCAGAGGCTGCCACCTCGGGACGAACTGACCGAAGACCTCTAGCTGTACTGTCACGACCCGACTACCTAATCAGGTAATTAGGCCGTGACTCGGGGTTAAGAAGAAAATTTAACGACAACAGGCTCAAACATGTGTCAAGAGAAAAGATGACAACAACTTTCTTTATGAATGTATCTAACATTTATAGTTCAAGAAGGTAAAACATAAAGTAGGTTTCTAAGAATGTTTTGTCAACAAGAAGGATTTATCAACAATTTAAAACATAGATTGACAATGATTCAATCAAATAATATTGAATCCAACGAAAACCATTCTGAGCATTCGAGAAATCCTTGTTCACCGAACATTGGACATTATCAATTTATCATATCAGAACACATAAACAAGTAAGGTCAAAGCTCGGCAACGAAAACATGGCTGAGAATTATGTATGAAGACATAACTCTCTGGGCAAACAAACATATCAATAACAATAGAACAAACTTAATATGAAGCAACATTTAGGGAAGCTCCTTCGCGCAGCATTCGATTCCAGCATTCTCTCCAGCTCAACCTGCATATTTAGAAATATATGCAGGGCGTGAGTACAAAATGCACTCAGTGGGTATACGCCAAAAACATAAAGATAAACTTTGCCCTTAGGGCTATAAACTTGATTTGCCATAACATATGCTTTCATAAAAATACTTACTTGCTCATAACATCATAACATATGCATATGCATGTTTCATGTCTGCATGCAACTTTCTTCTCTCCTTCCCATATCCACGGATTCTTAATGCGTGTTGAGAAGTAGGCTTCCTTCTCAAACACCTTATCATCACATACCCGAGTTGGACCCGAAGGTTCTCAACTACGGTCATACCCGACGTCGGTAAATTCTTTCTTTCTTTCTTTCTTTCCCGTGGATAGGTAGTGCATCATGCTTATGTTCATATTCATGCTCAACTTTGGCAAGTCAATCCACTTTTCAAATAAATGCAATTAAATGCATATCATAAATTCTCATATTCTTTTTCATGCATAAGCATATCATATCATTTGAAAACATTTAAAACATAAGCATAATTTTATAGAAAATACTTATACCCACCGAATGTTCCTTAGAGCTAAGGAACTAATTCCCAATTTCATTTCTTTCTTTATCCATATCTTATCCTCATAGATCGGCATAAAAGCTATCAAGAGCCAAACAAGAACATTACTCATCTTTGTCAATCGACACGACCATATCTTCTCGATATCAAATCTAAGACATTATGGTCTATCAAAACTCGGGTCATTGCATCCTCTAATATCTTATTAACGAACAAATTCTATCTAAATTTCGGCAGCGTATGCGTTTATAAACGCATCGCCAAATCAATACCAAACCATCCAAACATAGCCCAAACTCCATCAATCCATCACCATATGTCTCAATGAGTATATAAAACTAAACAACAAGCTTCAAACATCTCATCTTAGCCATAAATTCAACGGCCCTTAAGACGTCACTTTAGGTCAACGTCAAAATTCACGTGAGACGTCATCTAACACCAACGAACCTATATACATGCTCAATTATCATTAAAGATCATCATTTTATCAACAAAACATAAAGATCAAAGCTTTGGCTTTGAAAACTAATTTTCACCGACAAACTAAAATTTTACCGTTTTGAATACGTCGTGGAAAAATCCGAATAAATCATTTTAGGCTTTATTTATATCATAGAATCCAAATCTGAAGTCAAAATGATTAAATAAAATAAAAATCCAACAATACATGGACTATAGTTTTCGCCATTTTAGGGTTTTCGTATAATTTCGATTTCAAACGCGTTTTCTTGTTCCAAACACATTTATAACAATCCAATAACATATATATGAAGTCAATTCAATCATAAAAACATCATAAATTCAAGATTCAAGCATGCCCTTTTCGAAAATTTCATGAACTTCAAAACAATAAACATATGCTTTACAAATTCAACATTAAACAATACGTAGACGACGAATCTATCATGATATCCATAAATATTCAACAAAACATAATCAATCATAAACATTCCCAAATGACCGAAAATCTGAATTGTACATAGAAGCATGTTTTTAAAAATTTCAAACCGTAGATGTGTTCTCGGTACGAGATTATACCTCTATTCGAAGACCGATCGAAAATTCAACGGCCGGATCTTCCAAAATTTGGCATGCAAATTTCAAATTGTGTGTGTATGTGTGAGTGTGTGTTTTTGACGTGAATTGAGGGAGAATGAAGGTTGAATAGTATTATTTCATGCTTTTAGATATATAAGCTTATGTAATATTTTAATTAAATTTTGATTTTCTTAATATAAGTGATTATTCATCACTTATCTAGAACCTTTTCTTTTCCTTTCTTTTCTTATTTTATTTAATACATAAATCATAGCTTTTCATGAGAAATGAAATATAATTATTATAAAATAATGCACAACGTTTTATAGCGAGAAATCGACACTAATTATCGATAAAACAACCTCTTTTGAATCTTTCCTTTAAAACTCAATAATTACTCATAAACATCAAAATATACTTATTAAAATTATTTTTGACCTTAAAAACCATTTTAAATATTTTGCTCTTCATCCGAGCTTAATCGGCAAACGCCGACGTCACAAAAACGTAAATTTTGAAATTCTTAATTTTCTGAAATCAAGACCTCTTTGAGCATGTATCTATCATCTCAAGACTATTAAAATCTAGGTCTTCTCATGTTCAACTAGATTTAAAGATCTTATCTCAGATTCTATCCCAAATCTGCCGAAATTCTATCGTCTCAACTCGAAGCTTAACGCAAAAGCTTCTAACTTAACCAACTCTTCCTTAAGGATGCAATGCCCTTCTTAATAAGCTCTTAATCACGAGCTAATCTCTACTACAGAAATACGGGGTATTACATTCTCACCCCCTTACAAAAATTTCGTCCTCGAAATTTTGCACGTCAGCAAAAGCTCAGAGCACTTCTTTATCATTTGATCTTTAACTTCCATGTCGTTTCTTCTAAATCACCATGACTCCATGTTGATTTAAAGATGCATCGACTTCTTTCGTAACTTAAATCTTGTTCGCGAACATTTGTTCTTTGAGATATAATGTGTTTTGGATTAAACACATATCTTCGTATCTGTGGCATATGAAACACTTCACGAATATTGTCGAAACTCGGAGAAAATACTAATCTGTAGGCGACTAGCCAATCTTTCTTGAATCTCGTACAGTTCGATACATCTCGATAACTTCTTGATCGTGTTTTAATAAACCGACGATCTAGATCGTCCGTCGTAGAAAACTTAAAGAACGCCATATAAATCTTGATTAACGATTCATTCTTCTAACGTCCGGATGGTCCATTTAAATTGATCATCTATTGCGGATAAAAGCTGTCTTTGAAACTCGATCTCATATCCATCTTTATTGCAAACTCGTCTAAAACGAGATGTAAACTTGGAGTCCTTATTCGAGATAATTGAGACGAGCAATCCATGTAAACGTACTATCTCTCGGCGTACACTTGAGCTAACTTCTTAGCTTCATACGTGATAGAAATCAGAATAACATAAGCGTATTTCGTGAGTCGATCGATTATCCTCCACGCTTGATTGGTAATTAACGCGTATGTCTTCTTATCTTTTCAACTTTATAAAGAGCATCATGAATAAATTTTGAATTCACACCCATATCTGACGACAATCTTCTTTCTTTGCTTCATGCTCGTAAACTAAACCTTGTTCCGCTTGCGAAATTCCAAGGTAACTTTTCATCGATCCTTCCTTGAATTGCCTTCACGTGAAAATTCCTTGATAGCCGGAAGAAAGAACTTTCCGATGTAATCTTTACCATGAATCGCTGATTCTTCACATCACGATATATCGGAGATTTTCTTGATCGAGGCTCGCCAACATTTGGGAACTCGCTCAATGAAAAGAACTCGTCCTTTTTCATCAGATGGGTTATCCACTCATAAAGATAAAACATTTGTGACCATTAAACAATTGGTTTAAGGGGGAGAAAGTACAAGTAAATCTTGAAAAGAATTGCACTTTCTTATTCTTTCAGACTGAGGATTTCTTCTTCCGAGTGACATCTTGCATTGTAAAGAAATATCAAAATCGACATCTTTGGCTTATCAATAACAGGATAAAGGTTTTCAATCAATAAACAAACTCGGATCTCAAAGGTCTTCAAAATTGCTTATCACAAAGTTGTGATGTAAAATAAAACAGTTGGATAGCAAAATGATTGTAGAGATATCGAGGAAAGAAGTTTGTATCTTTGAGGACTTTACAAAACAAGGAAAACTTTGTCATCGGTTTTGGTATATAAATGCTTTAACGCCTCGGCAAAACACATCCGATACGATCCATGACTATCGCCTTCCATTCTGTCCCCAAAGGTTGTCTTGAAAAGTACTTGGCGATATCGGGGTTATGGGTGTCTTTGTGCCAACAATTGGTACCACTCGAGTTCATACTCAAAAATTTTGAGATACTTGGGTCTCGATGAATTAGCATGAATCTTTTCTCAAATCTCGAAAGGAGAAGTCTTGGAAACATAAGTAAATAGAATGAACTGAATCGATGTAGGAATTTCAAGAGATGCGAAAAGCTGATCGCATTAATCTAAATCATTAAGAACAATTTCAATATTGATTTAAGAGTAATCAAATTGTACAAGATCTATATCAGATTCAAACATAACTAGCTGAGCATTTGATAAGGAAGACACTATTTTAGAATAAGGTGCTAGTATCATGCTCGGTAAAAGAGTCGACATCTATGGTTTTAAGATTTTCACCATCATCATTCTCAAATGGAGAAGGAAAATTTTCAATCAACCAAGTCGATGAACAAGCGAGATAGATTTAGAAATAGGAAAAATGAATCAAAGAGGGGCTCATGTGTACAAAATATTGAAATTTGATGGTAACTAGGAGTCTGAAGAATCAATTTACTCAAAACAATAAAGCCAGACTCAACATAATCAATGGCAACAGCAACAACCCAATCTTGTCACTCTTTAGGCAATAAAAAGATCAACTAAAATCTTTCCATCAAATCTTGATCGCCTTGATCAAGCGTCTCTTTCCGCAATCGATAGAATCAAACGAAAAATTAGTCGAATATGAGCTACTCGTCCGACGCATGTAGATAGAAATTCTCTTTGATCTTTATTGATTTAAACTAAGCGAAGCGACGATAACGTCATGACGACAAACAAGTCGTTCTTTTCCGAATTATCGGGACGATCCTCGCCATCGTAGATAAAATAATACTCGAACTCTTGCGGAAAACATATTCCTATTGTTCGCCATCTTTTCTCAAGATTTCTTCCACATTAGCTCGATGAGTAAAATCTCATTTAATTCATACATTCTCATGTGGCATTCATTCATTAAGGCATTTACCCAAATATCATTTGAAATAACCATAATCATCATACTCATAAACATAATCATAAGCATAAACTTTTACTGTTGAGCTAGAGATGGCGGAATCGAATCTTGAGCTTCTTTCAAGAACAATTATCTCTTTGACTCATTTTCTCAAAATGAAGTCCAACAAATGACTCCATAACTCATATTCTCAAGCGAGTCAACCCAAAAGATTTACATACTCAAGGTGCATAAATTGCACAAATCTCACAATGATTCTTGAATTTAGGATTCAAGACAACACAAAACTGCACAAGGATTCACAAGGATTTATATGATCGATTTCAAGACTATATTCAACTGTGAAAAGTTCACAAGGATTCCCAAGTTCGGTATTCAAACTGTGCACAAACTGTACAAAATTCACAAGAATTTATAGGTTTCAAGTTTCAAAACTGTGCACAGACTACACAAATTTACCAAGGTTCACGTGTTGAATTCTAAAATGCTCGATACCATTACATCACGACCGACTACCTAATCGGTAATTAGCCGTGACTCGGGTTAAGAAGAAAATTTAACGACAAAAGGCTCAAACATGTGTCAAGAGAAAAGATGACAACAACTTTCTTTATGAATGTATCTAACATTTATAGTTCAAGAAGGTAAAACATAAAGTAGGTTTCTAAGAATGTTTTGTCAACAAGAATGATTTATCAACAATTTAAAACATAGATTGACAATGATTCAATCGAATAATATTGAATCCAACGAAAACCATTACGAGCATTCGAGAAATCCTTGTTCACCGAACATTGGACATTATCAATTTATCATATCGTAACACATAAACAAGTAAGGTCAAAGCTCGAACGAAAACATGGTGAGAATTATGTATGAAGACATAACTCTGCGGGCAAACAAACATATCAATAACAATAGAACAAACTTAATATGAAGCAACATTTAGGAAGCTCCTTCACGACATTCGATTCAAAGATTCTCTCAAATCGACTGCATATTTAGAAATATATGCGGTGTGAGTACAAAATGCACTCGGTGGGTATCGTCAAAACATAAAGATAAACTTTGCCTTGGGGCTATAAACTGATTTGCCATAACATATGCTTTCATAAAATACTTACTTGCTCATAACATCATAACATATGCATATGCATGTTTCATGTCGCATGCAAATTTCTTCTCTCCTTCCCATATCCACGGATTCTTAATGCGTGTTGAGAAGTAGGCTTCTTCTCAAACACCTTATCATCACATACCCGAGTTGGACCGAAGGTTCTTAACTACTACCATACCCGACGTCGGTAAATTCTTTCTTTCTTTCTTTCTTTCCGGTGGATAGGTAGTGCATCATGCTTATGTTCATATTCATGCTCAACTTTGGCAAGTCGATCCACTTTTCAAATAAATGCAATTAAATGCATATCATAAATTCTCATATTCTTTTTCATGCATAAGCATATCATATCATTTGAAAACATTTAAAAGCATAAGCATAATTTTATAGAAAATACTTATACCCACCTGGATGTTCCTTAGAGCTAAGGAACTAATTCCCATTTCATTTCTTTCTTTATCCATATCTTATCCTCATAGATCGGCATAAAAGCTATCAAGAGCCAAACAAGAACATTACTCATCTTTGTAAATCGACACGACCATATCTTCTCGATATCAAATCTAAGACATTATGGTCTATCAAAACTCGGGTCATTGCATCCTCTAATATCTTATTAACGAACAAATTCTATCTAAATTTCGGCAGCGTAACGTTTATAAACGCATCGCCAAATCAATACCAAACCATCCAAACATAGCCCAAACTCCATCAATCCATCACCATATGTCTCAATGAGTATATAAAACTAAACAACAAGCTTCAAACATCTCATCTTAGCCATAAATTCAACGGCCCTTAAGACGTCACTTTAGGTCAACGTCAAAATTCACGTGAGACGTCATCTAACACCAACGAACCTATATACATGCTCAATTATCATTAAAGATCATCATTTTATCAACAAAACATAAAGATCAAAGCTTTGGCTTTGAAAACTAATTTTCACGACAAACTAAAATTTTACCGTTTTGAATACGTCGTGGAAAATCGAATAAATCATTTTAGGCTTTATTTATATCATAGAATCCAAATAAGAAGTCAAAATGATTAAATAAAATAAAAATCCAACAATACATGGACTATAGTTTTCGGCCATTTAGGGTTTTTCGATAATTTCGATTTCAAACGTTTTCTTGTTCCAAACACATTTATATCAATCCAATAACATATATATGAAGTCAATTCAATCATAACAACATCATAAATTCAAGATTCAAGCATGCCCTTTCGAAAATTTCATGAACTTCAAAACAATAAACATATGCTTTACAAATTCAACATTAAACAATACGTAGCAGATTTAATCTATCATGATATCCATAAATATTCAAAAAAACATAATCAATCATAAACATTCCCAAATGACCGAAAATCTGAATTGTACATAGAAGCATGTTTTAAAATTTCAAACCGTAGATGTGTTCTCGATGCGAGATTATACCTCTATAGAAGACCGATCGAAAATTCAATCGGCGGATCTTCCAAAATTTGGCATGCAAATTTTGAAATTGTGTGTGTGTGTGTGTGTGTTTTGGCGTGAATTGAGGAGAATGAAGGTTGAATAGTATTATTTCATGCTTTTAGATATATAAGCTTATGTAATATTTTAATTAAATTTTGATTTTCTTAATATAAGTGATTATTCATCACTTATCTAGAACCTTTTCTTTTCTTTTCTTTTTCTTATTTTATTTAATACATAAATCATAGCTTTTCATGAAAATGAAATATAATTATTATAAAATAATGCACAATGTTTTATAGCGAGAAATCGACACTAATTATCGATAAAACAACCTCTTTTGAATCTTTCCTTTAAAACTCAATAATTACTCATATACATCAAAATATACTTATTAAAATTATTTTGACCTTAAAACCATTTTAAATATTTTGCTCTTCATCCGAGCTTAATCGGCAAGCGCCGCGTCCACAAAACGTAAATTTTGAAATTCTTAATTTTCGAAATCAAGACCTCTTTGAGCATGTATCTATCATATCAAGACTATTAAAATCTAGGTCTTCTCATGTTCAACTAGATTTAAAGATCTTATCTCAGATTCTATCCCAAATCTGCCGAAATTCTATCGTCTCAACTCGAAGCTTAACGCAAAAGCTTCTAACTTAACCAACTCTTCCTTAAGGATGCAATGCCCTTCTTAATAAGCTCTTAATCACGAGCTAATCTCTACTACAGAAATACGGGGTATTACATATGCGACGATGACCCTCCAAAGTTGTCAAGGTCGGCGTCCGTGGCCCAACCGATATTCGGTGTCGTGCGACACGAGGAATACAGGGGCGTGTTCGCGTGGTCCCCACTCGACATGATCGGAGTGTCACCCGAGCTCATAACTCATCGTCTCAACATCGACCGGCTACAAAACCGGTTCGGCAAAGAGGGTGTTTGAGGCGAGGCGCAACCAGTCATAAGAGGCAGTGACTCGACTCAGGCGAATCTTGTTGAAGTCAGTACCCGACACGGATGGCTAATCCATCGTGGTTCGAAGCCGGGAGGGATGGCGCGTGTGTCGACTACACCGACCTCAACAAACCTTGCCGAAAGATTGCTACCCTCCCCAGACATTGTGAAGGTGGAAGACTTGGTGGGCCATGAGACCTTCAGCTTCCTCGATCTATACAAAGGGTACCACCAAGTCCTAATGAGCCCGGAGGACGCCCCAAAGACAGCATTCATCACCGACTTCGGTGTCTTTGCGTACCGGAAGATGCCATTCGGCCTGAAAAACGCTGGGGCTACCTATCAAAGAATGGTGGACGCCATATTCAAGGATCACATCGGGCAGATCGTCGAGGTCTACGTCGACGACATCGTGGTCAAGAGTCAAAAAACGGAGAGCTGCGCCGACGACCTCAGAACTATTCTCCAGCCTCCTCGGTCGGCCACCTCAAACTCAACCCCACAAGTGTACATTCATGGTGAAGGCGGAAAATTCCTAGGATCTTTGGGTTTCTCGAGAAGGTCGAAGGAAAATCCCACTAAGGTGAAAGCATGCTTAACTTGCAAGTGCTAAAGACCATCCGTGAGATCCACAAACTCACTTTGGTGTCTAGCATACATCGCGATTCCTATCTCGGACTCACAGAAGCGACTTCCTTCTTCAAGATCTTGAAGAGCTCGGACTTCGCTGGCGGGAGGAACACCAGTCGCCTTCATGCGGTGAAAGAGTATCTCGCCGACCGCCCACCCCGACCGCCCGAAGAAGCGAGCTCCTCTTTGTACTGCCAGCCACCTCGGACGAGGCAATCGGTAGCATATTGGTCCGGGATGAGGTCGGACGACAACTCCCCATCTACTTCATCGGTAGAGCTCTCAAAGGACCGGAGACAAGATATACCGACCTCGAAAAGGTAGATCAGCCCTAGTGAGCGCTAAGCGACGCCCGACCCTACTTCCAAGCCCATTCCGTGCAGTCTTGATCGACTTACCTCGAGACAAGTCTTGTCAAAACCGAGTCATCCGGACGTATAGCCAGTGGGCACTGAGCTCGGCGAGCACGACATTTCGTACTCCCAGGCCGGCCATAAAGGACAAGCCCTCGCCGACTTTCGGTGGAGGCCAAATTCACCGAGCTCGGCTCAACCAAATAGGTCGCCCAACGCCCGCCCCACGCGGAGAAATCATCCTCGCACCACGATGACCGCTGGCGGATGTCGTGGGCGGAGCTTCATGCAAGACAGGCGGAGCGAGCATCCTCCTCCTCGGCCCGCACAAGCGGGAGGTGACCTCGCCTCCGGTTTACCTTCCGACCATAAACAACGAGGTGGAGTACGGCGCGATCTCCGGACTCCGCCGCAAAAAAGGAATCAAGGACAAGATCCAAATCTTGGAGATTCCTGTGTCGTGGTGAACCAGGTTGTAACACCCGCTTTTCAAAGGACGGATTAGCGATACTATTACTCGAAATGAAATTTAGAAACGTAACAAGGACATGGAACATCAAATTGTGAGACACATATAAGAATACTTCTTAGAATTTCCAAGAGATTAGGATTTGACAAACATAATATATAAATGACTTAGTATTCTTGCATGGAAAATATGTGAATACACATATGACGATGTGCACTCAAGTACTAACTTTCAAAGACAAAAGAATTCTATTGCTCAACATTGCTCCATCGCATCACTCACTCAACTGCACATTTAAAAACAAATATGCAGGGCTGAGTACATGAATGCACTCAGTGGACTCATGCCAAAATATTTTATACTTTAAATTACACTGCCCCTTCATGATAAGACACAAGGGTTTTACTTGAAAAGGGCCTTGTGCTTATTAAACATTTTCATCATTTTCATAAATCGTCTGGCGAGACATTTTCTTTGTATGTATGATCCATATCCTTTCATTCCTCATATAACATCATCCTCGATTCACGAGCGCCGAGAAGGAGGCCTCCTCTACGTCGTTGTGACCGGCCGTGAATTGTACTTACAAAGACACAATCGACTTGAGTGTACACGTTAATCCAGCTATAAAGCACGGGATCCGAATTCGATTTTCCATGAATTGGGGCGACCCAAAACTTTTCTTTCATTCATTCATTGTTGGCGAACCAACACATTGATAGGATACATACATAAAAACATAAACATTTTGGGTGTAATTTCATGAACATCATTTTCCTCATAATTTCTCAAAAGAGAAAGCATCATAAATAAATACTTTTCATTTTGCATAAAGCATCATAAATAAATCATTTTATCCTTGAGGATAAGAAAGAAAAGCCCACCTCGAAATTGACCTTCTTGACATACATGATAGTGATCCTTTGTCGTTTTCATTTACGTTCACGTTGGACCTTGTCGATGTAAGAAATATAATTTAATACATCATTCATCTTTTCTTTGAAGCATCGTTAAGATTTAACGAATTCATTATCTTTTAAATCTTAGAGTTTTATGATTTTCGATTATCGATCGACTTAGTTAACAATCTATACTTAATCTATTAGATTCGTCTCGTCATGACGATAGGCGACACTTAAATCGTTGCATTCTTTCCTTCCATCAATGTTTCTCCATGTCAATTAGTATAATATATGAATCCTAAGTTCGTAACTAATCTTCGTGGTTTGTTGACTCGTATCGAAAATTTTCGAGTTTCAATAACTCATCCATAACCGGTATTTCTTCGCGTTTCTCACCCTCACACGTCCCATATTTTCTATTAAAGAAAACCAACATCGATACTAAGCGATTAATAATAATTTCTCTTACTTCAATCATCTTCTAATAATCATTCTATAAACTTAAGTTACTTAGAAATAATATTTCTTAAGTATCCACTTGACATAATCAACTAATAATTAATTAAATCTATGATTTAATTAAGTAAATCCATAATTAAAACTTAATTAAATTGATTAAATAAAAAGTCCAACAATATTTGATTAATCAATCAAATTAATTCAATTCATCTTAAATATTCGGTAATTAGGATTTTATTACAATCACTCCTTACATAAAGATCCATCTCATTACATACATAAATCACTTAAAAGAATAATTCCCAATTTATCCTTTAACATAATTAATTAATTATGCTATAAAAAGAGACTTTATTCAATCTCATGAGTTTAATTAACTCACTATAATTAATTGGTCTTTAGATTACTCTTTAATTCAAGAGTCCATCCTTCATTTAATCTAGGGCCCAACATTAAAAATAAATCTAAGCTCACCTTAAATTTAAGTAAAGCCCATGTCAATTTGATTCAAGAAGTCATATCAATTTACTTTAAGCCCATGGCCCATTCTATTATTAGGTCCAATCACCATTTAATTAAAACACATTACATCACTAGCCCATTACTTTTTTTATTAAAGGCCCATCTCCAAAGCCCAAAACATTAAATTAAAAAACAACTAAACTAACCTAACAATTTAACCTAACCCATTAACACCAAATTAAAATAAGAACCAAACAGCCATAGCCAGCCCACAACTCACACTCTCTCTCTGGTCCTCACATACACGCACGCCAGCACGGATCGCAGCCGCCCATGCCCGGCCGGACGCGTCGCCGGTCGGCGAGTGCGGTCGCCGTCACGTCTTCATCTTTCATCCTTCCTCTCTCACTCATACACGCACGCACAAATACGGACAAACACACACAGCCGCCGCCGCCGCCGCCTCTCCGCCCGGCCACGTCATTGGTCGGCGTGCCATGATCGCCGTCGCAACCTCGGCTCTCGCTCTCGCTTTCGCGACACACGATCTCACCTCTCGCTCGATCTCTCCTTCACTTTGCCGTCATCGGCCCCCGATTCCGGCGGCGTGTGTCGCCGCCGTCTCCCTCGTCTCACCTCTCTTGCGGTTCCTCACAAACCGATGCACATAGATCTATTTCTCGCGACACACAAGCGCACGCACGCAACTCTCTTCCTTTCTCTCTACGCATTGCCATCGCGTCTCCGGTGAGTCGCCGTCGTCGTGACTCCGATCGGAGTCGTCTACTCTATTCTGCAAACATCGCCGCCAACAATGAGAGCCCTAGTGGCTCGGTCCATATTAGTAAGAGTGGTGTACATTCAAAGTTGTTTACTTAAGTCTCGTAGTCTTAGATTGTAATCGTATATGTATGCGTTCAATTTCTATATATGAAAATGTTGCGTAAAAATGTTGGTTATGAGTTATGTATACATATATATCTTGTTTTTCAATAAAGTTAAACATATTCGAATTGTTGTAATTGAATGAGAGAGTGATATATAACCTGTATGAGCTTCTGCCGTGATTTTGTTGGATGAGGATTATTGCAATTTTTTACGTAATTTGTTGAGAACAAAATAGGTTGTTGATGTTGTTAGTTTGGATTTTGTAAGAAGATGAAAAAATACGTAGGAATTGAGTTCTTACATTTTTGTTGTTTTCTCTTCTGTTGTTGGCGACAAGTTTGGAGAATGAAGAAGTATGGATTGATTAATTGAGAGAAAATGGAGGTTGTATAATAGTTTTCATAGGATTCTTTGAGTGTAATGATGAGGTTTGAAAAGAGTGAGCATGTAGTGAAAAGTTGAAGATTTTATGGGATTTGAAATGATGTGTTGTGATGTGATAATTTATCCAGTGCAAAACATCTGGTTCGATTCGTAACTGTATTCGTTTAAATTTTCTCGTTCAAAATAAAATCGAACGTCGACGATTATAAATTTAATAATTGTTCTAAATTCAAACTTGATTTAGCTAAATAAATTAGTAAATCAAATTTTAAAATTTCTCGTATATTACATTAATCGAAATCATTATTCGATAATTAAATATTTCAAAATTGAAACCTAAATTACGAAATTAATTATCGTAATTAGGTTTTAAATTCTTCGGGATATTACACAGGTGTTAGGAAAATACGAGGTCAAGGAGGACCGAATGAAGCAATACCTCGAGAAGGCCAAGGAGATGCTGACTCATTCAGGTACTTCAGTATTCATCGTATCCCACGAGGGGAAAACTGCCGAGCTGATATCCTCAGTAAGTTAGCTGCGTCGTCAACAAGTCCACCAGTGGAGGAGGTTCATGCCAGGAGCATCGCGGAGGCCCACATCGGCATCATCACCGAGATAGAACCGAACTGGATGTCTCCCATAAAGGCCTACCTGGAAGATGGCGCACTGCCTCAAGATCGGCTCGAAGCCAAAAAGATGATGGTGAAATCCCAAAAGTACCTCGTACATGAGGGCTCTCTCTACAGGAAATCCTACCTTCAACCCCTCCTGAGATGCCTCGGGCCAGAAGAAGCCGACTACGTGCTCAATGAGATTCACCGGGGTCTTCAAGAAGTCACATCGGTCGCGAGCTCTCTCAAAGAAAGCGCGAGGTCGGGATATTCTCGCCCACCCGCCCAAGATCGGCCGAGCTCGTCAAAAAATGTCCGAAGTGCCAGCTGCACTCCACAGTCAAAAAGCTACCCCAGACCGATCTGAGCAGCCTGCAGAGCCCGTGGCCTTTCATGCAGTGGGGGATCGACATCGTTGGCCCGTTCGACCGAGCACCGTGTCGACCGATACTTAGTCGTCGCTGTAGATTACTTCACAAAATGGGTCGAGGCTGAGCCACTTTCGAGCCTCACGAGCGGAAGATTCAGACATTCGTGTGGAAGAACATAGTCTGCCGCTTCGGCATACCGCACATTCTGATCTCGGACAACGGCACCCGGTTAGTGGACGAAATTTCAAGGAATGGTGTGAAGAGCTCCGGATCGAACAACGTTTCACCTCGATCGCACACCCGCAGCGAATGGCCGGACCGAGGTGACGAACCACACGATGTGCAAGGATTGAAGAAGAGGCTGAACCGAGCTAAGGGTGATTGGGTGAAAATCTACCCCAAGTGCTCGGTCCTCTGAGCCACACCTCGGACTTCGCACGAGAAACCCCTTTCAGTTTGGTCTACGGGACCGAGGCCATCATACCGCCGAGATCGGCGCACAAGCCTCGCACTTCCACTTGACCGGGCCGGGAACGAGGAAGACCCGCATGCCAACCTTGATGCTCTTGAGGAGAACGCGAGCTCGCCTTCATAAACGAAGCCAAGTACAAGGGCCGGTCGCACGCGGTACTACAACAAAGGGTCAAAGCCTCCGCACTCAAGTAGGCGACCTCATCCTACGAAATAATGAAGCCGAGAGGCGGCGTCTTAACAAGTCGGATCCGACATGGGAAGGCCCATACCGCGTTCACGAGGACCTCGGCAAGGGCTTACAAGCTAGCTCACCTATCCGGTGCACTTATCCCCGAACACGGCATATCACTCATTTAAGGAGGTACTTTACATAGCTTCGATTTGGATCAAGATCATGTTAGTCCCTTTATTGTTTTGCCAAAATCGATGTTGATTACATATTCATAAAACATTTGTTTTCTAATGAATATTTCACTTAGTCTCATATCTATGTGAACATCCATTTGGATACACCACAATTATCCTTCACAAGGGGCCTTCTACGAAGATGAAAACCCACTAAGTAGGGTACTCACTAAGCGCCCGCACTCACGGATTACTTATTAAATTGAGCGTCTAAGTGCAAGGCATACAGGCAACTCATTAAATTGAACGTCTACATGCAAGCATACGGATCACTCATTAAATTGAAGTATCTACATGCAAAGACATCCAGATCGGATCTCGTCAAATTATGCCCTTTATTTGGGAAGATATACATACAGATCGATCTAAATACATTTACGACCAAAACGAAGTCCTAAGCTATGTTTGTACCTCTCAAGGGGAAAATATACACTTCGAAACGAGTCTAAATACATTTACGACTACATACAAAGTCCTAAGCTATATACAAACTCATTCGGGCCTCTGAGCTCCACCTCGCCAGTCTTCATCAAGCCGCACCAGATTCGAATAAAATCTCGGTCGTCGGTGCACGCACTGAATGAACTCGGTGCCTTCGACCCGATCGACAAGGCCGGACTCACCGCGGACTACTCGAGCGCTCGGCGCGAGCTCTGCACACCCGGCCTTTAGTGGTGACTCCGGGACCACCGCGACCCGCTCCAGATGCACTCTGAGCCGGCACAGACGGGTTCCGACCCGAGGGGGGCGTTCCTGTACCCGAGGTCACACCTCGGCCCCTTGAGCCTGACGCCGGGCCAGGACCACGCCCTCACCCCCGACCTACCGCTCCTCCACGCCGACCTGATGACCTGGGGCGCCTCCGACCTGCCGAAGACCGCCCACTAAATGCTCCTCTCTCAGCTGGACCCATCAGACGGAGCACTTCGTCGTGATCGGCGTAGCCGCCCTCCTCTTGGGTTCTTCTATTATTGGACGGAGGAGCCAGCTGTGAGACTTCGGCTGGGGTGGGGCATCGTCGTTCTGACGACCTCGTACATCTCACGCATGTGTCTTCATGATGGAGTCGAGGCGGTCTTTAAACTTTTGCTATTAGGCCCTCCTCATCCCTCGGCACCATGCCTCCGCCAAACAAGCTCGAACTCGATCGTCGACTTCAGATATGGTAGTTCCACCAGTCCGACGGATTACCTTATCATACTCGGCATGCTCTTCCGAGATCCGAGCTAGCTCTTCCGTTGTCAGCTCGAGCCGCTCCTCGCATTGCATCAGTCGTCCTTGGATCACATCGACAGATAAATCCGCCCCCTGGACTTCGAGTTGTGTGATTCTTAGCTTTAGCGCCTCGTTCTCAGCCAGGAGGCGGGCCACTTCTCGGTCGGCCTCTTGCATCGTCTTCTTCAGGTCGGCGGATGATGCCGAGCTGACATCCATTCTCGCCAAAACTTGAGTCAGCTCGGACAATCGACTCCTCCAAAATAGCACCTCTTCGTCCTTTTCAGCCAAGGCACCTCGGACCTCTTTCAGCTTGGTCAGCAATTCATGATCAAGTCCAAGTTATTGAGATGCGGAATGCTATAAATAAAGAAACAACACCCATTTCAGAAAGTGATAAATTTTATTACTCAAAAGTTGGAATGTTAACAAGGCTAAGGTTCCTATCGACCCCGGAAAATTAGCCTATTACATTCGGGTCGCTAACCTCGGCCGCCTTGTCGGAGTCGACGATCGCCTCCTGCTGCCCTTGCTGCTGCTCCTGAGTTTGGCCCTCCCGGGAAGGAAGCTCGGTGTCCGGCCTCATCATCCTCCTCCTGCTTCACCAAGACTCGGCAAAAGCTCCCGGAGTTCGTGATCTTCGTCCTCCTTGACCGGGTGGCGGCCTCCGCCATCGAAGGGAGGAGCGGGCGCCAAAACCTCCAACACGGGGAAGGACCCGACCTCGGAGACCACCCGGGCGTACGCCTTGTTCATCTCGCGAGTGGCGACCTCGACCCAACCATGCTTGACCTTGTCAAAGTCAGGCATGGCGGCCGCCAACCTCTCGGTGCTTTGACACAATCACGGGCTTCATGACGGTGGCGGTCGGCAATGAAGGCCAAGAAACTCTCCGACTCGGCGAGCTTCTGGTAAAGGCCCTCAAGGCATTGGCCCTCGGTCGGCCGCCCTAGCCCTCTCTCGCCCTCGAGCTCCTTCCCGCCCGGCCGCCTCCTCGCGAGCCTCTTGAGCTCCCCGGGTTGCCTCCAGTGCCTGGCCCTCTTCTTTAGGGCGGCCTCGGCGTGCCTCGCGACCTCGGCTTCCGCCGCGGCCCACGGCGGCATCGGCATCGGCCGGGCGCGGCAAGCTCCCGCTCCGGCTGCTTCGTCTGGCTGAGCTTTCGGAATCAGCCGGTAGCAACTTGCAGTCCCCAACCGCATGCCGCGGGACCTCCATCACCGAGCTCGCTTCCTAAAAAAGCAACACAAGTGAATACGGATCGCAGGCGGATAAGGCGGATGAGGAACGCTTTGTACCTTGGGGAAGGGTGCGGCCAGCTGGGGGCGGCACCTCAGTACTCGAGGCGGCCACAGTGCGCCTCCCGTGCTGGGCCCGACCCAGCAGAGGCCCGTCATCACCGACTAATGTCGTCAACCTTCTTCTGGGCTTGGCGGTCCACGCCTCGCCTTTTTCTTCGGAGACGCTTGGCCGTGATCGTGAGCCCTCCCGCCTCCTCCACCTCACCTGCAACAAAGAGAAATACTTGCTCAAGACAACGAGGTCGGACATGCCAGCAATATACATAAAAAAAAGGGGAGAAAGATATACGGGGATGCCCTCACCCCGATAAGACCCCGCTCCCGATGCCTCTGACCTATAAACGCTCAGCCCGGTATTATTCAGGTCGTCCTCGGTGAAATCAATGGACAAAACCTCACCAAGGTCGTTCAGAATCTCCTCCATATGGCCCAGGGGCTTGATTTTCACGTCCTTCATCGCACCAAGGCCCCACTCATACCTCGGACGCCCCTCAGCCCGCAGGAAGAAATGCCTATTATGCCAATGGGACACCTTCGAGGGAGCCGCTATCTTAAACTTTAGCCGAGGAGATAGATAATACACCCGCTTATGGTCTTAACGCTAAAAAGCGCATCAAGACCTCGAAGGACACCTTCGCCAACACCGTGGCGGGGCGACTAGCCCCACCACCGACCTAATGGAATTCGAGGTCGGTTGACATATGGGGATATGAAAGTATTCTTCAAGCTAAGGAAAATTGGGGCCAAAGAAACCTAAGGCCGCTATCAAGCTATCTACATATACGGTGATAAAGCCTCCTGATGGGCCATCGCCCTATCATCCGACCGCCGAGCACCACCATGCCTCCTCCGAATCGGTATTCTTCGTTATCTCAAAAGCTCCTCCAACATCAACCTCGACCTCGCCACACCTACCCTAAGTCCGTCCCATACCGATGATACCGCGGGACCCTAGCACACAATCCTACGGACCTACACAGACGGTTATAGCACATATACTCCTTTACATCGGAGGGCAAACGACCAGAAACCGAAGCGAAGCCAGAGTTTTCAGAACGAGAAGGAGAAGATGAAGAATACATACTTACTTTTTTGGGCGAGATATCGGGCTTTCTCAACAAGTTTGAAAGAAAATTAGGAAATTTCTGCGAATGTATTCTCTCGAAAACAAAGCGTCGAGAGGAAAGTGAGCGGTGGCCTCATTTGGGCTATTTATAGGACAAATGGCGCCTAAAAACTGCCGTTTCAACTTTCCCACGTGCCTACCCGCTATTGGATGTGGAGTCGACGCGCGCACGTGGTTCGAGTGCCCAGCTATCGCCTGGCGCGTGTGACGTACTCCACGGGAAGATAGACCGCCAGTCTGATCGTGTGATGATTACGTTGACCTCAGACGGCTCGAACCTCGGACCTCGTCCGCTTCCACATCCAAGAAGGGCGGCGCCTCAGGTCGGACCTCGGCCTTTCCCCGAAAGTCGGGAGCATCCAGATCGGACCTCGGCGTCCTACCAACGGACATCGCCCCCTACGAGAACATCTCCATCCAGATCGGACCTCGGCATCCCTAGAAGGGCGGTCACTCAGGACGAACCTCGGCATCATCCAGCATGATTTCTCTATCCAGATCCGCCTCTCAGGTCGAACTTCGGCATCCTCCAGAAGAGCGGTGCCGCTCCAGATCGGACCTCGGTGTAACCTATGCAGGGGTCGCTATCCAGGCCGGACTTCAACTTCCTTTTGCAGCACATCTTTGCCAAACGACAGGCGACTCCAGCTCGGTCCCCAACAAGCGGCACACGCCCACAGCGTCAAAACCGTCTACCTCAGTTCGAATCCAGGCGAACCAATCACATCCTGACACCAAAGAGATCGAGAAACCTTCGAGGACAACATCGGTAAACAACATCCTACCTCGGCAACGCGCATTCTTCGCCTCACCTCGGCACGGCTGTTCCTCGACTATTCGGGGGGGCTATGATGGGACATAGCCCAAACGAGCTGGGCCTGACATTAGTAGCGGGCCCACGCGGTAGCCCACGGTAGCCCAAGGCAAACCCTAATCAGCCCCCAAAACCCTAGCCCCTAGGACTCGAGTCAGGCGCCACTCTCCACGTGACGCACTGAAGGCGAAGCATCCCTTCAGGCGAGAGGAAGAGCCCCTACACGCCAGGGGAAGAGTCCCGGCCAATGGAGGGAATGGGCACGCCTTTAGGAGCTCTCCTATATGTATAAATAGGAGTTAGATTGAAGGTAAAAGGGTTAGCAACTTCTTGAATACTAAGAGCTTTTAGCTATACTCACTGTAATAAAAACATAGTGAAAGTATTGAGGAATCACTCCTCCGTGGACGTAGATCTCATTAACGATCGAACCACGTAAAAGCCTTGGTGTTCTTTACTGCTTTACATAAATTTCGCATATCTACATATTCTAGATTTATCAATTACGTTATTCTTTTACACTGAATTGACCTAATCCAAAACCCACAAAACAAGAGGTTTTGTATTTTCTATAAAATCAAATGCTTCTTTACTGTTTATTGCATAAATTCATCTGTAAAATCTGAACTCTTACATACTTTGAGTTATACTAAGACAGGGAGGTCAATTGATAATTAAACCATCAGATCTGCCCAGAGAAGAATCTGTATCAAACAGATATGTGATTCCCGCCAAAATTAAGAATTTACTGAAGACAAAAAAGCAATGTAAAACGAATACTCCATGGAATAATTGCTTGGAAGAAAATATCTTTTACTTGCAATATCACATTTTGCCCTAACAATCAAGAAATCCCCGCCCCCAAAAAAAAACAAAAACAAAACTCAGCGTCAGAAATTAAGGTAGAGTAAATTTCTCCAACATACGCATAAATTGTAGTATTCTCAACATAAGACATCATTACAACAATATATTTAGTAGTTCCTCAAAATTTAGTATATGCATATTTACATAACAAATCCCATGACATGTGTAGTTTGATAATGCAAATCAAAGTGTTTTTGGTAGAATGATACACACCTATATGTTAGAGCATGTATATCACCTAATTTTGCCATAACTCCATTCAATTTAGTGCCCAAGCCTTCCCACAATCCTGCTGCCTTGGAGAACATCACCTTTTTGAAACCATTCATAATCACATCATCGTCAGCCGCTGCAATAACCTAGATTCTTCATCCTTGCAAACCAGAGGATTCAGTTGGCGAATATTACTCACAAACATCATGGCCTCATCGCTCCTATTAAGCTTACAGTATCAATCCACAACGCAATTATATGTGCTCTCATTCGGCTTGCAGCCTTGCTTCATCATATACCGGATCACATTAATTGCATCCACAAACATCGCATCAGCAGCATAGCTAGCAACAAAGGTGTTGTACGTTATCACATCCGGGGCAACCCCAGATTCAGTCATCTCCTCGAAAATCCTGGATGCATCCTTCATCCGACCATTCCTGCAATAATCGTATATCACAGTAATATATCGACCCAAATCACCATGTCACAGCCTCCTAGCTGCAAAATGCGCATTGGTGCACTGAATCTGCAAGTTCCCATCTCCCACTCCAATTTAGGACATCGTGTGTTACACTCGAGCTTCCCTCCGTCTGCCACCGTGACCAACAATGGATTTGTACACTCCAAATCGCAATGCATTCTCCTAGCAGCCATAGCGTCGAGGAAGCTATGAGTACTTCATGTATCAATTAACAATGCCACTCCATGGTTTCACACTTTTCCTTTTATTTTTATTGTGTCTGTTGCTACATGTCCTGCTAATGCATTGAGCGATATTTGCAGCTCTTCCTCTTCTGGTGCCACTTCTTGTAGAACGAGCTTGCTTTCCTCTTGGTCCTCCTCACACACAATTGTGAATAATTTCTTGCACTAGTGTCCCAACTGAAATGGCTCGTCACAGTTGAAACACAATCGTTTCTTACTTCTTTCTTCTATTTCTGCTGGTGATAGTTTCTTGAACATAGTCGACTTTTGTCCAACTGTATTTCCCACTACGTTGTTACTATTTTTCACTGGTTTTTTCCATGCATTATCCCATCCTTTGTTAATCTGCTTCGGTCCTCTCCCCAATGCTATAAGCTACAGCTCCTGTTTTCTTGCTAGTTTAATTGCTTGCTCCAGTTTTTGTGGGTCGAACATTTCCACAATACTTGCAATCTCATCCTTCAACCCACCCACATAACACCTGATAAAACAATCTTCATTCAAGCTATGATTCCCTGCTGCTATAAACGCTTTCAATTACTCAAACTTGGCAGTATAACGTCCACATCTCCCACTTGTCTCATCTGATTGAACTGGGTGATGACGTACTTCCCATTTATATCTGCAAATTGATGCAATACTATCTCGCTAAACTCTCCCCATGAGACATCCTCCATCCCTTCTACATACTCTAAGTACCATAGGTCGGCTACCCCTTCCATGTACATAGCCGTGGTAAAAATCTTATCACGGTCATTCATCGGATTAATTGCAAAATAATTGTTGCACTTCCTAAGCCATTGCCTCGATTTTTCTCCATGAAACTTAGGAAAATCAAGCTTAGGCATGCGATTGTTAGAATTAAGAGAGTTGTACACTTTACCTTTCTCCTTGCTCTGACTGGACTCTCCCCCTCTCCCATTCGACTCATCTTTCTCTTCGCTTTGCCTCCGTCTATCGTCTTCTTCCCTCGATCCCTCTGATTCTGACCGAACTCTTACTTCTTTATCCTTTATTGATTTCTTCATTTCTTCGAATTGAGCGTGCTGTGATTGCATTGCCGCTATCACTGATTGCTGTATCTGCGCGATTTGGATCTCCACATTCGCTACTCTCGTCCCCATCCTTGTCTTCCTTTGCATGAATTGAATCTCCTACAGCGAGCGTGTGTTGGCTCTGATACCACTTTGTTATGAATGAGCAAATTCATAAACACATCAATCTATCAAAAGTAGGGGTGTGCATCGGTCGATCGGTTCGACCGACCAATCGAAATTCTTCAAACCGAAAACCGAACGGAACATATTTTTTTGAATCGAACCGAACCGATTTATAGTTTCGGACCGATCGAAAACCGAACCGAAAAAACCGATCGGTTTCGGTCGGACCGAAAAACCGACTGAAACTATATTATATATATGTTTTTTAAATAAATACTCCCTCCGTCCCCCATATTCCTTCCTAGTATTCCATTTTGAGACGTCCCCCAAAATTCTTCCTATTCTATTTATGGAAACTATCTTTCCAACTTTACCCTCAATAATATTCTTTAATTACACCTTTTACCACCTATGGCCCACCACTATTTCTCTTTTCTACCATCAACAACCTATTTATTTACACATTTTACCACCTATGGCCCACCACTAACTAATTTAATATTATATTAATGTGGGACCCATATTCCACTCACAATAACTCAACAACTTTTATTAAAACCCGAACCCCATATTCCTAGGAAGGAATATGGGGGACGGAGGTAGTATATTTTAATCCTAATTATTTAATTAAAATATTAATTAATTATTATATAAAATATATAAATAATATTTTTGGTTGGGTTGGTTACATCGATCGAACCTAAAATATAAAATCGAAACCGATTTTAATTGAAAATTTGAACCAACCGAAAATCGATTTTCTCAAAAACCGAACTGACCTGACCAAAACCGATCGGTTCGGTCGGTTTTTCGATTCGATTCGATTCTTGCACACCCCTAATCAAAAGTGAGAAAGCTTCTGCAATTTTGAGAGAGACTATGAAAGTGAAAAGTAGAGGAACGATTTTATTGAGGTGAACTAGAATTATGCTTTAGATGCATGCATGTGCAGTGACGGAGCAAGGAATTTTTTTTTGGGAGGTCCAATTATTTATCATTTTAAAAGATAATAAAATAGAATTTTAAAAATAAAATTAAAAAATAATAATTTATATAATGGCGTAATATTATTTGAATAGAGGTAATTATTTATACTACATTTCTTCTTCATTGTGTTTTAATATATTATAAAAATAAAATAATAAAATTTACTTACAAGTAACTAAACAATCAATCAATAATAGGTACAAAAATTAAATAATAAGAAAATTATAATTATTAATATTATAAATGGTATTGTCTTACAAAACTCAAATATTGATTTTCTTGTACTGCTTCAAATCAACAATGAAATCTAAAATTAATTCACAAATAAAATTTATTAGAATAAGTTTAAATAATTATTACTATATTCATAGAATAAATTTATCATAATATTTTTAGAAAAAATGATTAATCATATTAATTCACATATAAAACTTTATTATTTTCATACATATTTTATTATCAATATATACATATATATGTATATATTATATTTCATAATTATTAGTCCTTAAATTTAAGGAAATATCCTTTTTGCTTGCTGTCATTTAGTTTTCTAGATATGATTTGACATATTGGAAAATATACACAATCAATGAGAGATGCATCGGGCAACATATTTGAAATGCTGCCATGATAAAGAAAAGGGAAAGAAAGAAAAAATACCTTTACCTAGATTCGAACCCAAGTCAGTGATTTAGAGATAAAACACCTAACCAACTACACTACAACATATTTATGAATATTAAATGAATATATAATACTAATGTTTTTGAAAAAAGTGGGGCATGGGCCCCAGTGCCATATGTAGCTCATCAGCTGTGTGTGTGAGCCAGGAAATTTTTTTGGGAGGTCCAATTATTTATAATTTTAAAGATAATAAAATAGAATTTTAAAATAAAATTAAAAATTAGTACTAATTTAAATAATAACACAATATTATTTGAATAGAGGTAATTATTTATACTAAATTTCTTTTCATTGTGTTTTAATATCTTATAAAATAAAATAATAAAATTTACTTACAAATAACTAAACAATCAATCAATAATAGGTACAAAAATTAAATAATAAGAAAATTATAAGTATTAATATTATAAATGGTATTGTCTTTGGAAAATATACACAATCAAATAGAGATGCATCGGGCAACATATTTGAAATGCCGCCAAGATAAAGAAAAGGAAAGAAAGAAAAATACCTTTACCTAGATTGAACCCAGTGCATGATTTGAGATAAAACATCTAACCAACTACACTACAATATATTTATGAATATTAAATGAATATATAATACTAATGTTTTGAAAAAAGCTAGGGCCCATGGGCCGAATTCTATGTAGCTCCGTCACTGTGCATGTGTATTCTCAGCTATCTTATAAAGGTTACCGACGTTAACCGCTAACTCACTCTCCTTCTTAACAATTAATACACGTGTCACTTATCTATTAGTGGTCTTCTTCATTCAGTTATGCATCCTCTTCCTTGCCACGGCTCCATGCAACAGCTCTCTTTGTATGTAACGGCATGCCACTGTTTGGCGTAACTACACGCAACTGCTTCCTCCTAACACGAGCTTGAGGGAGGTAGAAGAAGACGAGTTGCCGAACGACACCGTTTCTCGAGCCAGGAAACTCGAGAATACAGCAAGAGATAAAGCCATTTTTTAGGTTTTCAGCAAATTTCTGTGAAATGGTTTTTGGAAGCGGTGAAAGAGTGAAGTAGATAAGACTTCTGCAAAACACAGCAAGAGCGGCAAGAATGATTTTTTTCTTTTTTTATTTAAATTCTCACCTGACTGATTTCGGACTTTTTAAAAATTTTAAGAAGTTATATTCATTTGTGGGCCTTTAGTTTGGGCTCGATATCTTGTATTTTCCCAGCCCAAATAGTTCCTATCAACGTTACTAGTATTGGATTTCAAAAACAAAATTATTTTATTCCTCGACCTTTTTTTTGTTTGAAATCCAATACTTTGAGACAAGTCCATGTCCATCAACTTTAATTTTTATTATTATATTAAAACTTGTCTCCCTGGCTCCCTAATATACAATTATTTTTTAGTTACATAAATATTTTTCCTTGCAAATTTTTGGGCATAATTTGAAGTCTATAATATAATCATAAATTTATCTATTCCATAACTTTTATAATTCTACATATGTATCATAAGACATACATATATATTGGATATATTGATTAATCGTGTCAATATTTTTTTGATTGAATGATTCAAATACACCTTCAAATAATTATTGTATATAAACTACTA
Source organism: Salvia rosmarinus (assembly GCA_036937905.1). Taxonomy (NCBI): domain Eukaryota; kingdom Viridiplantae; phylum Streptophyta; class Magnoliopsida; order Lamiales; family Lamiaceae; genus Salvia; species Salvia rosmarinus. The sequence continues at coordinate 79,331,501 of CM072815.1, read as the reverse complement.
CTTTTTGAAAGAAAAGAGAAAGAGTTTATGTATAAAAATAACAGATAAAAAACAACGATATGCATAAACTGTCCTGTGAATGAATTTCCAAATATTGTGCAATTTTTGGAATGTTAAAAGTATCCGGTCCACCACATTAAGTCAGATTAACAATTGCTTTAATTAATAATTAAGACAGTAATTATAGAGGAGGGTGATTAAAAATGAGAGGAAGCGTGAAATGAAAATGTTGGTGGGGAGTAATTTATTATTAATGATGACTCGAGACTAATCATTCCTACTTTTGACACATGAATTGATGGCCTCACCAAACTGCACCCCTACTTCATCTTCCCTTTCAATCCACGCCACTTGCCCCTTGAGATCATGTCCCACGTCTCTCTTTTCTTTTTATTTTATTTTTTCCTTTTCCAAAGTTTCACTAAAATTATGAATCAAGTAACGAAAATTAATTATTTGCTTAAGGTGGAAAATGATAACATTGGAATCCCGCCTGCCCCGATTCGAATTTCCCTCAATGATACTACAACAATAAAAAAAATATAGAGAATTCACTGTCAGAGGTGAGTATTTGACTATTTGATCGATTTTGGATAAAAAAATTGAGTTTAATTAGTGATCAACACAGTTAGAGGAGAGATAAATGTGGTTTTAGCAGCTGCTTGAGTTGTTCTTGATTGATAGAAGCTTTGACGACCGACTTTTCAAGATTTACATCAGTGGGGTATTTAATTGGTGAAGCTATATATTCATATGAATATTGGGGTTTACTCAAATGCTATAATGTACGAACATGATATTTTTCCATAGCATTACTATTCTACAAAAATAAGTTTATCCAAAATACCTGGTAGAATAGTGATTAAGAATTTCCTTACGTCTAACAATACTAGTTTAATATGGTGTACTGATCGTTTTGGATGCAACTTCTTGTCATTTATTTATTTTCGCACGCACATGCACATACATAAATAGGTATAGCTAGATTATAATTGTCCCACAAGATTAGTTAAGTTATTTAATAGCTAACAAATTTGGAGTAAGGATTAAGAATTGAGTCCTAACAGTCGCAGTATAGGAGTTTAACTCTTATTATGGTGTGGCTCTTTGTGGGAACTTTGCGTTGGTCCTCCTATTTACTTAATCATTGAATCTGTGATTTAACCCTTCACATTCTCGTAAGATTAAGGTGTGAGTTCTTTCGGGGAAAAAGTTCTCCATTCAGAAGTTAGATATAGATTGGAATCTACTTGGCATTTAAAAAAGGGACAACTAGAAAAAGAAATTGTTGTCGATACACTTAAGCTTGTGTAGTTAATGCTCGAGATTATACTTTATAACATGGGTCGTGTTAGGGAAATTCTATAGAACATGTAAGTGTAATATATCATCTTTCATATGATAATATTTTATAAATAAAAATTAAACTAATAAAATATTATTATATGAGAGATGAATGTAATACCTACATATTCTATGAAATATACCGTCGTATTAGTTATGGAATTATGGTACGTGAGTGGAATAAAGCCAACTGATTAAATAGAAATAAATGAAGGGGGTAAAAGAAACGGAAATAATACAAGCAGCACAATCACATCGTAGATATGTGATATCAGTAACGGGTTGTTTGACTAACCTTATTTTTGAGAGTTTATTATAAACTTCAAGAGTTTATAAGATGTTTCAAGAGCTTATAAGAGATAATGTCTCAAGAGTTTATAAGTTGTTAAAGTGTTTGGATAATTAATCTTATAAGTTAGAGAAATGATCGTGAGTTAAAGATATAAAATCATAGTTAGATAAATAAATTTGTCGAGAAGTGAAGTTGGTAGTATATATTTAGAAAATAACGAACTATGATAATGTTATTTTGGTAAATTCATGGTTGCTTATAAAACATGAAAAAATAAATTGGGGTTGAGCAACTTATTTTTAAAAGAACTTATAAGATATTGGAGCTTATTTTAACAGCTTATAAGTTATTTAATGAGTTATTTTACAAAATCTTTGACGAACTTATAAACTTCTAAATATCGATAAGTTGTTTTAAACAGTTTTAAACTCGCCAAACGCTATCTAAATTTGTACCATTTGTATATATGATTTCGTGATCAATAACTATGATTATTTATAGAAAAGTAAATAAATCAACCAATGACATTTTCTTGAACTACTCTTCCATTCATAATATACATGTTGCATGGCTCCATCCATAGTATGCACGAGTTAAAGTATTCAATGCACTGTGCGAAGAATCAACCATAAACACTTTTTTAACTAAATTTTATGTAATTTGTTTTGGACACCTATTCCAAAAGCTATTTGTTAACGTGGCATTTATTTTTTAGGATTATCTATAGAGATAAAATAGCATAACTTAATATATTGTTTATACAGATGGATTGGAATTTTGAGATATTTTAATATCCTTTATAGTCTATATCATTTGAATTGATTTTTTATTCATATCCCATTGAAAAGATGGGATATGAGAAATTTAATAATGGGAATAAAATACACAATCATGTATCTTATCAATCATGAAAATTAAACGTCCATAAGAGTACTAATACATTATTAATAATTACAATTTCATTGTTTATAATTTGTAAATTTGTTGGTAACTTTTAATAAGATTGGTTGTTTTTATCATTGAGTTTATAACTATTTACATTTTAGTAATAATTATTATTAATTAGAGTTCACTATCCCTATTAGGATTTAGTAAAATAAATTTAAACATATTTATAAATCATATTAAGGAATAAAGAACCTAATAAACAATTATTACTAAAATAGAAGATAATACTGTATAATAAATCAACCATATTAACAATTATATATACAAATTAATATTTGAAGAAAATTTTAATGATGAAATAATCATTGTTGACCAATTAGTTAGTAGATTAGTTATAAAAAAAAGTCACTCTATTCCACAATTTTTTCTAAATTTTATTTTGTATGTCCTTGAACTTCTTCTTATTACATTTATGGAAACTATCATATAAAATACTCTTTACTTATTACTCTCAACAACATTATTTATTTACATATTTTATCATTCATTGTCCACCACAATTCCCACTTTTTACCCTTAATAACACCACTAATTTATATATTTTATCACCCATAATCCACTACTAATTAATTTAACACTACATTAATATGAGATTCTTACTCTATTTATAATACACTCAATAATTTTTATTAATACATGTCGAGTTCAGTGGAAGAAAGAAATAATATTTACCGTAAAAATACAATTGTGACATCATTCCACGTTATATCATTTAAAATAATAGCTATTAAATAACTAATTTGAAGATCCTTGATCAAGAAACAGAGGAAACAAAACCTCCGAACCAAAAAAAAAAAAGAGGAAACAAAAGTGATATGCGAATATCAATATCGTTTAAAATATTAACTATTAAAAGAAATGCATGTCAAATTTGGTAGAAGGGGGAGAAGTAATATTTACCGTAAAAGTACAATTGTGACACCATTCCATGTTACATCATTTAAAATAATAACTAATTTGAAGATCCTTGATCAAGAAACAGAGGAAACAAAATCTCAAACCAAAAAAAAAGAAAAACAGAGGAAACAAAAGTGATCTGCGAATATTAATATCATAAAATTTTCGGCCCCAACATCAACTATACATTCTCAACTGAAAAAAAAAAATTAATTATGTGCTCTGTTTTAAACATATTGCTCTATCATTAAATCTTATACAGATCATAATACTACTATTGATTAGTTAAAAACTGACATTTCTAATATATATATGTATATATATCGTTATAACATAAAAAGGACCCCATTAACATGATTCATAGTCACGCATTGGTGTTAGGTGCGATATATGTTTCATTCCCATCAATCATGCATGTTAGTTTTTCTGTCACTTTGATTGGCACAGCTGGAAGAAAACAAAATCATCCTTTTTTTCCCCTTAAAATAAAATCTTCTTTTCACGAAAAGCACATCCTTTTTTATCAGATAATGATATCGAAATTTTAATTCTCAACAGTATTTCTAAAAACAGCTGCAATTATGCTATAGCAAATTAAATTTAGTCAAAATAAAACATCATAAAAATGTTGAAACGCAAGTTTTAACAGAAAAATCAATTAGCAGAAAAGGACAGGTAATTGAAGCCGCAATCATTAATTAAATAAAAAATGAGTAGCACAAGCTCGTAAATTGCTGTCTAAGCATAATATACTTTTTCCCATCGTCTTTTTCATATATGAATATATAATATAATTTCTTAATTCGATTCAACGCCAATCATAGCCAGACATGAGAACCTAACTAATAGCTTCTCAGTAACCGAATTCGGCCCACAATTATGCTAAAGCGGTGGGCTCATGCTCATGCCATTCCAATTATGTATTCCTCCTATCTAATATCATTTCCTTTTTTTTTACACGTAAATTAAGAATAATTATATTTTATATAAAAAAAATATATGATACGAAATTCAAATTACTTTTTAATATAAAATTATTTTCTTTTTGGAACAGATCAACAATAACGGGACAACCTAAAAATAAATACGAACCAACAATAATGGAACGAAAAGAATATTATTTAACTTTGAATTTTAATTATTTCAAAAGAAGAAAAAACATTGAATTTTAACTTAATATAAGGTGTTTCCTTATTTATAGGGAAATACAAATTTAATATTAGGTTTGGTCATCATCTATATATGATATTTATAATATATTTTATTTATAATATTATCTCTTGAATAACCAATCCTAAAACAAAATAAAATATTGCCTCATTAAAATCTTGACAGGAAAACTCAATGGGATAAAATCTAATCGAAGGACAAAAAAAAATACAACGGCTCCCCCTGAAAATAGTCATTGTAGATCTTTGAATTTGGCTTTGTCGATCTTTGCGTACTAGCTTTACGAACGTTGTTGTTAGTATTGTTTTCTGGATAAATGCGCCAAACTACCCCCTTAAATTAATCTTGGATGTATCCTCCTTTGAATTTCGTAATGCAAACGATAATGTCTTCATATAAGATTCTTCCTTTGATATTATTACTTTGATGTTCATATCTCGTTAAAATTCTCTTAGAAAAAATTATGTGGGAAAAATATGATTGAGGAAAATAGTATATGACATACATTTATTCATTTGTTGCATTCGTTTTCTCGTTAAAAACTTTAACTAAGAAAACTCCATGGGAAAAAAACTTAGTAAAGAAAAAAGAGTACAATCATTTGATCTTCGAGACCTTTTGACATTCAAGATCTAATCTTTGGGATTAGTTAAAAATTAACAATCTTGAAAATAACATACCTACACTAATATGTGCAATTATTCTCATAGGAGATTGTGGATGATATATCTTATATCACAATATATATATAACCAGTTTGAAATTTAGCATTATTAGGGATCGAATCAAAATCAAGTAGCCACTAATATTAAATCTCGATTGATTTCATAAAATAGATCAATATCTGCCTTGAAGATAACAAATGATATGATTATTCTATTCCAAATTCTTGCTAGTAGGGGTGAGCAAACCGTTCAAAAAATTTAAGTGAACCGAACCGAATTTTTACTCAATCAGAACCGAACCGAATCGAATTTTAAACTTCGATTTCGGTTCGATTTTTGGTTAACCAAAATTTTAATAATTTAATATATATATATATATACATATTTTTTAATTTAATAGGGTTTATATATATATATAGAGAGAGAGTTTGGTTCAAATAAGAACCAATTTCAACGTGAGAACTAAGAACTACGAAAACAAAATGAATATGCTATGAAAGTTAATGAATACTGCGAAAGTTAATGAATCCAAAATTGAATTTTCACGAGGTTCGAATCCCATGAGGCGAAAATTCTATTTTTTTATTCATTAACTTTCATGATATTCATTTACTTCATAGCATATTTAGTTCTCACGTCGCACAATAAGAATGGTTTTACGTTAACCTCCCCTATATATATATATATAAACTTGTTCGGTTCGGTTCGGTCCGAACCGAAATTTCGATTACTAAACCGAACCAAACCGAAAATTTCGGTTTTATTTTTGCATCCAAACCGAACCAAAGTTTTTAAAATCGATCCAAACCGATCAAATTGCTACAGTTCAGTTCGGTTATTCGGTTTGGATTCGGTTTTGCTCACCCCTACTTGTTAGCATGTTGTTAACTTGAAATTCTATATCATGTATGATAGAGTAGTGCTCAAATAACACATAAATAAAGAACTGGTGGTTATAAAATAACTTTCTTATCTTCTTTTGGTCTAAATGAGTTATTATCACTTTAAGTGACTGGACAACCATTAGGTAAGTAAATAGATAAAAAATTATCTAAAACATCTTTCAATTAGATCATTAGTATAACAATACTCCCTCGGGGAGATGCTCAATTTGCAGGTCGAGACAATACTTGTTTTATCTACGTCTTTTGAATTCCGTCTTTAGGCATAAGTTATTATTTACATATTCTCTTAAGGAGAAATTCACTTAGTCGGTTGTACCACCGGACTATTTCTAAATTGATTAATCCATGTTGCGATTTAATTTTTTTTGTGTTAGGATCTCGAGTCCTTCAACGACTTTCATATAGATATCAACGTCCAATACCTCATACTAAAATGCGATAATACATCATGTATAATTGATTTGATACTCATATGGATGATCGGTTAAAGCTGTTCTAAAGCCGACAATAAGAATATTACCATTTAAATTGTAGCAATCCTTCAGGGATTATTTTAATAAGATATTTCAAATCAATTTCAATATCATTCCATAAGTAGGAACCGAATAAATCAATGTCAATATGACATAAAGTTATGTTTTTCCATTAGGGATAAACATATATAATCTAAAAGATACATTGCTCTTTAAGAGCATGTAATATTTTTCAAGAATATTAATTATGCTATTTCGAGAGCAATATTTAATTCAATTTAATAATAACGGATAAAATAATTCAATAATGAGAATGAATAATAAAAAAACAATGCTCAAAATAAAGCTTAAAAATTACAATCTTATTATTTTAATATTCTCCAAGAATATTAACTTTACCTTATATCTTCATCATAAACATATCATATTTAATAAAAGTATAATGAAATAACATTTATTTCATCAAGAACTTCAATGGTTCTTCAAGATTATTAAAGAAATGTAAATATATGTTTCTTCAAAAAAATGTAAAAATATGCAAGGTTTGCTGATAATTCTTAATGTCTCCGCACGGGAACATCAATCGAATAATAAAACCTCAAATCGGATGAGTTGATAACACAAAGCAATAGAGGCAAAAGAAATTTTGACGAAATGATGGATAATTCACGGCATAAACAATTTGTGTATTACAAATTCATATTTTTTTTGGGGGGGAAGTAGAATTCTTCGCACAAAATGACAGCACAAAATTTCAAATGAAAATACCAAATTCCATCTACGCGAATTAAAAGAAAATCAAGGTGATTGCAAAAAAAAAGGTGGAAAAAAAGTTTCTCAAAAACTGCACCACATCATTTTCAAATCAACAAAGTATAGTAATCGAGTAGTGGACTGACGAATTGCAATCATCTCGGAAAGAAAAATCGCAATTAACTACCCAGGAACAATTAATTGTGATCGAATCGAATTACTTGCCTCCATGAGTCATGGGTTTCAAATCGTCATCGCCTTGGTGCCGTAAGGAGGTAGAACCGCATAAGTTTACTTCTCTACTATCGTGAAAAAAGATATTAATAATGAAAGTAGAATAATCGTGTTAATAACATGTTATAAGATAGAGATAATTATGATAAATAAACGTCTATTTAGATTAAAGGCTTCTATTTATAAAATGATACAAATTTAGGATTAAGATTTGGTCATCACATATATATAATATATTTATAATATACCTTATTTGCAACTACTTTGAATTTTAATTCTTTCAAAAGAATTAAGAAACAACTTTGAATTTAACTGTATATAAGGTGTGCCCTTTTTTTCTTATTTAATTTGATTTATGATAAATACATAAAAATTGGAATAAAAATCAACAAGTTATATACATTTAAAGTCTCAAAGTGAATTTTATACTTATATCGATACATATTATTTATATATGATACTATAATATAGACGATTCCTACTTTGTCTTTTTTTTCTTCCTTTTCACTTTCTTCGAAGTATGAATAATAAAAGTTTAGTTTTATATTCTAAATTTAATTATGGAACTGTTTGCACTATTTCATTAAGTTATAGATTCTATGGATTGAATTTAACATGCCACTGAAATCAAATTAAATATATTTGAAAATGATAAAATAGACATATGCTATATAAAGAATATAATAACATTGTGTATGATATAGTGAGAGTAAATCAAGAGTCAAGTTAAGTTATAAATTAATTTAATAATATGAAAGGAATAATAGAATGAAAGACATACTAATGTATTACTTAAATAGTATCATTAATCTAAATAAAGTTACCATTGATTTATAATACAAGCATATCATTTGTTGTAGATATTATACAAAAGAAAAATTTCATTATATAATACTTATATATTAAAAATAATTGTTCACTTATTTATGATATGAGTTAAAAAATAAAGAATAACAATAAGAAAAATATCTTGTGTACATATACATAAATAAAAATGTTATAAAGGGATGTGGATAAAAAAAAATATGACTTTATGTACTTTAAAGTATCCAAATGGTAAGATATGACAATATTATTTAGAAACTATTCATTTATTTAGTAGAAATGTATTTGTTGAACTTTTTCTTGAGTTAATCCTTGATTGAAAAGTAACGGCTTACATTGTATATTTAGTAAAATTATTATCTAATATTTATATATTTTAGTTTTAAAATACTGTTGTTTTCATAATTTGAAATAAAATTAACTAACTAATTATTCTTTTTTCTTTTTAGACCAAACTAGCTCATCCATGAAAATTAACTAAGTATATGTGTAAGCATGGACCAACTATACAAATCCTTACTAAATAAAATGTTGAGATTACTTTGAAAAACAACTCACCCATGAAAATTGCAACCTGTAATTTTACTATTAAAAATTTAAAATAACTAGTTATCGTTGAAAATTTAAAAATTTCGGCTTACATGTATCAAGAGTGCCATAAAAAAAATTAGATATTCGCATGCAATTAAGCTTCTAAAACTTAAAAAAATCTTATCAATTGATCAATTATATTATGGTTGGAAAAGCAAGAAGTTACTTGAAATGCAACACCGCAAAACTCTATAAAATGATCTCACAAATCATTCAAAAATAATTCTTAAAAAATAAATCATCTCAAAATATTTATATATAGGATGATGATCAATGACGTCATATAAACACCATTTTGAACCATTAATCTTAATTACAATACAATTATTCAATTAATAAGATTCTATTATTTTAGGCATATAGATAAGATTGATGTTAATGATGTAATTTATTTTTATATTTAGAACTGATTTTTCCTCACATTAAGATATTATAGATATTCTATTTCAAAACATCATTCTCGGAATACACAAATATGTCCAAATGTAACTATGAGAAGCATTATCGTAGGATCAAAGAAGCATAATAATTTGTACTTTGTTAGTTCGTAGAATTAAGAGATTATGATAATTTGTTTAAATATTTGAATAAATTTATACTTTTTATTGCAATTTTAATTTTTCTAGGTAATAATGGGAGTAGTATTGATTTTAGTGTTAATGCCTAGAAATATCCCAAATATTAAGTTCAATGCTTAATATAACCCATAAGTTAAGTTCATACTCTTTTTACCCAATTTAAGGTTAAATTACGAAAATATCCTTAATCATTTTCGAAAAATGACAGGCGCTGCAAAAGTTTGGTCAACAGATGTGAAATCAATCTGATTTACTTAATTTTTGACAGAGAAGCAGTTGGCAATTGAATGTGTTGGCCGCCGAATAATCAAAACACATGGTTTGCCGCCAGGAATGGGTTAGCCGCCGGATGTGTATGCTAAAAAGGTTGTTGGCCGCCGGGTAAAGGGATTGGCCGCAGGGTAAAGGGGGTTGGCCGGCGGAAATTGGAGTGTATTTGAGGTTAGCCGCCGGGTAACAAGTTGGCCGTCGGAAATTGCATTCAATGCGTGTAGTTGTGCGTGTAGTTGAGGTTGGCCGCATGTAATAACTATCTTTTTATTTATTTTGAATAGGCGTGACACACATATAAACACAAACACAATACAAACACACACAAACACAAACTCAACATAAAATAGAGAGAATCGTTTTGAGAGAAGCAGAAGAAATAATTTTTCGATTATTTGAGGAGCAATTTAAGCATTTTTTTTCTCAAAGAACCAGAAAAAGATAAATAAATTATTGATTTAATGTGTTTATTATTAGCTTTTGTCATCATACCAATTTATCATTATGTTTTAATTATTGAATTTGTGATTGAATTATGTAAATAATATTAATAATTTATTTTAACATATTTAAAAAAAAAAGAAAAAACCATAAACACGCATAAAGTGACGGCGGCTTTCACGAAAATTGATTGGCCGCCGTCGAAGTACCGTCGGAGAGGTTAGCCGCCGTTGAGCACACATCGGTGGCTAACCACTCCGGCGGCACTTCGACGGCGGCTAACCCATTTTTCTGAAAGCCGCCGTCATTTTATGCTTGATTATGATTTTTGATATTCTGTTTTGTGAATATACGATTTATTATTAAATAATTATGATTTATTATTAATTAATTGTTATTCTGTTTTGTGAATATTCGGTTTTTTAGCAATTCACATATTTCTTGTTTTCATGCGTGTAACGTCTATAATATTCTTTTGTAAAATAACATCTTTCTCGTATATATGGACAATGCCAAACATCGAGAAAATTATTGCAAATTAAAAATTTGTATACACCGCATGCTATTAAGCGCTATACATTGAAATCGCAAAGTAAAGTAAAGATAACTTTTTATGTCACTTGACCCTTGTATTCTACTTAACATAATGATATGATAGTTATTTATAATAGGAAAATAGTATCCAATGGACGTGCTTGACAATTAATGATTTCTTCCATATTGTCTCTTTATATATATATATATATATATATATATATATATATATATATATATATATATATATATATATACTCACCTTTTTGCCCTAGGGAGTGGGGGTATGTTTAATGAGTGGTTCTATCTTGAATTTCATTAATGTCTATAAAGTAAACTGTTTTATATTTCTGATAGTTTGTGGGTTGTTACACAAAAATCAGTGTTATGAAGTGCAACTTTGAGCAGTGATTGCATGCAGATTTCCATCGTCATAGAAAATAGATTAATTAATTTTTCTATTTTTAATTAATTCAAGAACAGATTGAGGATCAGTTTTGATCAGATTTTGTTTGTTTATGCTATGCTATCGTCCTTATCTGAATATTATTCATATGTTAAATATTATTCATTGATTATGCTTAAGAATATGATTTTTTTCATGTAGATGGAAAACCTTCGGTACATCATTTTCAAATATAATGGTAATTTTGAGAGATGTGACTACATTGGAGGGACTTCACGGGTTTTGCCCGTTCACGATGAGTCCATTTTTAGCTTGATCTACAAAATTAACCATATCATGTTGGCTGATTCATTGACCTTAAGTTATCGATTATGGTATTATCGAAAACGGCACGTGGTAGGGTATTAAAGTATCCATTGACGTGTCAAGAAGAATTTGATCGTTTGTTCGTGGTGGAATCATGTCCTACCCTATACGTTGTTCACGCCAATACTACAAACGTTCAACAATCTCCAGAATTTTATGTCCCAACGTTAGATCCTCCTCCGAGTGAAGGGCACAAATATAGTGCACAATCTTCTCAATTCAAATATTCTGTGGAAGGTAGTGAAAGATATGATGGATTTGATTGGTTTGGTGACGTTGGGCAACAGCACGAAGAAGTCTATGCCAGTTCTTCAAACGCGCCCTATCATGGTAGTGAGTCATATGATGCATGGAGCGATGCCCCTGGATGGGACGAGGAACCAATAAATCATCTCGGATTAAACAATCATGATCCAGAGCTAATTCATGAAGTTTATTCGAGATTGAATATCGATTCATCGCCCGCTGCGCACGAGGAACAAACAACATCACCCTCACATGATATTCCGGAAGATCGACGTGAGGAAGATGGAAATGAAGACCAATCTATCCCTCGCTCGAAGTCGAAACCGATTCGGACGTTCACGAAGATATGCCCGAGAATGAGATGATAAATTTTTCACTCACGAATTTGCGGTTGGGTCCGTCGAGAAGGCGGGTTGAGCACACTTTTTGCCGCATTAACCAGCGACCACTGAATTGAGCATGATGCCGGCGTTGCGTAACTTTTAATTGGTTAGTTCCGGTTATTCCGTTGGACGCGACAACGCCAATTGAGGCTCGTGAAGATGACCTATCGAAGGGAGGGAGGGTTTGCACGGGAATAAAGGGAGGAGGTTGGGCGGTGATAGAGGCGCGGAGGGTTGGCAGCCGGAAGAAAGGCATTGACGATTGGCAGCGGAAGCGATTGTACCACGGGAAGAAAGGTCTGGGGAAGCGATTGGCCGTCGGGAAGAAAGGGGAGGGGGCCACCATTGCTAGGGTGTTGGCCGGTGATAGAGAGAGAGAGAGAGAGAGAGAGAGAGAGTTGGCCGTTGTGGGTGTGTCACTGTCGGTAGGGACATATATAACAAATTTGAATTAAAGTTGGATTGCATTTGAATCCGTGATATTTTATTATGGTTTGGAGGTTATAATTGAACATTTGGTTAAAAAGAGTAGTAACTTAAAGATATGGGTTAATAGGAGTATAAAACTTAATATATGAGTTATATAAAATTTTTGCCCTTGATTTTATATACAAAACAAATATAAAAACGTTATCTTGCATCGCACGGATGAAATTATAGTTACTTGATAGATTCTTAATGGAATAATGATTCCAATTATAGATTGATAAATTTTAACCGAGCCAAAAAAATCGACACTAATTAACTATCAACTTCATTAAAGTCGGTTGTACATAAATTTTTTATTTTTATTTTTTATATTACATTTAGGTTTTCGTATGTTCTTCGTTACTTTTGAAATACATAAATATAATCTTTCTTCTTTATATATGTTGGTGAAAATCCATAACCACTATTTTTTATGCACATTGGATAAATCTATATTTTAATGTAATGATCGATAAACCATATATGATGGATAAATCACGATTAAAAAATCAAGCATGGCAAGCTTAAATCCAATGGCAGAGCCCGAAAAAAATTGCGAGAGGGCCCAACTAATTATGTTAAAGAGAGCAAGTAGAAGTCTAAAACAAAAGAAATTAACAATACTTTTAATGGAGTCATAATAATAAAATTTTAACTATGACACAAAAGTTAAAAAAAATCAACTAATGAAAAAACTCCATAGCATAAGACTTTGTTATAAAAGCGAATAATGAATCAAGATTAAATAATGGAAAAAGATACATATAACTTAAACTAGAAAAATAATGTCAAAGGTATACATATTTTACAATCAATTATCAATATTACTAATAATTAATTATTCACAACAATTAATATGCCTTAATATTTGAGGTTATAAGTTACCAATTATAAAAGGTTAAGGTTTGTTATCAAATTATTAAATTTATAATGAATTCAAATCTAAATTCCACAAGAGAATGAAATATATAAACTAAAAGAAGTACCACAAAATAATATATATGGAATTTAAAATTTCAAAATTCTAAAAAATATGATAAAAAGAATAAAAAATGAAAAGATAACCACTCCAAATTGAAAATTGTCTATTGGAGCTCGTTGTTTTATCATGTGATCCACACACCCTTAACATCATAATAAGTTTTATTTTTCTTAAAAATAAAATTACATATATACCTAAAATTTTAAAAATTCATGAAGGGCCCACAGCCCCAGGCCTAACCTCCCCCGCCACTGCTTAAATTTATAGTAGCATTGGTAAAATTAAAATTTAAAACTTTTAGATTTGAAGAATAGGATGCCACTAAATCATATATAAGGAAAACATAATATAATCTCGTTTAAAAAACGAACTTTTTCTTCACGAGGTTGAGTGCTACATAGATGACCTCGTCCTTAAATACTCTCTTCTTTTTTTTTGTTAAGTGTCTTATTAGTATTTTTTTAATAATTTTCATAATTTGTAATTTAAGAGTAAAATTGTGATATATTTCATATTTTTATTTAATACTCTTGGAATTTGGTGTTAATTGTATGAATGCATTTATCATAGCAATTAATAAATTTATAAAGGATTTTTTTAATTTTCTTGATATATATAATTTGATGGCTAATGACACTTATAATAAAAGAACGCAAGAAATATATACTTGTGTGATTTTCTAGGACAAAAATTGTAGTTACAATTTATTGACAAAAGTTATTATTCTCTTTTTATTTTTAGGAAATAATTATCTTTTCAAAAGTTGTAAATCCTAAATATTCGTACCGAAAAGAAATGAATCTATTTTTTTCATTTTAATCATTTTATTTATTCTCCTAAATATTTGTATCGAAAAAAAATAAATCATCTTACATGAGACAGGAGGAATATTTTTTAGGAAGGTGATGGAGCTAACTCTTTCTTCTTTTTTAACGGTGCATTGGCGCTAACTTAAATTTGAAAGAAGGGTAAAAAATTTAAATTAAAAAAAAATGCTTAAAATTTTACCTTTTATTCACCAATTCCAAGGGTTGTAAAATTGAACAGTGCAGCAGAAACCGTAGCTCATCTACATTTACTACAATGGAAAGAAGATGTAAATAGTAGGACCCGTAATTCACCCAAAAAAAAAAAAAATAGTAGGACCCGTATGTATCTCATTGCAGACGATCGATTTTATCACAAATCGTTTGTTGCACGAACTTGACAAAATAAAGTAGCCAGCTTACTCTCTACGGTTCCACCTCTTTTACAAATATACCTTTTTTCAGCTTTAAAACGTACTTACACTTTAATTCGTACCCTTCCTATATATATATATACACATTCACTCTCCTTCTTCCCATTGCCTGCTCGTCTTAAGCCGACCTTAGCTAGCGCATTTTGTGCAAAATGGCTCCCAACCTGCTACTGTACTCTGCTCTGATCTGCTTTGCAGTCGCCGCCGTCAGCGGCCAATCTCCGGCGACTTCTCCGACCGCCACTCCCGCTCCTCCCACCCCCACCACTCCTGCTCCTCCCACCGCGTCTCCGCCTCCTGTTACCACTCCGACGCCGCCAGCTGCAACGCCTCCGCCTGTTTCAACGCCGCCTCCGGTTTCAACTCCGCCGCCTGTCTCCGCGCCTCCTCCGGTGATGACTGCTCCGCCGCCGGCTGCTACTCCTCCTCCTACTCCGGCACCGCCTGTCGCCGCTCCTCCACCCGTGAGCACGCCGCCGCCTGCTGTTCCCCCTCCAGCTTCTCCACCGCCTCCGGTGCTTTCTCCGCCCCCACCGGCTGCACCTACGCCGGCTCCGCTTGCTTCCCCTCCAGCTACTGTTCCAGCTCCGGCACCGTCCAAGCCTACGTCTCCGGCTCCATCTCCGTCGCTATCTAGCCCTCCGGCTCCGCCGACCGGGGCTCCGGGCCCTAGTCTCCCTGGTGTGTCTCCTGCTCCATCCGCCACAGATCAGGTATGTTCGCTCCATTATTTATGTCAAAAATCTATCTCTAATGTCATTCATTTCAACGCTGATCATTAAACTGTCTATTGCATAAAAATCACAGGTCAAATTATATTGGTATTTAAACCTGATAATAAGTGTAATACTAGGGGTTTCAATTTTGAGTAATGTTATGTGGCGCACAGTAGTGGTGTGAATCTTTGAGCTACTAATATGAACGACATTGGTCAGTGCGCTCCACGCCAATGTTATAGGGAGTCGGGATCGGTTGTGCTCAAGACCACGCTATTTACTAGAACACAACTCTCGAGACGTAAGTCTAATAATAAAATTAAGATCCAAAAACTAAGAGATTAATTTATAGTACGAAGATATTAAGTAAAAATGAGATTAGAAGTATATCATGATTTTATTCTTAAATTGGCAATTAGAATAATTTTTAGAAAATAAGAAAAAAAGTAAGATTGGAAATATTTAAAAAACGAAGTGAGTACTGTATATTTACACGTGCCTTGTCTAATTAAAATGATATTCATATTTAATGCCTAGCAATTGGTAAAAACATGATTTGGACAAGGAAGAATTGTTGGGACAAGTACTAGATATATATGTTCCCATAGGTACATTTGTTGTATCTCTTTCTAGGAATAAGATTTGTCTAATCACAAACACATCGCTTGCACTTACCAGATCCGCCATTAATCCAATGGGATCTAACTAGGAAAAAAGAACTTTTGCTCTTTTAAAAACATTGGACAAATTCTGCATATGATATTTATTTCTTAGTCATATGTAATAGTTTGCAACTTTGCATATATGTTACATGACTTGGTGGATTCACGATGAAATTGGAATTTAAATTGGCAGAGTGGAGCGGATCCAGTGCGCATGGTGCAGATGAGCGCTATTTTGGGGTTGGCTTTGATCTATTTGGTGGTTTAGATTACTTGCTCTATTTTGGGCCTATTTTCCTCTTGTTGCTTTTCAGCCCACATTTATATATTATGCTATTTTATGTATTTGTTGGCATTTAGGTGATAGCTTTGTTTGTGGAGATTTTTGGTTGACCTTTGATTGTATACATTGATTTGGATTCTTTTTTTGTATTCACTACTCCAGAGGAGCCATCTTTTTTCTATCGGATTATTATATTACTGCTCTGTTATTTCTCATTTCCTCATTATCCATGCTCTTTTTAATTTTCATATTTATTGATGAAATAACATAATAATTATTTTCTTTTTCCTTGGTTCTTTAGATTAACGACTAAATCATGGATAGGTGCTAAATGCAAATATTTAACATGTGGATTCAGTTGGGCTTGGCCCAAATGTTAGGATTATATTGGAATTGGGGCCGTTCTTTCTTCATAAAGAAATGCTATAAAAGTGAAGCAAGCTATTACCACCAAATGTTTTATAGTCCCAATTCACAAATAAACATAAATTCCACAGATTACATAGTTCAATTTAATTAAATAAGAGCAGATAGTGTATCCTTGAATTAAAGAAATTTTGGGAAGATACAAAAGAAAACCCTGAGATTTCATATCCCCAAAATTCTGTCAATAAAACAGACCTAATTTCATATTGAAGCGTAATTTATTAGGTTAGGATCCTATCGTGACAAGTTTAATCTTCAATTTAGTAGTATTCACCCTTATTGTATTGATAAAATATTTGAGTACGAATCATAATCTTCTCATTTCTCAGCTAAAAAAAGCAAACTACAATGTATGAGCTACTTATGCAATACTATTGGTATCCATATGTAATGCTATTTTTAGGGGAGTATGCATGCTATTTAGAAAAATAAAAACTTAATGTTGTTTATACCACGTGTTGAATTCTCCAACATTGTCATTCCACTAACTTGTATTCTTTCAACTACGACCAAATAATTAGAATGACGATTTCGATCAATTATGTGACGAAAATCTAGAAGTGTTGTTTCGTTGTGTTAGAGTGTGTGTGAAATGTAACGTCAAATTTGGCGTTGTAAATTTTTTTTGTTGTCAATTTGATACAGAAATTTAAAGGTTGCGTCACGGTGGACTCGAACCCGAGACCTTTGGCCTCGGGTATTAACCACTCTACCACTAGGCCAATACACGCACACAAAAGGAAGGAAAAATGTAAATAATCCTTTCTAAAAACAAGGCGTTGTAATTTTTTATAGCGTATGTGTTACCATGGTTTTCTCACAAAGAGAAAGGAGAGGGAAAAAGGAAGGAAGATGTATGTAACTTTTATAAGTAGAAATATTATTTCATAGGGTTGGGTTCCGTAGTACCGGTCCCATAGTATGTAATCTCAATCTAGACCACACATTTGAACACGTGAACGCACCAAAATTTGACACGTGGCAACCCATTTTTCGCCGGGGGCAAATGGGAAGGCACCAATGGCCGGGTGCCGTCCCGGCAATGGTAGGGAGTCCGCGGCGTTGGGGTCTCCGCGGGAGTTGAGTTTGGGAAAGACTCTACAAAACACGATAATGCATAGAGAATAACGTAACAATGCATAGAGAATAACATAACAATGCATTCAAATAACATAACAATGCATCGCACACAACCGGTGTTGGGTGCGCGTTTTATCTTGCCGACGGAGAGGAGAGGACGCTGCGTGCCGACGCCGGTAGGGATCTTGGGTGGGCTCCGATGCCGGGTAGGGGCTGGAGCGCTATCAGCGCTAGGTTTGGGAAGAGCACAACAAAACATAAATAATGCATATGAAATAACATGTCATGCATTTAAAACAACTAAATCTGCATTTAAAACAACATAACAACGCATCGCACCCAACCGGCGTTGGGTGCGTGCGAAATGACGGGTGTGCCAGTGGGCGCGGAGCGCTTGAATGGGCCGGATCTTGTGTGACAGCGTTGGGAGCGTTCTGACATGCATTAAAATTGAAACTCATATGCATGTTTGTGTTCAAGTGAATGCATTTTGTGTTCATTTGAATGCATTGTTCGATTCAACTAAATCATT
This sequence comes from Salvia rosmarinus, assembly GCA_036937905.1. Lineage (NCBI taxonomy): Eukaryota > Viridiplantae > Streptophyta > Magnoliopsida > Lamiales > Lamiaceae > Salvia > Salvia rosmarinus. The sequence goes on along the minus strand of CM072815.1, from coordinate 79,312,791 downwards.
GTTTGTTTTCGCAATCACATAACAAATCAAATTACTAATCTACCCTTAATGAGCGAAAATTAGCGAAATTAAGCTTAAAAAGTCCGAAAAATCTGAACCATCGGATCATTAGATGAGTGGATGAGATTGAGATCTATATATTATCTGGAGATCGGTTATTTGACCCCTTCTCTATATAATCATAAGTATAAATTACTTTATAACGAGTCTCGTAAAAATCTCGTTAGACCTCTCAAAAGGATCCCAAATACAAATACATTTTCGATATTATGATAAAGAAATTCTTAAACCTACATTAAACTTGTGACTAGAAATGCATAGAGAAGTCTTATAGACACGATGAAATGATTCAAATCAACCAATTCTGCAGGATTGTTAGGCTCACCAATTTTGTTTATGGGCCTCTTTCAAGGATACGAATCTTTTGTGTTTTAATCAATCCGAATCTCAATTCGGCCCACAACCCGCCCGTCGTTCACTAAATTAAACTCGCAAGTTTGTAGCAGGTTTCAATTTCTTAATTTCTATTTTATTTTCTTCTGAGGGTGGGGAGGTCATCTCATATGAAAACGCAAAAACTTGCTGCCATAGTCAGCACCATGCGGTCAGCCGCATTTAATAAATATTAATTAATTAGGAGTCTATTAAAATCTATTAACCTCTAATTAAAATTTAACTAAACTCCTAATTAATGTTTAATTAAAACCAAAGAAGTACGTATGTTCTGATTTTGATTTATCGGCCAGTTCCATCAAAATCATTCATGGATGGGCTGCAATAATGGATAAAGACGTTGTTTTAATGATGTAATTTTTTTTGCCCACAACGTAACTCGTCGAAGGAAAAGCGACGTAAAACAGCTTGTATGTTTTTTTTTATTGCAGTAATTTTACGCCAGCCTTCCACAAGCCTACTCAAATTTTCTTTGTTAGAAACTTGGGTGTTGTATTTTAAATGTATGATATTAGTAGATTTTTTTACTCGATTCATTAGAAAATGCTGCTATAATTTGAAATATAATACTCACTTTGTCATTGAATTTTTTTATTTAATTTCGTTTTTTTGTCCATTCACAAAAAATATTTATTTTTCCTTTTATAGACATTGCGGTTACATAAATCTCATAACTTTTACTTATAATCAACCGACTTATTTATAAAAATGGCTCACTATTTCCACTCACATAATATATTTTATAATGCCAGTCACCTTCTCCACCACTTTATATATATTATATTTATTAAAACTTGTATCGTCAAAATCAATATATATCAAGAAATGATGGAATAATATATTTATCCAATAAGAATTAGGTAAAAATTGCACGTGCGTCTACACTGATTCTTGGGTGTGGGAATGTGATCGACTACATATGCGTGCATAGGATTTATGTGCATTTTGATTGTAAGTTGGAAAGTTTCAATGCTCCCAATTTTTCATTTTATTAAAAGAGTTGGACAATCTTTTCGAGAAAAGCAATAAGCAATTATTATTATTTTTTTTAAGCCGGGTTAACCGTTTGAACTAGAGGCCCAAATATATTACTCCCTCCGACCCGCTTAAAGTGTCCCATTTTTTTTGGGCACGAGTATTTAGGAGAAATGTATAAAGTAGTTAAAGTATTAAAAAGTGGGTAGGGTCCACACTTTTTGAAGGGATAATTATTTTCTAAAATGGAATGAGACATTTGTAATGGGCTTCTACAACAAAATGTTCCAATAGTTACATGATTTTTAAGAATTGTGACACTTATGGATGTCACTAAATAAATTTCATGGCATCTTGTGGATGGGTATATTATGCGTGTCACAAAAAAATATGTCACAAAATTTAGTGAGATTTACAAGTGTAACTATTTTGTGACATATGAATGTGTAACTATTTTTGTGAAATGTGAAAATGTAACTATTTTTGTGACATTTGAAAAGGTAACTATTTTTGTAACATATCAAAATGTAACTAAAATTTTGACATGTAAAACAAGAACTATTTTTAATGTAAATTTATTCGCCAATTTTTCAAGACGTTAATTGAATTCAACCAAAACTCTACTAGAAACAATGTTACGCATAAACTAAAGTATCAATTTTATTAAACCCATTACAAGAACAATTATATTTAATATTTGATGTTCCAACAAAAAAAGAGTAAAAGTTAATACAAGTTATTTAAGTATTTAAAAAAACATAACAAAAGAAAAACTCATAACAAAAAAAATCTTCTCTTGCCCCCACAAAGAATACTTCAATTCGAGAAGCTCTGTATTTGCACCTTCGTCTCCTATAAAAATAACAAAAATATTTAATATTGATGAACAAAATAACCAATAAAATACTATTAAAGAATGGATATATTTTTCAACTCCAAACTTAATGAACTCTGACGAATGAATATATTACATAGTTCAGCACTGGAGATTTGGTACTTAAGTCTCCAAATGCAACATAGAAATAGCACTGGAGGTTTAAGTACCAAATTTCCCTCTACGGACAAAAGCATCTAAGTGGAACCAGAAATCTATGTCCAAATTCAGACAACACAGTAAAAAGAACTACAGATTATAAGCTCAAAAAAGGGTTTAAGCATCAATTTTACCTGTTCACAAAGAGAGAGAAGAGAAAAGGTTGGATGATCAAGTCGGCAGCAATTAAAAATCTGCAAAGATTTGAGCGGTGAAATAAAACAGGGGTTTTGGCACAGAAAAACAAAGCAGTGGAATAAAACATTAGAAAATAAGGTCGAAGAGTGGCAGATGTAACAGCAACGAGGATTATACAGCCTACATGAAACTAAGAAGCAGCAATGGTTTGCTCCTAGATATTATGAAGTGATTTATTCTTTTCTTGCTAGTTGCTACATAGATGTTTATCTTTTAATCTGAATGACAAGAGAATGACGATATTCATTCTCAATTTCTACAAAATCATACGTGGCAAAATTAACTATTAACATTTTCGCAGACAAAAAGGAAAAGCTAATGCATCAAAAGTAGTTGATATCATTGAAAATTTAGCTAATGCATCAAAAGTAGTTGATATCTTTTTAAAATTTACCTGTACTGTAACATGAGTTTATACCCCTAGCCAAGTATCGAGTTCCGGGATGCAATGCGCTACGACGTGCAATAAATGCAACAACCCCTCCTCACGCCAAAAGTCTTGCATTCAAAAAACCCTGTATGTTGGTTAGAAATTAATTGCATGTTGAGTTCAGAACGATGCTAACGAAGTCCTCGGAAAAACAAACCGAAAAGGCAAATCGAAGGCACGAAAACGAAGATTGACACCCCTCCCCACCTCAAAAAAAAGAATAGAAACATTGAAGATAGAGTACTGCATCTTTAGAGGGGGTCCCATGGATTGAATTATATTCACACGGAATAGCATTTTTCTGCTTCATGGAACAAAAAAAAAGTGTGCTTGAAATGCTTCCATTCAACCAGGACAATGGTCATAGCATACTTTAGAGGTGTAAGGCTGAGATTAGCAGAAGTATGTTTCAAGCTCAAGTTAGAGATCTGAAATATTTAAAAATGCTTAGACAAGTAATGCTGAAGTCCATGTTAGAAATCCACCCTAGGTATAAGCTACATAATACAATCTTCTAGGGACTTAGCAAGAAAGAATAAATAAACAAATAACTGCTTTGGTAATATCACTCTAGTAAAAGCAAAGACAGGATTTGTTCGTAAAAAAATATTGCAAAATACACACTGCTAGCATCTTTTAGTAGAGAGGAAATCATGGGAACCCAACCTAAGAAGGTAAATGAATTGCATGTACCGGAAGCATGGGAACCCAACCTAAGAAGGTAAATCATGATGCTTGATTTAAATGCAGAATGTACAGCCTCAGCCAAGTACTATCCAACAACGGACGAAGATACATAGATGTTTTTGTATGGAATAAACAAATCAAGCAGATAAGAATAAGATGTTAATGCAGCACATATCACTCTGCAATGGTAAAAAAAAATGCTTCATCCATATAGGACACAGCAGAGGGGGGAAAAAGTAGAGCAGACAACGAAGTTTAACCTGTGAGATGCTTCTTTTCCCTGTATAAAATTATTTTCCATTTATCCAATACGACTATTGATATAAAAGACATTGTGACAAATAAGTTGGAAAACAATGTGAATTTTTTCTTGGGATACACCTGATACTTTTCTCCCCTTTATTTTCCTAACCCTCCACACCACAACACATGGATTTTATGTTCAGTTTTAATTTGCAACACATTTTTAACTTCCCGGGATCATGTTCCATTATAAGTGAAGAAATGTGCACAGATCTCAGTGTTAAACCCACATTGATCAGGATCGCCCATTGTGCTAAAGCACATGAGGACTTCTCCAGTAAGGTTGCATATTAAAAAATTGATTCTTGGTGACAATTGAATGACCTACCTAGCAATAAATGAAAAAAAACAAGAATTTGTTTTGTCAAACCTTCCCATTTCTAAGAGGTAATGTTTATGATTTCATACAATCTGTAAGGAACCCCATATATACATTCTAAAAGAAATGTCAATTCAAAATAATTACATATAGAAAAATTTAATTGGTAGAAGTTTTAGATTGTCTCCACTAAAATACGCCCTTAATTTTTTCTAACTAAATTAAAACCATAGCCTCCATTTTCCATCATTGCGTAAGAAATTGGCCACAACAATATACTCCATAACTAAAGAAGATAAATAGAATTTCGAAGATCTAAAGGTACTTATCAGTCTCATAACACCTTATATTTTAGTCATAAGTTCGTCTTCTTCTATGGCCTGATCTCTATATCTTATTCTTCCGATTGTTGTTTGTCGACTTCGGAGGTTGAGAAGCATACAAGTATATTTATTTATTCGCAAAAGAGATATTGTAACAAAGATATTTATCCATATATAAAACAACATAAAAAAACTTACAGATTGCGAATCAATCAAAAACTTTAGCCAACCATTACGTAATTTTCCGATCAATAAATGCATAACAAAATTCACCTCACGATCCGAATCCTTCGACCGCATTCGTTAGATCACCATAACAACGATTCCTCACAAATAAACATCACATAATCATTCAAAAACAGGGGAAGCGCGAAGTAAATTACAATTACTTAACACGAACAATGAGAATGAAAGAAATACATGGGGTGGTGGTCAGCTTGGTCGACGACGACTAAGGCGTGAGTCGCGGCAATGCAGCCAGGCGGACAACAACGCAGACAATGAAGACGATGTTTTTGGGGATGAGCAACGGCGTGAGACGTGGATGATTGCCGAAGTCCTGGCCGAAAAATTGAGAGGAGAAAGATGAGGTTTCAAACACTGGAAGAAAGGGATAGAGAGAGAGAGGCGCAAGCTGAGTGAATGAAAGAAAAAATGATTTGGGCCCAAAATCAATTAAGGGTTTGAAATAACACTCCTTCAATTTTTATTAAAATATAAATATTGGAGAAAAAAATATTTGTGTCTCTAAATTTTATATATTTGGTTAATTGCCCCCAACAATATATTTTGGAAAAATGCCTCTAAAAATAAGTGCCCTAATATCTTATTTTTGTTGTAGTGAATACACTACCATAATAATCATTATAAATAAAAATAAATATTAAAATGATTATTCTATGAATAAAAAATATTGTGACATGTTTAAATGTAGTAAGATTTAATTACGTTGATAGATGTAACAAATTTTATTACATTTTCAAATGTAACAAAATTTACATACATTTTTATGTGTAACAAAAATATATTGATGCATGTATTGGTGTAATTAAATTTTGACACATCTAAAGATGTCACAAATTTTGTAACATTTCTCTTTGTGTCACTAAAAATATGTAACTACTAGATATTTTTTTTGTAGTGGGGACAACCCAAAAAGGAAAGTGAGACATTTTAAATGGGACATATGGAGTACTTAACATCAAATTGAAACTTAACTGGACAATCATAATAAGTATCAATATATTACTAAAAACACACAAATTTCCATTATATTAGAGAGATAATAAAAAAAAATTAGAGAATATTGTATTAGACCGTATGATGGATCAAGATTTATCAGCTCTGAATTCAATATCAAATATTAGAAAATATGTTGTCACACAGATTTGATCCGTTAGACGGTCTAACACAATTTTTATGAAGACTTAAATACTTAAGTTAAATATATATAGCATATTAACTTGTGTCAATTTAGTTATAAGTAATGAGAGAGAGTTAACGTGAGAACAATTTTATTGTGAGAATGTGACAATCAAGAAATGATGAATTCAATATTAAATTTGATAAATCCGTTGGGAAAATTACTGAATTCAAAAAAATAGAATTTTCGTCACTCATGGGATTCGGACCCGGGTGAAAATTCAGAATTTTTGGATTCATTAACTTTAATAGCTAATTCATTTTGTTCATAGAAAATTTTCGTGATTCTTAGTTCTCACGTTAAAATGATTCTTATTTGAAACTTACTCACAAATAATATATATATATATATATATATATATATATATATATATATATATATATATATATATATAGGCATTGGTTATAGAGGAACTACCTCTTAAATCGAACTAAGAAGTAAGAACCAATAACCTCCGTTAGATTGAATAAGATCAGACGATTTATGATTATTTAATGAAAAAAATAGTTAAATCCCTAAATTTTCGTTATTTGAGTATTTCATATTCAATTCTTCGTTATTCGTGTAATTCATGTTGTTGTGCATGTAATTGTAGTTCCTGTGCATGCTATCACATTCCGATTAATTGTCATGTTCATGAAATTTACACTGTTGTGCATGTAATCCTAATGATTGTGCATATGAGAATAATTACATAAATGAATATATAAAATCCCTTAATTATAGGGTTAAACGATTATTATTAAAATTTGAGGATTATAAAAGATTTATAATTAATCATGACCGTTAGATTATAAAAAAATGGATGGACCACATTAGTTCTTAGTTTTCAAAAAAGTTAGAGTTCTGATCAATATGTTACAATTTCAAATTTCTTACTACTAAAAAATTTAGATGAATAACATATCTCATTTAAAAACAAAAGATACTCACTTTTCTTAAAACAAATAAACTACTTACTTTGGAAGCGAATGGGGAGATTATTTGTTCATTTACTTTTTGTTTAGATTGTGAGTGAGGAGATTTTAAATGTTGAAAAGGGGGTAAATTTTGTCTTTGCAATTCAAAATTGGTATTATAAATTTGAATGGAGATTCTTTTGAAAAATCTATACTAGATATTGAATTGTTTGATGTGAAATCAATTAATATAGAGATAGATCAACACAATTTATAATCAACAAAATAAATTTATTTATTTTCAAATTTGAATATGCTACCAAAATCCTATAATTTCCATAAATTGAATTTAGGTAACACGCATTTCGTTTCCTGTTAATATCACTGAACCACCCCTATTGATAAATATGATCCGCTCATCTTTGTTGAGTTTGTAAATACAAATTCAGTTGGATACTAACTTTATGAATCGTCCAAAAGTCTAGTGTAGCATTTTCAAACTCCAACAAAATTTAGGAAATATTGTCAACGACCCAACGCCAGTCTTTTCACCAATACAATTACAATTATTAATTTTTTAAAAACAATTGTGATATTATTATTATTATTATTATTATTATTATTATTATTATTATTATTATGCAAAATCCGATACCACTTGCCTAGTTTCATAAACATATGTTAGATAAGCAATGATTCAAGAAGTATTATATAAACTAGCGAAGCATATAATTCCTTAATTATATAATTAAGTTTACGTATTAACAAACGCATAATATATCGATTGATTAGTACCTTCCTATATTTATAAAAGTTATGATCCCAACATTAATATGTTTTCAAAAAACAAAATTCAAAAAATACATTAATGTAGTGACTATTAGTATTATCATCACCATCATCATTATTATTATTCGCTGAAAGTTTAATCGAAATTCCATCAAAGTCACGTATAATACGAGAAGATTGAAAATTTTATTTTATTTTATTTCATTCTAATATGAGAAGATTGAAAATTTTATATCAAAATCTCTTGTTCTTATAAAATATAGTACTAATACCACTAAATTACGTGAAAAAGGAGGAGTGAATAACAACTATCTATGATTTGCAGGTTATTATACATAATAAATATGAAGTTTATTTGACACATACTGAAAATAGGATGACGAGTTTTTATGAATTAAAAAGAAAAAGGGAAGGAGTGAAGTCTCGTTGAGCACGTGGGATGGGCTAATATGGAGTACACGTATAGCGTTGAAGAAGCCTCTAATTAATTACTGCAACTCTCATTAATACGCGACTCGCATTAATTCCTCTCCATTTTTCTTCTGCTGCCGACACTTTCTACACGCACGCACATAACGATTTAATTTCATTTTAATTCATTAATACCTGTATTTTCATAGGATATTCTTTAACCAAATTAATGTGCACCTTGAAATGCTGAATAATTGTCAAGAAATTTCAGAACATCTCCTAAAACTATGGCATCATTGGTCATTGCCATGAATGACCCAAAATATGGAAGTCAATAAAGTCAAATGAGGGTTCCCAGTAAAATTAAGTATAACTATTTTATTTATTTATATATATTATATTATGTATTATTTGGGTTAATACCCTTTAGAGGAAAATTTGAACCTCATCTGGTTCCATTCATGGTCTATTTCATGCTTTTTAGTATTCTATAAGGAACATTAGGTTAAAATAAAATTGATTGCATTTGGATACATTGTATATCGGTTTAGACTATATTTGTTAAGAACATGTTATTGATTTGTAAAAGAATAAAAAAAATATAGATTCTAAGAGATACGTCGACTAGGTGGGAAAAAAATAATAAGAAGAAAGAGCCTGATATTTAGAGAATAAAAAGGAAATATTCTTCTAATATGATTATATGATAGCTTGTATTTAGAAATATTCTTCTAAGTATTTAATCTAATAATTTACAAATTATCAACACATCTTGTACTATATTGGAGTTAGTGAAATTTATTAAATTATGTTTTGTTGTGCATTGCGTTATTTTTCGTGGGGTTTCTAGTGTCGTTATGTGCTGTATTTGACTGTTTGAGTGTGGTCTGCTATGAAATTAACTAATGATGCTAAATACTTGGTTTTCCAGGGTACCGATGTGTTTTGATTGAGGAGGAACGAACAACAGTGGTAATGCACTTTCAAGGCAGAGAGTTGGACCCGAGCGAGCGCGGTGTGGCGAGTCAGAAACTCAAGCCAGCGTCCGTGTCAGTACATTTCGTGTCTTGTTCGTATTCATGTTTGGTCTTATCATATCGTGTCGTTATCGTGTCAACACGATAACGACTCGATACGCACGAATTACCAGCCCTAGTTTTAGGGAATGAATCCAGATTGCTTTGTTGATGATTGATGCACTTGTTTCCAATTAAACTGAGCATTTTTAGATGATGCAAATGGTCATTGTTTTGTAGACTTATATGATATTTGAGATCGAGAGATGTTTTTATCATTGGAAAGATGATTTAATTGGACTTAGAATTAACTGGAAACATAATGCCTAATTGTTAATCTTTCTAGTGTTTCAATTGCTTATGATCAAATTACAAACTCGAGAAGTAGTGTTTGAGTGTTTGTGCCGTGAGATCGAGTGAATATTTTGAGGGATTGACCCCGAACCCTAAAACTTTTTCCATTATCTGAAAATTCATTATATTCTTGTTGACTTTTATTATTTTTACTAGTTGTCTAGTTTGGTAATAATAAACAAACTTCTAGATATTAGTGTTTAGTATTGTTCGTGACACTTTTGCACATAGCCCCTTAAATCTTTACTGTGGATACAATTTGGATTAACTCATCACACTATAATAGGCACGTGCTATTGCGAGCAACTTCTAATACATTTTTTGGGTTGAATAAATTATAAGCTTTATTTTAATGTGACTGAAAATGAATCAATTAAATCAATACTACACGAGATTTTGAAAAGTTTGAGGCGGAGCTCGAGTTAAATTAATTTAATTCAAAATTAAGGAATCAAAAGTTCCCAACCTGTGTATAGTACTTACCACGTAGTGCTGAGCTGGATTTTGCAACAAGCATATGAATTCTTTAAAGAATAAGTTAACATGAATTCTTAAAGAGCATTTCAAAATTATTAAGTATTATAAGTACGAGGCAGTTGAAATTACAGCATACAGTCAATATTAGAATCTACACACTGTCATATCCTTGGAAATGAGGAGGAAGATGGGATTACTGTTAAAGTATGGAATGAGATACCATTTGCTTACAAATGTAATAAACAATTACAGAAAATGTTGGCACCAATTTATGTATTTAGGATCTAGGTGGGTGTCAATTGTTAGTTATGTTATTGTTACGTGACTTGTAGTTTCTTAGGTTTCCAACAGCAATATAAGAATATAATTATAATTAAATTGGTAGGATATGAAAGATTATGATCAATGTTTTATCTCATCTAATATAGATACGATTTATGCTTAAATAGTTTGCCTACTGCGTGTTGTTATATAGGACTATAGGAGTAGCTATTTACCCAATAACCACCTCAAATAGCAACCACAAACTATCCTCATTAAAAAAAAATAGTATATCCTTAAATAGATTGCTAGCTCGACTAACTTTCAAACAATTTATTTGCAAAGGAAATTGTAAACGATGTTGCTGCTTTACTCGCTACAATTATCTATTTTAATACGACAGAAAAACTACTTCAATTTTCTAAGTTTTCTTACATTCTCCATTTATATGAAAAAATCGAAACCTTTCAGTAGGGTTAACTGTTGCAAGAAACACAATACTGATCTAATATTTATACAATTTTCAAAATGTTGCAATATAACATCGTCTTTTATTCTTTTTGTGTGTAGTTATAACATCTCAATTTTAGCGATAAATCACATTGTTTCAATGTTATTTTAGCCATTCACGTTTGATAGATTCGCCACAAAATTTAATATATTGTAATTGCAAAAAAAATGATATCAATTTGGAACTATCTAATGGTAAAATGGGTATTCATATTACGGGTGAAAGGTTCATATAATTCATTAATGCTTCTATATATATATCTTAATTGGACATTACCTAATTTTCTAAGTATGATTTATCTGTCATTCCTGATTTAGAGGCAATGTAGCTTTTCTTTAGGTCAACACAACCAAATATAATTATTGGCAATCTTATATGGAGAATCAAATTAAAGAACTACATTAATATATATTGCCCAAACTGCAATGCGACTTTTGCAAAGAGAATTAATGTATTGATTCTAGCCACGCCACATTTTGCAGACGCATTTAAACCAAAGCTTTCCTAAGACACGTGGCCTATCCAATTATCCTCCTCAAATATATATATATATATAGGGGTTGGATCCAGTGATAACTCATCTTTTATGAGAACTTGAGAACTATGCATAAATGTATAAAGTTGATGAATAAAACCTATAAAGTTGTGCATAACGAAAATATTCTAAAATTGTTGTATAACAAAATAATTTTAGAAAGTTTTAGATTATCAACTTTATACCGCTTTATCATCATCTTCAACGTCTTATGCATGGTTCGCAGAGTTCATAAAAAGATTTGGTTCTCATTGATCAATCCCTATATATATATATATATATATATATATATATATATAAGGATGAATCGGTATGAATTTTTTTTGTTAGAAATAAGAATAAATTTAAATTGTTAATTTTAGTAAATATTGGACAAGATTTATTTTCGTTATGCTATAGATTGTAGCTATATGTGCTATAATTTTTTCGCATGATATTTTCCAAGGTTAGATCAATAATTTACTATTATCAAAATTATTTTTCCTTAAATATAGATAACACAAGGTTTTAACCTATTTTTAGGGGATTTCTTATTATCTATCCTTTAACTTATTATTTTATATAGATTATTTTAATTTCTATACTTAATATCTGCAAATTTATTTGTGATCAAAGCTTTAAAAGCCATGGAAAACGCAAGTTAAAAAAATTATTGATTCATACGTGTTTTTCAATTATTGCACTGGTGGAATATTTTTGGAGCATTTTTAGCGTATTCATTTTGCACAAACGCATGTAAAAAAATTTATATATCATTCATACGTGCTTTTCAGTACTTATTGCATTAGTGAAATATTTTCGTAGCATATTTAGTTTATTCACTTTGCATATATACTAAAATTTCATAAATTATTGCCAATTAATTTGATTATTTGTTCTGTACATATGTTGTGTTTTTTAATTATGTTTGAGTTTATGTTTTTTACACATATATATTAATAATATTACATATGTATAGAATGGCATATAAAATAAAATAATAAATTATTTTTGAAATTTTAGTGGTATGTGTAATGAATAAGTAAAAAATACTATGAAATATTACACTAGTGCTATAGTTGTAACCACACATATGAATAAATATATATATTATTTTACTTGAGTTTTTCATGGATTTGCTAGATTGAATCACAAAAAATTATATATATATATATTAAGTATTGAAACTTAAATAATTTTGCAGATAATGATTTATACAATAAGTTATAACAAATCTCTAAAAATAAGTACAAATCCATGTTTTCCCTAAATTAAGGAAAAAAATTGATTCTTAGAAGATTAAATTACTTATATAACATTGACCGAAAACGTAGGTAAAAATTTATAGCATATATTGTTATAATTTGTAGCACAACGAAAATAAATCATGTCCATTGATTTACTAAAATCAATGGATTAGATTTATTTTTATTTTCTTACACTTATTTTCATTCTCACAGGAACCACCCCTATATATATATATATATGATGCAGTAGTTTTAATTAATAGAATTACATGCATAAAATTATACTTACGCATGTAAAAATTTGTGATATGACATGACTCATAATGAAAGATCTCGCGTTACACTTTTCCCTCGAAATTTAAACTATATGCAAAATCCGCGGGAGAGCTACTCCATCGTGCTGGAGGAGAGTGAGGGCAATACGATAATGTGAGATAATTGTTACTAAGAAGTGTACACCATATAAGAAAAAATAAATTTGAGGCTAAATATTTCGTTTTTTATTTTGTGATTAAGAGTTAAACTCATCTAATTAGTCGTGGAGCCGTCGCAGTTAACATACATGGATACAAATAGGATAAGACATGAGATGTCCCTTAGGGACGGCCCAATGGTTAAGGTGGGTTCACGTGGTCGAGAGGTCATGGTTCGAACCCACCAAACGTCTCTATGGGTTTGAGCTGTCACACACCGGTTTTAAGTGTGGTTTACATGCTTGTGTGGTTTGCGGCTATTGCACAGACCATGGGGTTTACCCAAGACGCACCTAAGGTAGCGCGGATTCCATGATATAAAAAAAAAAAAAAAGGATAAGACATGAGATGATGTGATCCAAAAGAAGACAATCTCCGTCACATCCAAGATTACTTGTAATTATTTTTGGACTGTCCCATTCAAAATGATCTGTTTCCTTTTTATAAAATAAGTATCTCTTCAAAAGTTGTAGGAGTTACATACTTTTTATCACTTTGTACCATTCTCTTAAATAATCGTATTGAAAAAAATGGACCGTCTTAGATAGAACTGAAGTAGTATTGAAGTAACTATTTACTTTCTTGCAAAGGGCTATTGGCGTTGATGGGATAATAAAGGGCTATTGGAATTTCCTTTTTCCAAAGGTTTCGAGCATTGATGGGATTCAATGTTCTGATTTCTGTATTTACACACACAGACGCATTAAATGTGTAGCTTATTTGTATTAATTTTTAATTTTTGGGAGGCAGGAGGTGAGTTAGATTCTCTGTATTATCTGATGTGATATTTGCAGAAGTCATGCAATTAAAGACATGCAATTAAAGAGAATGGCCGGCTCTTCTTTCCCTCGACCTACCTATTTTACAAGCCATTCACACGACCCCAATTTTCTCCTCTCTTTTTTTTTTACAAAAAAAAATACTATTCTGTTTTGCTTCATATGAATCAATACATACGAGAAGTATAGTATAAACTAGAAAACCGGATGATATTTACTAATAAAACAAAACAAAATAATAGAGTGAAATATAATTTAGAAAACTCCGTGCCGTCATATTCAGAATAAAGAGAATCCAAAAGGGTAGCAAAAGTCGAAATAAAGGCAAATAAAGAATGTGGAGTTTGTACACACGATAAGCCTATAGCCCTTTTTCTTTTCCGAGTTAGTGAGATAAGATATCAATTATTATATCAAAATACTGACATATACCAAAAATTACTACAATAAACTTGCAAATTTACTATATTCTGCTTGACATGTATACAGAAAATTTGACATAAAAAATATATATCGAATAGCAAGTAAAAATGTACGACTTCTAAAAGTATCTACTTTGGGGCACTGAGTTCTTGCATATCCAGTTTCAATGGCTAAAAACAATATGTGCGACAAAATGGGTAACAAGTTTCGTGAGTACTAGTTTTCTCATTTAATCGCCAATAAATGCATTTGTCAGACTAATAATTTATTATTAATATAAATGGAGTGTGCATTGCTCATTATATAAATGTTAATAATTGATGTCTTTACCTTTTCAATCGGGAAGTGTCACTTTTTCTATAGTACTCATCATCAACATATTGTGGAACCTTCCCACTCTTAGGGGTGGGAAAAAATATTGAAAAGTCGGTGTATCGAACTTATCGTATCGAAAAAATATCGAAAATATCTCGTACCGTTAATTTTCGGTACGTTAACAGTATCAATTTTTTGGATACCGTGGTATATATCGAAAATTTCGGTATATATCGTTTATCGGTACATACCGGTATATCGGTATATATCAAAAAATTCGATATGACTTCGATATTTTCGGTATGAATTGGTATTTTCGGTATACCGAACTCCGGTATGGTATACCGTAAAAGTCGGATCGGATAACGGTATAAAATTTTATTATACCGTAATTTTCGGTATACCGACTTTCGGTATGCCGAACGATTCGGTATGGTATCGGTATGAATTTTTACATACCAAAATTTTCAATACGGTATACGATATGACAAAAAAAAATTGGTATACCGTACCGATTCACCCCTATCCACTCTAGTCTCTACAAACTTGTGCCCAATTAATAGCAGCAAATGTTTGGTGAAATGAAATAAAAGTAAAATATATGGCCACGGACATGGTATATATAAAAATAAAAGCATGATATTTGTTTCATCACTTCAATCCTCAAGTGTGTAGTAATGTAAACATAACTTAGGGGGTAAAAAAGATTAGGCAAAATGGATAAATACACATATTTCTTATGATAAAATTGTATTATTATGTTTACATAAAATACGAGGTTGAAATACAACCAAGACATAAAAATTTTATGTTGATTAACTGAATACAAATGGAAAAACAACGATGCATAGTGATTTGGTATAAATATCGCTATTAAAATATGAAAATATATAAAATATTTATATTTCAGAGAGAAGCATTGGTATAACACAAAAATGAGTTCGAATTTAATAACGACATCATCTTGACAACAGGATATTATTGTCTAGACACTAAGTTATAAGTACGGAGTTGTTAATTAAATTTATTTTTTCATATCGTCATTATGTCAATATTGGCTTTTTTGACCATGAAAATTGATGGTGTAATTCCCAAACAATTCCAACGATAATTGACGAATTTATGGTATTAAGAATGAAAGATTTCCAACCAAATTCATATTGCACGTACGGAATCATCACCAAATCATTTAGAATATATACACGTTCACGCCTAAGACTCATATGGATGTTTATTTGTACGTTTTCCCTTTATAGTTAGTTACATCAGTCTACCTCTTAGGAATCTTTATGTTTTGAAAGTACCATATTATTATAGTGTATTACCATTCACTATAGTCATGTTCATACATCGTCTTAGCTGTTAAATCATAATTATGTCTTAGAAAATGTGTCATGAGTCAACCCCTAATCAATATTGTCATATATCAGTAAACATCACGGAAATAATACTAATACAGTAAAATAAAAGATTTTAAAATCAAACTACTAATAAGAATAAATATTTAATTAAAATACAAGCAAGAGATAAAAGTTGGATCATTGTCTTGGTAAACGGCTTCGAATCTGAAGTTGAAGTTTAATATTATGTTGGATCGATTATTAAGAGTCTAAGACTAAGAGTTTGCTCTGCTGTGGAGTTGGGAGTGGTATGTAATTTATTTTGTGAAAATACTTTTGATGTAAATTGGATTTTGCATGCGGTTGCAATACACTCAAATTTTACTAAATTACTGTTTTACTGATTAAAAAATACAAGAGGGAGGGGCAAAGAGGGAAATGTGAAAGAGAAGAAAGTAAGGGAATGATGATGAGGGATCACATGGGTTTGGGAAAGCTTTTAGTACCAACTCGTGCCTTAGGTGCAATCATACTTGTCAAGAAATTGCCTTCAACTCTATACTCCTCAATTCATCAAATTAATAGTCAAACCAAATTATTCCAAAAAGTAGCAGCGAGAATCGGGAAAAGCAACCCACATTATTAAAGCAATTTTACAACTAGCCCTACACAGATGCTGCCCTCCACCATATCTCAAAATAATCATATAATCAAAACACCACCACCCCCTCAACCAAACTCCTCATGCAATTTATTCTACCCAAAATGTATACATACAGTTAGTTCTTCATGAACATTGAAAAAGACTAGTTTTTCCCTGCTGCTGTATTACATAACAAGATCATGTTTACACAGGAATTCCTTCAACTAGGCAACACACAAATTTTGGACAACCAACCACCATCTTAGCAGTATTACCCTTCCAACTGCCAGTGCCTTTTACATTAGGCACAAAAACAACAAGTTGGTAAAATAAAGAAAAATCCCAATGGCTTTGCCAATACTAATATTAAAGCTTTCACCATGTGACGTAAACTAAAAAAAAAAATTAGCCTCCATCTGCCCAGGTAAAATGAGCTCTAACCAACCCCTCTAGTTGGATTCTGCTACAACAAACAACAGAGATTAATGGAGGAAAAACCCACAACCACTACAGCCTAGTTTGTGATTTCCTGCTGTGTTAGTAAAAATTAGAAACTGCCCTAACCATATATCAACATTTCCCACAACTTGATTCTAGTAACTCATATCTCCACCTTCCACATTAGGTTTTCAATGGTGGTAGGGTGATCTTTCTCCACCGCTGCGACTTTTGCCCGATTACACGGCTTCCCCCTCTCCTCTACCGGGAGCTCGCACGTTTCACTGATGGAGGCCGACCCCAAGTCAGCTGGTGGAATGAAACAGTCCATCGACAGACCTGGAACATTAAATGCAACTTCCTCGATCGTCCACGCCTCTTCCATCCTGGTTCTGGTATGGCTCATCGCCATCTCCCCAAACCGGAAAAGGGTTACCACAGATCGCCCCGAGTGGGCTATCATGATCCCTTCAACGGGCCGATAGTCATCTAGGAATGAGTTGATGGTGGTCTCCCAGTAGACAGCATCCCCACCGTTGGATTGGATGCGGGTGAGATGCGAATCCTCCATGTGGATCAGCAGCCCCGTCTTCTGGCTGAAGTAGCCGAACAGGACGTGCCTTATGATCTCAGCCAGCCCTTCGCTCCTCGCCTTCAATGTTCGAGGATCAGCAGCAACCTTCAGAATGAAGCAGTCTTCTCCGTTGATGTTCTTCTCCCCAATGCAGATCGAATCAGCAAACATACTCGCGGTCGTTCTCGGATCAAGCCCCTGCATTCGAAGATCAAGATCAGTAACAAGACAGTGTGACTTTAAAATAGGATTTGATGGTACTATCTTCACCTGAAGGGCACGGCGAAGGGGCCTGACTGGCCCCTTGGCCGTGTGAGCACCCAGCCACGGCGTGTGCCTCCAAACTAGCTTGCCATTGCAGCCGGCGTGGACCTTGCTACCTCCAACGGCGAGCTCCACATACCACATATCGGGGCTCATCTGCCACAGCACGAATCCGCCCGATTCAGCAGCTCTACTCACATTCCTGTTCTTCACTACTTTCGTCGCTGTTTCGAACTCGGAAGCTACCATCCTCACCTTCCCCATCGCATAGGCGTTCTTAACCGCGTTCTGGACTTTCTGCCCGCCTGAAGCAGCAGTGTATTGCTGCACTATATACTGCGCCGATGAAGTTTCCTACCACATTGTCAAAAACCTAATCAGACACAGCTATTCCCCATCTCTTCCCAAAAAAAATTCAGCACAGTACTAAATTTTCACACTAAATTTCAGCTCTTTACCAATTCTTCGATAACTAGAGAAGATAAAGTATACATGAATCATAATAATTGTGAAATTGATGATGGAGAATACGTACAATGGGGGTATCCTTGATGCTGAGATGGGGCAAAGGCTCAGTGGTACAGACGTATACCGGGGCGAGCGGCGCGCCCATTACTCCGAGCAGCAGCCGCAAATCAGACATCCTGCCTACGCCGCCTCCGCCGTCGGCGCTCTCATTAACGGCTACGGAGGGGTTCCGAGTGAGCTGGCCGCGTACCCACTGCCCTAGCCCCGAGCCAAGGCGCTTGGACTCGCCGATTTCGTCTCCGTCCGGATCCGGACCCTCCATTAGCGGCGTGAGAGTCTCCCCCATCGGCCTCAGGCTGCCCGATCTCGCAATCAAGGAGTTGGAGTTGCTCTCGCCGACTTTCCGCCGGAGCAGACCCGACATCGGCAACCTGCTCCGTCCAGGACTCTTCCCTCGCGACCTCGCCGGAGATAGACCGCGCACCACGTCCTCTAACGCCGAGAAAACCCCTGCCCTGCTTCCTCTCCATCTTCCTTGCCCTAATTAATTAATTAAATATATATATATAGTAAGTATGTGTGTGTATATATAGTGTATGTAACGAAATCAGGAACGCGGTTTTGCTGTACGGCTAGAGACTACGAGTGTGTCGCGGCGCAGGGAGATATGAAATATGGATTACGTGATGGAGGAGTGCCATTTTTGCGTGAGAGTTTTTTCTGTTAGCAGACGATGGAATTTCGGCGGCAGTGAGAGAGAGAGAAAGCGGAAGTGATGATGGTTTTTAGTTAGAGAAGAAATGGGGAATGAAGAGAAGTATGAGGGTTAATTGAGCGAAGACTTTAGAGAGAGAAAGTAGTCAGAAAGCGACTGGTGGGAGAGAGAGAGAAAGATGAGGGATAGTGTGTACTGTGCTCCCCAGTGCTGCTGCTTTTCTCATAGTGGTGAACTGGGAATGTGAAAGGTGAATCGCGACTGAACCCCACGCGCTCCGGCTGGGTTAAATATGAATTTACTAAAACTGGAGGATCTTAATTTAATATCGAACTCTTGTTTTTCTAGTTATGCTTCGATTTAATTAAAATTTTCAGTTTATCGATATCCACTCGGATAGCGATTGGGAATTTTTATCGTCAAAAGAAAACATCTCTGTTTTTTTATTAGGAGGGTTCAGGGGTGTGTGTCACGCCTCCAAATGTAAAAAAATACATTTCTATTATATATATATATTCTGGCTAATAAACGGCCTCAGGTAACGAGTTCGAACTGCTATACCTCCCAAGTGAAGTACTAACAAAACGTGTGGAATAACAAAAAATTGCAACATTCAACAAATTTACATTTAGCTTACAAAAATACTTATTTAACCTGCTATTTATAGCTTACAAAAAGACTAAAACCTTTTAATTAAGATTTTTTTAGGTCAGTTTGAATAAATATCATCCCTCGTAAGCTATTCCAACGGTGCTTTTGGTCATGTTGTATATTTAGAAATTTCCATTTTCCCATTAAAAATAGTTAATAGATTCTAAAAAAAATATACACTTTGAGATAAAATATATTGTCTGATTAAATAAAACTTTATCATTTTTTTAGAACGAGAGCAGACTCCACGGTAAATTAAATGATTATGAGCTATATATGTAAATCTATATTTGGTTTCTAATTATGATGAATGAGTGACCCCTTTTAGAAAATCCTCATATCATTTTCTAGTAGAAGACACACACTCAAAAAGCTAGCAATAAATATATCTTATGATAATATGAAAATGTGCATCATAAAATATAATAAAATTTCAAAGATCACTTTTGGGGAATAATTTCTTGTGTTTCCTCTCTTCCCGGAGTAAATATTAAATGAGTTCTCAATAATCACTGATACATAATTATATTAGGAAATAAAATATTGTTTCATAAAAAAAGGTATATACTAGCTAGGGATTGTGAATAATATTGGTCGCACGGATGAATGCAATAATAATTGTCCTTTGTTTAATTTTGGGGAATTAATACTGAATGCATTTCCAACTTCTCAACAACACTCTACATTTGTACTGCAATTTTCAACTTTAAAAAATAGCTAATATACAATAATGTTAAAAAAGAGACAAAGATACCATCGGATATTGATGGTTTTGTTTCGAATTTTGTGAAAAATGTTGCACTTTTCTTACACTCGTAATTGTGTAAGAAAAGTGTAAGTGTAAGAATAATCCATGTAGTGACTAGCTGTCGCCCCCAAGCAGTTACCCATGGGCGCTCCCAAAGTGACTAGCCGCCACCCCCCATGGTGACCAGCCTTTGCCCCAAAAGTGACCCGTCATCTTGTCAACTAGCCGCACCCCCCAAAGTAACTAGCCGCCGTCTCCTTTTTATCGTCAACTAGCTGCAACCCCAAGGTGACTAGCCGCCCTCACCCACCGTCTCCTCCACTAGCCGGCGCCATCATATCTTCACTGGTGTTGTAAGAAATGTGTAAGGTGATCAAGACATTATAAGTATTATGGATAATTTATGTAGTTTTAACAAATAACTTATCAATGTGGATTTTAAATTTCCACCCTTCATAATATATTTCTTTTCTCGTAATCCTCATATTGCTCGTACCAATCTTGAAAATATTCAACTTTCCTAATGCATTCCTTTAAACGCTGATATTGAGAGTGCTTTCTCTCGGTGCTTCTTGTTTCACTTTAATATTTATTCGATGCATGTTGTTAAATGTAAGTTATTAAATTATTTATTGATTGATATGTATATATGTAATGACTCATTGCTCTTCTTAAAGGGGTGTCGTTTTTCTTGAAAAACTGTAAACCTCAACAAAGGTTCGTTTCGCTTGAGAAAGCACTATGATTTTTTATTTTTCAAAATTTTCATGTTTAGCGAGAGTAAAAAGTATTACTAATAAAATGAAAATAGTATAAGAATTACTTATACATATTTTTAGATTTTAGTTTCTATACCAACCCAACCACAGGAGTCTTGAGTGGTTCCAATCTGTTTTAAAGACACTGTGAGTATACAAGCATTGCGTTTCTTAATGTGCTAAGCTCCCATTTCATAATTTTAATGTATATATACTGTACATTCATAATTTTAATGAATCTAGTGTGTTACACAGTTTACAAGACTAAAAGAGTATATCATGTTTTAGTAAAAAAGAAAGATGTTACTGTCCGTTTAAGCGTTTTCTCCATACCCCTAAAACAACAAATTAGCTAAACAAATTAAAGTTCAGATTTCAAGACAATGAATCGCATTTTTTTTGTGATGTTCGGATTATTTTAAATAAAATGGAAAATCTTTTGGGTTGGAGGCACTCCCACCCTAGTTTGGAACAAGCTCGAGAATTTGGAGTTAATATTTGTCCCCTAATATGCGTCCTCTTTCAAAATTGTCTAAAAAATGATATCAATTTTTTTCATTTTACCATTGTTCTCAATGCAAATTTTTAGTTGTTCGATTTTACATATAATAATTAAAAATTAAAAATTTAAATTTAGACACATTCTTAATATGTGATTTCTTACGTACACAGATGACATCTCACGGACGAAAGGAACATAGATAAATGTACTACTTGAACTAAACTATAATGGGTTGGTCACCTGCATGCATAGTGAAAACCACGCCAATATCACAGTAAATTCATATATGTTTAACAATCATCTTGTATGATGCGATAAACCCATATGAATTTACCGTATAAAAGGTACATGCGTATAGACTGTGCTTGCGGCACATTGGAGTTTTTGTCAACTATAATTTACGAGATGCTAATCCTTTCGGCCACATTGTGGTAACACAATCAACTTTATTAAATGAAAAACTCATTTATTTAATTTTTGATCTATTAAAAAATTAGTTTTACATTAAAATCATCTTATGGAATTACAATTTTGCACCTATCGAATGAAAATTTTAAACTTAAATTTAAATTTAATAATTTAATATTTTTCAGAATATGTGAAAAAAGGGTATGTGGCCAGCCACAATGTGGCCACAAAGATTTACTGATATTTTATAGTGCTCGAAATATAATTATTTTATAATTATACAATTACACCTTGAACCGATACAAATTGCATGTGATACGCAAGGTCAGGACTAGACTACCTAGTACTAACTACGAAGCTTGATTAATATTAAAAAAAATATCATAATAGACTGTGTTGACCTGTTTCAGAAACACTGACTGACATAAATGAGATCTCATAATTGAATAGTTTATTATGGATTAAATATCAGTAAACGGAAAACTTTAAACACGAGGTATATTTTGACATGTATACTTTTAAAATAAATATTCTAACCTTTTAGCAAATAGGATGGAATATTTTCTTGAACAAATAGAATATGGAGTATTATATCTTCATTTTGGAGAGCATATATTGCAAACATAAAACTCGTACAAGCCCTAAGATACACATTAGTTTGATTGTTTGTAAAATTTGCATTCACATGCATTATACATCATTTTTATTTAAGTGTCATTTTATTTATCCGTGTGTAAATCTAATTCGAGCTTAAGTTCATTAAATATACAATATCTAAAAAGGTTCAACATAATATCTCGTTGCAATGACGTGATATGTGACATATTTCATTTAACAATAAGGTAGATAAGAAAATAACTAAAATAAGTTTGTTATAATGGAATAAGTATTGTTAAGCTGTTCTATTGTTTGGTGGATTTTAGTGGAATAATTATGGGGTGAAGGACAACATATGCATCGATTTAACATGATCCGCCGTTTGTACTTTGTTGTTGTCCACCTCTTCCCACCATATTTATTTTCCTTAGCTTGCGTTGTAGTTTTCTTCTAACTTGTACATATAATTCTACTGCAATTTGCAAATAAAAAATGAATTTTATCAATATACTATCCTAGACTAATATTTACTTATTGCTTGACTAAACAAAAACAATTGAGATCCTCTGTTCTTCTTGTTGGTGTCTCATTAAAAATAAATAAAAAAATTACTCCATTCGTCCCCCAATTTTCTTCTTAATTTTCCTTTTTGAGACGTCTCCCAATTTCATTCCTATTTCATTTATGGTAACTATCATCCTTACTTTTTTTTACCCTTGATAATACCCTTTATTTATACTTTTTATCATTTATAACCCACCACTATTTCTCTTTCTTATCCTCAACAACCTATTTATTTACGTATTTTACCATCTATGGTCCACCACCTAACTAATTTAATATTTCATTACTATGGATCCTTATTCCATTCATAATATACTCAACAAATTTTATTAAAATTTGTGCCCAAGATTCTCATGAAGGAATTTTGGAGGACGGAGTGAGTAGTTTTTTCTATAGAATTTCAATTTCTAGTGTTTTAACTTTTTTATATAATTATTGTATATGGTTCATCCATCCAATTACGGCTTATAATTATGTTTCTATATTTATGATATTAATTTAATAAATGATTATTAAGATTGATTATTTCATAATTAAGATATATAGTTTTTTTCAAACTTCAAATTTTAGTATTAAATGTTAATTAGTATTCATTATTTAGTACTAATAAATTTTATTACAATGTTGAATTCTTCTTGGAATGATGAAATTAATAGAGTGCGACCCGGTAGGGCATATAATACTATGGCACAGGGGACGAACCGAAATAAAAGATATACGAGAAAAAAAGAGCTGGTTTTGTTTTTCCGCTATTCAAATTTTGACATGTTCTATTTGATGATCATTTAACTAGTGATGCTCCTCACTCCACACAAAAGGAAATAGGCAAATGCGTTTTTTTTTATAGTTTTATTAGTTTTGAAAGTATAGTTGGTCAGAACTACACATAGGTGTAATTAGGGATGTTAATGGGTGGATTTTACCCGGATCGGACTAATATTAAATAAATACTGGTTCTGGTTCTGGAATCGATATTGGATACCTGACCCGGACCATCAACTATAGTCTTAAGCGGTCCGGATCGAACGGGTTTGGGCAACCGAATCGGATCGAACCAAAACCGAAATCAAAAGTTGCTTTAGAATTTAATGGACTATGAGTGATTCTGAATCGGTATGGATAAAATCGACTCATTGAGAAGCCTACTTAAGCATAGACTTGTCAATAAACGGGGTTTACTTGGATTAGAACCAATAAATAAGTATTGATTTTGGATCTGGAATCAAAACCGAAACCGAACCGTACCGGACCATCAAACTATGATCTAATCGGTCCGGATCTAAAACGGGTCTGTAATCGAAATCGAAATCGAAATCGAAACTGAAACACTGCTTTAAAATTTATTGGACTATGAACTATTCATGATCAATTTGATAAAACGTCTCAATTGACATCCCTAATTGTAATCGTCTATAGTCTAGAAAGTATAATTCTATTTAAAAAGAACTAACAGTTCATTTATGTATTATTATTTTCGTTAGGACCCACTTTTCCCCAACAAATCTAATTTGATTAAAAGAATGTTAAAAACCTTCGGACTCTTTTAAGACTACGTTTACGCCATTAAAAACCGAACGACCAAGCTGGTTTCAAATTAAAAGGGAAAAAAAAAGCTAAATTTTTGGGGGCCTTATTTGAGAGAGACTGAGGTCAGTTTTTTTTTTTTTTTTAAATCTATTATATGGTTTCATCCATTTCAATCTATGGGATAGAGACATTTATCTTTATCTTATTGGTTTGTTAGAATTTTTTTGGTATTAAGATAAAATAATAATATTTATAGTATATATATATATATATATATATATTAAATAAAAATACCAATTTTTTTTGATTTTCTGAAATAGAGATCAAATTTGCCATAGAGCATATCGGACAAAGTCGACGATTACAACTGTTCAATTTTTGTCATTTGTTTTATGCACCTATTGTTTATATTCAATTTCCTATTGTAGTTTTATGTTTTTGCTTGTTTTACTTTTGCACTCTGATTGTTGTCATGTTTTCTATTGTATATTCATTTGTATTTTTTTTAGCTTTACAATTTTTTTGATAATTTAAGTTTATTTTTAATTATTTTTATTAACATAATTATGTTATGATTAAAAAATAAAACAATAATATATAATGTTGTGCTTAATTGTGATTGGGGTGGTCAAGGATAAATAATTGAAAATAGATATGATTAGATTGAGAGGAAAGTTGAGTAATGGAGAAGATATATATTAATTAAATATTGAAAAAAGTTAGTTGATTGAGTTATTGAATGATCAGGAATAAACATAGTTTAACAATCAAAATGACATATTTCTCTTTCGAGATTTAAAAAATTAATAGAAGTACTTCAAGTGTGACGCAAGGAACATGATCTTAATTTTTTTGTTTTTAATTTTGTTAAGAGTCCGTAAAATATCAGGAACAAAACTGCAAGTATATATACCAAAACAAACATAACTTTAATGTAAGAAAATAACATGGGAAATAAAACAAATTAAATACTATTCTTGGCCACTAAAACTCTGCACCTGCACAAGACTACAAGAGGGAGCAATACCAGCTCTGAACTCTTTATTAATATTGAATTAATTGTATATCACAAACAATATTTGCTGATGTAAGAACCTAAATAAAATATATAATGAATCATAAAATGAAATATCAAATGTGTACTAATTATTTATATTCCAAATGTTGATTATAAATATAACATGAGACAAAGAATATCACCTCTTTGTTAGAAGTTCCAATCTGAGATAAAAACATCATTTCAGACCACCATCTGTTATTCAAGTTATCTAATGTATACATGAAAAGATAACATCAAGTATTGCTCAATACGTCACGCATAAAAATAATGGTTCGCTGATATCAAGTCACTATTTCAATCTATTCGAATGTTGACATAATTTGTACATATTTTAAAAGAAAAGTGACATCAAGATTATATATTTTATAATATTATACCGAGATACGTATGATCCTGGTTGTCAATGAAAATCTATATAAATATATTTTAATTCCGGCTCTCAAATCATATTATCCAAATGTACATTATATACGTACACAAGAATATTGAATATTACACTATTTGAGAAAAATATTAAGTTGCGTGTCCATATGAAATGCAACACATATCAAACATCAATAAGTCCACCGACAAAACTCAAACTCAACTTAGTTGGTAAGACGTTTCCTTTTAATATATTGATCGGAAGTTCAAATCATCTAGAGATAATAGTATATATAGGTGTGAGTATTGACTGTATTGTGCATGCGTGTAATTAAAAAAAATCACTTTAGGATTGGCCTCGTGGTATCATGGGACATTTTTGAGGTCATAAATCTCACATTTGAATTTCATCGACGTCTTTATAAATCTGAAGTTGTCCATTTGATTGTACAAATGTGATTGATGTCTCCTGTGTAGTTGCAGACAAAATGCATGAGAAATGTACGTTTTATCCATTACATGCACATCAAAGAGAACGATTATAATAGAAAAAAATCAAAACATCAAGAATGTTTTTTTTTTTTAAATTATTAGAGAAAATTTAAAAAATCTGCCCATGAAAATTTATGGTCTTAATTATCTATAATGCAATTGTACGTTTGTTGATTTAATAGGTGGGTCAAGAAAACCTTTTTTTTTCTCTCTTTGAGAGGGAATAGGTGGGTCGATGGGTCAAGAATTATTTGAAAGGACTTCTCCTACGAGGTGGGTCGATGGGTCAAGAATTATTTGAAAGGACTTCTCCTACGAGTTGTCCTGTCAAATGACTTCATTTGTTAATTAATTATGTGCAATACATTTACATATGTGGGAATAGGGAAGACTCACAAATCCCATAAAATGTATGAATAAATACCCAATCGTTATAAAAATATGCAAAATCAGGAAGAGATATCCCGAATAGCCTTGAAAAAACATTGTCTGAGGAACGAGTTGACTTAAAGTTGAAAAAGCAGCGCCAATTTTCGGAATCTTGACCGGGAGAGGAATCCGATCGGACGATCGGATTCGATCGGATTCTTCTCTACCGATCGGATCCGATCGGATTCCTCATTGTCTGAGGAACGAGTTGACTTAAAGCTGAAAAAGCTGCGCCAATGTTCGGAATCTTGACCGGGAGTGGAATCCGATCGGACGATCGGATTCGATCGGATTCTTCTCTACCGATCGGATCCGATCGGATTCCTCCCCCAATATATACCAGACTCTCTCCCTCTCGGATTCACTCTCAACCTCTCGGATTTCACTCCCCCTCCCGGATTCCACTCTCCCCTTCACTCTCCCGCCCGTATTTCACTCTCAACCGCTCGCTCGCTCTCTTCGCTCTCCCCCGACGGAATCCGATCGGTGTTTAAGGAATCCGACCGGTCGGATTCCTTAAACACCGGTCGGATTCCTTAAACACCGATCGGAATCCGACCGCCATCGTATCCCAAATTTCAATTTCTGAATCCGATCGTATCCGAGCTCAAATATTTCGTATTCTGGGCGTAGTTTGTTATTTTACACAGAAAACAAAGACAGCTTTTGTCAACATTTGAGGGTATATTTGTCCATACAATATAAACCTACCTGATTTTGCATGTTTTTATCCCATTAGGTATATATGCGTATGTCTTATGAGATATGGGTATACGTGTATGCGCCCCTTTACATATCTCCACTAGTAGTAGGAAAAGTAATAGGTTGGTGTAGTATCTGACGTCAATAATAGAAATAACATCAAAATTTACATATTATATCATGGAAGCAGATATAAGGCAAATCATGTAGTGTTACTAATCTATACCACACAATGATATGGTAAATACAATATAAATTATTATATCAAGTAAAAACTATCTCATTAAATGGTAAAGGGTTGCACATGGGCCAAGTGAGCTAGTTGTTTCTTTATATAATTAGATTGAAAATAATTAGAGAATGGAGAGCAAAGACAAGAAGTACTATAAATTACTTTGTTACTTCCAATGAAAGGATCCTTAATTAGATTTTAGAATAATTTTATTTTGTTATTACATGTGAAAAGAAAAAGCATGTCAGTGTGAATTATATACGAATGTCGCACATACAATGATATGTCCTAATAAAGTCCTTCAAAACATATTATATATGCAGCAGATCTAGCTACTAAGGCTCGGATCTGGGATTGGCTAAAGATCGCCTCCAATATATATATATATATATATATATATATATATATAGCTTAGGGGATGGTTAATATGAGAATATTTTTATCGCGAGAACGTGAAAACAAAAAAATGATAAATTCACTGTAAGAGTTGATGAATCCGTTGGGAAAGTTATTGAATAAAAAAAATGAAACTTTTGCCCTTCATCAGATTCGAACCCGGGTAAAAATTCTGAATTTCTGAATTCAATAACTTTTCTAATGAATTCATTAACTTTCATAGCAAATTCATTTGGTTCTAAATTTTTAGGATAAAACTGGTTCTCATTTGAACCTTACTCTATATTATCACGTTAATCATCCTCTCTCTCTCTATAATAGTTAACATCCAACTTTCATCGGAAATTATGGCTTTCAGCTCATCCTATTGCAGTTATAATTAAGAGAAGGTGGAAATAGGATTTGGAAGTTGGAAGTTGGAAGTTTAACGTTTTTTAGACTTAGTAGTTTCAACTTGTAGAGGTTTTATGTAAAAATAGAAGGAAGAAGATTTGTTTGAAAAGAGAAGGAAATAATAATTAATACAAGTGTGGGCCAATTAAAATTTAATATATATATATATATATATATATATATATATAAAGGTGCATCAAATGAGAATTATAATTTTTGAGAATTAAGAATTAATGTGATCAATTCATTTTTATAATCTAACAATCAAGATTAATTATAAATCATTTATTATCCTCAGATTTTAATGGTAACCGTTTAACCCTATAATAAATATATTTTATATATTCATTTACGGTAATTGTTCACATATGCACAATCACTATGATTACATGCATAACAGCATTAATTACATGAACATAACAATTGATTGGAATGTGGTAGCATGCATAAGAACTTGTTCCAAATCTTAGGGGTGTGCACGAACCGAATCGAACCGAATCAATTGTATTTTCAATTGAGAAAATCGGTTTTCGGTTCGGTTCAAATTTTCAATTAAAATCGATTTTCGGTTTTATATTTTAGGTTCGGCTGGTAAAGAATCGAACCGAAAATATTATTTTTATATATTTATATATTTTATATAATTATTAATTAATATTTTAATTAAATAATTAGAATTAAAATATGTTTATTTAAAAATATATATAATATATGTTTCGGTCGCTTTTTCGGTCCGATCGAAACTGATCGGTTTTTTTCGATTCGGTTTTCGATCAGTACGAAACTATAAATCGATTCGATTCGATTCGATTCGATTCAAAAAAACATGTTCGTTCAATTTTCGGTTTGAAAAATTCTTGTCGGTCGGTCGAACCGATCGACCGATGCACACCCCTACCAAATCTGTTAGCTTTTAATCAACTAAGATAAACCCGTGAGGGCACACAAGATTACAAGAATTACAATTACATGAACAACAATATGAGTTACACGAACAACGAAAAATAGAATGTGAAATATCTAAATATCGAAAATTTAGGGTCCTGACTATTTTTATCATTAAATTATTATGAATAGTCCGATCTTATTCAATCAAATGATGATTATTGGTTCTTAATTCTGATCTAAAATATAGTTCACTCTATAATCAACATATATATATAGAGTTTGGTTCAAATAAAAACCATTCTTATCCTAAAACTAAGAACCAAATGAATTCGTTATGAAAGTTGATGAATCCGTTGAGAAAGTTAATGAATTCAAAATTGAATTTTTCACCGGTTCGAATCCCATGAGAGGCGAAATTCTATTTTTTGGATTCGATAATTTTCTCGGTGATTCATCAACTTTCACCGTGAATTCATCGCTTTTGGTTCTCACGTTCACAATAAAATGATTCTCACGTTTACCTCCCTATATATATATATGAGTGAGTTATTATAAAATATTTGTTATTTTACAAACGTGTGAACAATGCGGTCTCTATGAAAATTTACTACACTAAAAAAATATATTTGGATTTTCGTTTCTCATTGGATTCGAATTCGGATAATGCACAATGTATCCATCCAATAAAGTGATGTATCACAAGTAGATATTTACTATTTAATAACTAAAAATAGTTGTCACGTTCTATATGACTAGTAGGCTGTGTGATTGTTGTCCAGATGACTTGATTTAGTGGGAGGGAATTCTATAAGGTGTGCATGCAGTTTGTCCAAACTCGAGGCAACATTTTCTTTAATTTTATAGCTAAAGAAAGTAAAAACTAAATCTTCAGCACTAAACTATGACTAATCTAACCAAAAAAAAATACGTGTCTTCTCCAACCATTTTGTTCTCTCGCCTAATTGAACTTGTTCTGCTCTTTTCAATTTTTTTTCCTTTTCTAATCTAATTATATTTAAAATGCATATTATTTTGTATTGATGTATACTCCACTTATTATTATTATTATTATGATTATTATTATTTATTTATTTATTTATTCCTAACCGTATATTTGTTTATGCAACTTTGTCTTCATTTCTTAATAATTAGGATAAATATATTTGAAATAATTAAATTTAATTTAATTGCTTAAAATAATTTTCAACGATCACTCTATACGTGAAATTTTATGCACATTTTCATATAATTTGACTGGTGTATATCTTAATACATGCAAGACACTATGACCTAATCTAAATATGTAAATTAATTATTGAAGAAGTTTTAAGGAATTTTCTTTCGATAGAGAAGGTGTTCGTTTATTTCACAAATATGTTTACATCTATTATATTAGAATTAAATACGTGACACTAAATTGTGAAGAGTTTTTTGTATGTAAGAAATTTGACTCAACTAGCATATAGCATAGACTAAAACTCCTGTGAGCGCGCGCTCACCATGCGCGCTCACAATTAATGAAGCTTTTAATAATGATTAAGTATTAATTAGAGAATAAGGATAATTAAGTTTTATTAATTAGGATGTATTAATTATCAATTATAATTATTATTTTTAATTAAAATTTATTACTTTCAATTAGGTTTTATTAATTCAAAATTAGTATTTATTAATTGACAATTACAGTTTACTAATTCATGATTAGGGTTTATTAATTTATAATTAGGGTTTATTAATTCAAAGTTAGGTTTATTATTCAAAATTAGGGTTTATTATTTCACAATTAGGGTTTATTAATTCAAAATTAGGGTTTATTAATTCAAAGTTAGGGTTTATTAATTCACAATTAGGGTTTATTATTCAAAATTAGTGTTTATTATTTCCAATTAGGGTTTATTAATTCAAAGTTAGGGTTTATTAATTCAAAGTTAGGTTTATTAATTCACAATTAGGGTTTATTAATTCAAAATTAGGTTTATTAATTCAAAGTTAGGGTATATTAATTCACAATTAGGGTTTATTATTCAAAATTAGGGTTTATTATTTTCAATTAGGGTTTATTAATTCAAAATTAGGGTTTATTATTCAAAATTATGGTTTATTAATTCCAAATAGGGTTTATTAATTCAAAATTAGGGTTTATTAATTCATATTATGGTTTATTATTCAAAATTAGGGTTTATTAATTCAAAATTAAAATATATTAATTCAAAATTATAATTTATTAATTTATAATTAAAGTTTATTAAACTAATTGATTTTAATTAAAATCAATTTAATTAATTAATTAAAACTGATTAATTAAGATTAATTAAGTAATTAACAAATTAGGAGGGGTCTCACTGTGCGCGGGCGCGCACAGGAGACCACCTCTATAGCATATATAGATGGCCTAAGATCTTAAAGGTATCATATACGGTCAGAGACAGAAACAATAGGATCCTAAAGTGCCAATAGCCATTTTAAAATCTTAAATGATAGCCGATCACTAATTTTTTTACAAAAATCCCATAAGCCACCATACCACTGAAAATAATTTTGTCTCACTGAAGTGTTCATTGTATGAAAACTCATTTCTCAAACTCAAAGAAAACTCACTTTTAGAACTCCAAGTGGCGAAGAAAAAAAGAACTGAAAACTCATTCTAATTATATTCAATCAGGACAGATGCCGTGCATTCGAATGTATCGAAATTTGTCTTTCTTTTATATAGTCCAAATGTATATCTTAGAATCAAGTGTGCCATCTCATTATTCATGCTATGATGTTATTAATATATATTATATAGGGGATTATTATCATATATATATAATGTTCCCTGTGCACTGACGCATGAATTATAAGCATGGTGTGGAGTCAATTTCATTTGCAACTGAGTAAAAAAGCACGTTTAAGGATAATTATGAGACAGAGCTTTTAAGTTTCGGAAAATTAAAATCGCGAAAAATTGCAATTTAGATGAAACATCAACTCAGATTTCATAGTTTGGCTACTCACTTACTTGTGAATAAAATTAATATCAATTTCCGTTTCATATTTTGTATCTGTACGTAATTGGTTTGATTGGATTTCGAAAAACGGAAAGCTATGTTCAAACTTACATTATTAATTACCGAAAACCCAGCCAAAAGTGTGCGTGTGTTGGTCTAGTGATAGAGTGGTTAATCCTGAGGCTGCCTTGGGTTCGAGTCCACCGTGACGCGACCTTTAAAAATTACTGTATTTAATTAACAAAAAAAAAAAGAAAAAGAAAACCCAGCCAAACTCACACTAACATTTAGCTATTATTCTCAAATCCAATGTAGATTGATTTAATTTAACTCCCAGTTAACTTCTAGGAAGTGGGAGGGTCATAGCTATAAGTTAGCATCCTTTCCTTGGTTTGTTACCTCTCAGTTTCAAATTATTTGCTCAATAATTTTATAAAAATTTAATGTGATCTAGTGTCTACAATTTATCTAAATGCAACCTTTCTTTTTATATATATCATGAGGAATCCACGATCGCTACATA
The DNA here is from genome assembly GCA_036937905.1 of Salvia rosmarinus. Taxonomy (NCBI): domain Eukaryota; kingdom Viridiplantae; phylum Streptophyta; class Magnoliopsida; order Lamiales; family Lamiaceae; genus Salvia; species Salvia rosmarinus. The sequence goes on along the minus strand of CM072815.1, from coordinate 79,279,513 downwards.
CGGTGCGTACCTGCTAAAACTCCACGTTTATATACAATAGCCTGCAAACTATACAAGACTGGTACACCAAAACCTTGCATTTATTAGCCTGCAAATCATACAATACGTACGGGTATACGAAAACATCATGTTTATATGCAATAACTTATATTTGAAAAACCAAGTATGATAGATTCAAATCTATAGAGCCGTTAATAGAGTTCGAACATTTGATCCTTCGGCCACATAAATGTTTTTTTGGTTGAAAAAAATGCAACTTTCAAACCTTATCTGATACGGTCTTTTTGAAAATTTGAGTGTTTTTTCTTCATGACTTTCTTTGCAAACTTGATTGATTTTGCTGCACGGCGAATTAAGTACAGTTACAAGAATTGAATTAAACAATGATGACGTTGGATTTAGTTAGTGACTTCAATATTCTTGAAATACGTGTATGTGAAATTATCATTAAGAGTAAGAGAAAATATTTCATGCTATTTTTTAATTTATATTTGTATGAAATCTATTAAAGATTCTGCTAAGTAATGAATCCAAATAATGTGTGATTCTTTCAAATCATTAAAATAACCAAACATTTTGAAAAAAGGTATCATCTTTCATAATTTATTCCCAATCACCTTTATAATAATGATGATAGGATACGGCCCAACTCCCAGGCCCAATATAAATAAGCCTGACATTAAGCTCGGCTCAAACGAGTTCGGCCCAAGAAGACTCCTAAAGCCAGTAGGAACGCAGAAGATTCGGTCATATATAAGAGAATCCTAATTGGAGAAGAGATAAGATTGAGATCCTATCTTAGAATAGATCTTGGATTCAAGATCTAGGTCATTATAATCGTATAAATAGAGGCTAGAATGAGACGGAAAAGATCATCTAAACTCTCTGTAATCGCTCCTCATATTATCAATATACGAATACTCACTCTCCACGTGGACGTAGATCTTATTCATAGATCGAACCACGAAAATCCTTGGTGTTCTTGCGTGCATTTATTTCCCTAACGAAATTAAGATCGATCACTGGCGCCGTCTGTGGGAAGCGAAATTTTGTGTTATCGATCAACTATTGTTTACAGGGAATCAATCACGACAATGTATACCAAAAGTCATGCATCCAGAGTCGCTGTCGGCAACAACGATGGCCAGGCACGCCGAGCTCAGCTCGGAAAAAACCCAATCAGAGAACCGACCCTCGAAGGTCATGTCCAAAACATCGACGAGCAGAGCAATCCCATCCTGCATGAAGAAGCAGGATACCAAAGCAAATGAGATCGCAACAGTAACCAAGGAGAACCTCCAGCTCCACATATGAACCTTGACGACGCCGTTAAGAGGTTTCTTGAGAAAAACAAGGAGAGCTTTCTCCAATACCTCATCCAAGCACAAGGTCGGCCGCATCCCGAAGAAAGGAACGCCGAAGCCTCGTCTAAACACGAGGCATCACAACGAGGTGGATCCCCCAGCATCCAAGTCATGGGCGCTCATACCTCTGCACGAGTCGGGGCCCAAACCAATCGCGCAAGAGACGAACAGCGTAGGAAAGGACGTCGTGGACACCGCGAGGTCGGTCCTAGCAATCAAAACGAGTTCGGTCGGCGAACTCCGCCCCACTCTCCGGAGGGCGGCTTCGACGGGTACGGGAATATAGTCACCCCGTTCTCAAACGAAATACTCGACACTCCACTCCCGGATAAATACCGGGTGCCGAGCATCGCCCCCTACGACAGACTAAGAGACCCGCAGAACTTTCTCTCGCAGTTCCAGTATAATATGATCAACCAACGCCTCGGCACAATTCACATGTGCAAGCTCTTCCCGGAGTTACTAGTCGACAACGCCGCCGGTGGTTCGACAGTCTACCTCCCGAAAGTATTGGTTCCTACCGCGACCTGATGACGGCCTTCCATCGAAGATTTTTTCAGAAGGTTGAGTCAAAAACGTCGTCGGCACACCTCCTCACCGTAAGGCAAAGCCGAGACGAGTCCGTTAGCGACTTTATGACCAGGTTCAACAAGGAATGCCTGAAAGTCGAAGACGTGAATGACCTCCTCATCATCTCGGCCTTCCAAAACGGCATCTTGCCGGGGGCCTTATACAAAGAGATCGTCAAGTACGAACCCCGTACTGCGACGGAGCTGTGGCGCATAGCCGACCGGTTCGCCAAAGCGGACGAGGCTGATAGAAAGCAGCCGGGCGCAGCGGCGAACCTCCGATAAAGGAAGGAGAGACGAGGACGAGGGACCGGCCAAGGTCGACGGAGTGCCTTAAAAGAATACGTCGCCCAATAGAGTCCAGGCTCGGACCACGTAACACCTCGGAGCGACCTCAATATACTCCTTTGACGAAGCCAAGGGCAGAGATCTACGAACTCCACATGAATATGTTCGAGAAGCCTCGACCAATGACAGGGGGGTCAAAACGCCGAACTAAGGACAAGTACTGCTCTTTCCATGAGGATTACGGGCATGACACGGAGGAGTGCAGAGATCTTATGGGAGACATCGAGATGTTGGTACAGGACGGAGTCTTGAAAAAGTACAAAGGACAAGCCCGACGAGCTGGCCAGTACGAAGCCCCCCACCGAGGTCAGAAGAAGAGGAAGCAGGAGAGGAGGTGAAATTGTACCCCTCACAAGAAAACGAAACGCGACACTCACAAACCCCAATATGACGGGGTCATCTCCACCATCACGGGGCTCCCCCGCGGGGTTACAAAGTCTTCCCACAAAGCTGAAGCCCGAAGTCCCCACACATCCGAACCTGTTAACAAGAGGTTCAAAAGGGACGAGGCGATCACTTTCTCCGAGGACGACCCTGTACCCGAAGTAGTGCCCCACCAGGACGCGTTGGTGATCCAGGCAATGGTCGCAAACAAATTGGTGAACCGCATATACATCGATAGTGGTGCGTCGGTGAGCATCCTCTTCAAGGAATGCTTTGACAAGTTAGGAATAGAGGAGCGCCTCGCAAGGCGCCGCTACCACTCCAAGCTTCGTGCAAGAAGAGACGCGCCGCACGGAGTAATCGACCGCCCGTCCACAAGAGGGAAGGGCACCAACGAGCTCTACTAAAGTGGTACGCTTCGTGGTGGCGCCCACTTGCCGCACAACATCATACTTGGGCGAGATCGGCAACGCAGTGAGCGCAGTGTGCTCAACCTACCAACTGACAATGAAAATTCCCACAAAAGGAGGGTAGGCGTGATCCGGGAGACCGTAGCGAGCTAAGGAATGCATACAGTCGCCTCGAAAGGTGCGAGGACTTCGTCCAAAGACCCGCAGCATAGCAACTAAAGAAACCTGAGGAGTTGGAATCAGGAAAGACGTCGCCGGCCCCAGAGAACTCAGTAGAGGAGGTCGCATTGTATGAAGACGAGCCATCCAATGTCGTAAAAATTGGTTCTACCGGGGTACCTCAATTAAGGAAACAGATCATCCAACTCCTAAGGGAATTCAGAGACGTGTTCGCCTGGTTGCCCCTTGACATGACCGGGGTCTCACCAACTATCATCACCCACCGTCTCAACATTGACCCGAGTGTGAAACCGCCGGCAAAAGCAACGGATTTTTGCAGCCGAACGGAATCAAGTCATCCATGACGAGGTGAACCAATTATTAAAAGCTCGCATACTGTTCGAAGTCAAGTATCCGACCTGGATAGCCAACCCGGTGATGGTGAAGAAAGGAGGAGTGGGATGGCGAATGTGCATCGATTACACCGATCTCAATAAAAATTGCCCTAAAGACTGTTAACCCCTTCCCAATATCGACATGAAGGTTGAGGCTTTGGTCGGGTATGAAGTCTTCAGTTTTTTAGACCTATACAAAGGATATCACCAGGTCTTAATGGACGACGAAGACGTGGCCAAAACGGCCTTCATTACAGACTTCGGAGTCTTCGCATATAAGAAGATGCCATTCGGACTCAAGAATCAGGAGCCACCTATCAAAGAATGGTGGACAAAATATTTCAGCCCTACATAGGACGGAATGTGGAAGTGTACGTAGACGACATCATCGTCAAAAGGAAGGAGGAAGCCGCAGGTGTTGCCGACCTCAAGATTGTTCTCAGCTTACTTAGAAAAGTCAACCTAAAATTAAACCCCCAGAAATGCACGTTCGCAGTTCGGTCCGGAAAATTTCTGGGGTGTTGGGTTTCACAAGAAGGGTTAAAAGCCAATCCGTCCAAGGTTCACACCATTGTGGAGATGAAGATGCCAAAGACAATTTACGACGTACATAAGTTGACAGTCATAGCACTCAGCCGTTTTCTTCGAAAGTCATGGATAAGCGACCCTTTTTCAAAATACTCAAAAAAGCTCCGGAGTTCTCATGGAATGATATACACAAGTCCGCCTTTGAAGATCTCAGGAACTACCTCGCCAAACTCCCCACTCTATCCGTCCCGAAAGAAGGAGAGGTCATTTCCTTATACCTCGCCGCCTCGGACGAAACCATAAGTGCATCTTGCACGAGGACGGACATCGCTCCCGTGTATTTCATCAACCGAGCACTAAAGGACCGAAACAAGGTACCAACCTTTGGAAAAGCTCATACGGCATTAGTAAATGCCGCAGGAGATTACGTCCATACTTCCATGCACATCCCATACAAGTTCTCACCGATCATCCACTTCGCAAGTATTGACGGCCGTAAGCCTCGTGGAGAATTGCGGTGGGCAATTGAATTGGGCGAACACGATATATCTTTTGCCCACGCCGAGCCATCAGGTCGCCCAGCGCACTTCCTTGTCGAGGCTAACTTCACCGAGAAACCGAAGCCCACCGAGTCCGTATCAGACGATGCAAGCCGAACCAATAGATAAAACTCCGGAGGATTGGTGGCAAGTCTACGCTGACGGGGCTCGGAAAATGCAGTAATGGAGCGGTATCCTACCCCAGGACCGATGGCCAAGAGATCACCTACGCACTGGTTCGCATTCAAAATACGAACAACGGCGCAACACGAAGCCTTAATTGCGGGACTTCGCCTAGCTCAAAGCCTTCAGGTACGAGCCGTGCAAGTTCACAGTGACTCTCAAGTCATAGTGAGTCACATGTTGGGGAAATACGAGGCAAAAGGCAACAGGATGAAGAAATACCTTGAAAAAGCCAAAAGCCTACAACAAGCTTTCTCACACTTCCAGTTAGTTCGCATCCCAAGGGAGCAAAATAGCCGAGCTGACGTCTTAAGCAAACTAGCCTCGTCGTCGACGAACTCGCCAGTGGAGGAAGTCCGAAACAGGAGCATAAACGATGATGATACCGGAGCCGAGGTCAGCATAGTCTCTGATGAAGAACCCAATTGGATGACTCCCATTCGAGAGTACCTGGAGAAAGGAGAACTACCCCATGATAAGCTCGAGGCTAGGAAAATCTTGAGCAAATCTCTGCGATATACACTTGAGCAGGGAATTCTCTATAGAAAATCGTACCTCCAGCCTCTCCTAAGGTGCCTGGGTCCGAACCGAGCTGATTATGTACTACGAGAAGTACATGAAGGATCGTGTGGAAGTCACATCGGACCCCACGCCCTATCAAAGAAAGTCATGCGATGGGGATACTATTGGCCAACAATGTTCCAGGACTCAATCGATCTCGTGAAGAAATGTCCGGCGTGCTAAATTCATGGAACGTGCCGAGGCTACCTCAAACCGACTCGCCAAGATGCATAGCCCTCGCCGCTTATGCAATGGGGATCGATATCGTAGGTCCTTCCCGCAAAGCTCGTGGCAATTTCAATTCACGATTGTCGCGATCGACTATTTCACAAGTGGGTGGAACCGAACCTCGTGAAAATCACGAGCAAAAACGCCCCAACTGCCTCCGAAGAGCATCGTGTGCCGCCGCATCCCTCATATCCTTATTTCGTATAATGGGACACGGTTCACTGATAAAGTATTCAAAGAATGGTGTCAAGAGCTTGGATCCAAAGATAAATTCACCTCGGTGGCTCATCCTCAAGCAAATGGTGAAACCAAGTCACCAACAGACAATCGTGAAAGGACTCAAGACTCGCCGATCGAGTAAAAGGGCAATTGGGTGGAAAATTTATTACAAGTCCTATGGTCGCACTGCACTACACACCCGGACATCGAATGGAGAAACACCCTATAGTTTGGCATACGGAACCGAAGGATAATCCCTACAGAGATAGGTATGCCGAGCCCCGCACTATTCACTTCTACCAAGCAAACGAGGAAAATCTACGAACAGATCTAGATATGCTCGAAGAAGAGAGACCTCGCCACATCAAGGAAACTCGGTATAAGCAACAAGTATCTCATTACAACCAGCGTGTCAAACTCGACAATTCCAAGTAGGCGACCTCGCATTTGAGATAATGAAATCGAGAAGCCGAAGCTCGTAACCGGAAGCCACATGGGAAGGGCCTTACCAGTCACGAAGTCCTCGAAAAATGGTCATACAAGCTCGCTTCATATATCTAGGCAAAGAAATACCCAAGACGTGGCACATCATTCATCCAAGAAATACTTTGCATAAGTGTCAAAAGTTGAGTCTGCTTCGGTCATGTCATTTAGTGCTCAATCAAGGCCTTGAGTCTTGTTATTACGTCGGTCTTTATCAATAAAATCTTTTCTTGCATGTTTTATTTGTCACTTATGCATACTATCTCTTCTCCATTATACAATACCCTCCAAGGAGGACGAAATACCCTCGACGGAGGATGATCATCGATCGCTAATAATCCTACCAAATAAATGATAGTAAAACAGCAAGTATATATCGTATCCACAGGGACTGCGACTCGAGAACACAACAATTAATCAACACAGAATCTTTATTATTATCCAAGCAACAAAAAATCAAGAGAGAATATTATAAAACTAGACTCGAAAATAAATAAGGAATAAACCAGATATGAAAGACTGACCCTAGGGATGTACTTAACCTAACCAGATTCACACAATCAACCTATTAATCTGTTTACCAATTTAATCCACATTCATATGAAGGATCACTAATGTAACTATAGTTTCCGCCAGGACAGCCTATAGTAGTAGGTTAGCCTAAACTCTATCTCCGTCGGGTCTCAAGAGAAGTAAGCTAATTACCAAAAGCACACAAAGATTTAACCTCCTACAACTCACCTATCTCCGTCGGGTCTCAAGGCAAAATTGTATTATGAATTCAAGATATCGATTATGCAATTAATTCCGCCAAGACATCAATCACATAACTAGCATGCATTAATATTGGCCAGATACCAACACATGAGAATTAAAGCCAAGAATCATAAATAATGAATGGGACGGCAAAACAGTATCAACAGATCAATCATATAAATCTAGTCAGACATACAAACCCTAGGATCAATACGGAAATTAGCTACGCATAATTAAAATAACAAAACAATAATTAAATAAATAAAGCATAAATTGAGATAGATAGATAAAATCGTAGGGATCCACGAAGAACAATTGTAGCGCTTGAATCCTAAGAAAAACCGAACTCTCGAATAAAACTAAATTATAAAACTGAAACGAAAATAAGAATGAAAACCGAACTAAATAAACCGGAATAAAATAAGAAATCTAAAAGCTAAAACTAATATTCCAATCTAGAGTAATTAAAAAAACGCTGAAGAGAAACAAAATTGTTCGTTGCAAAAGATAAAAGCTATGTCCAAAATTCAATGTATGCGCCCGTCAATGATATGCGATATATATGTATATGCAAGCCTGGGTCTCGCGAGGCGTGTTAACAACCCATCCCCGCGATGCTAAGTCGAGAGGCATTCAAAATTAATGAAATTTCGGCCTTCCTCGCGAGCTATCATCGCGACCAACGGTCGCGAGCACGGCTCGCGAGGCGTAATCCCGCGCCGACCGCCGTTCGCCTCCGTTCTCTCGTCCGGATTCGAATTGCGATCCGCTTACGCCTACGGACTCCTATCGAGATTCTCTTTAACATAGTATACTTTGCACATCCATATTTTTCAAATCCATTACGTCATATTCAACGTCGTTTTCAAACAGTTCTTCTTCGCACGAGCTCGCGACTGGGCTATTGATTCCTCTTTATCGTGATCCACCTTTTTGACATCAAAACCTATGCTAAAATGACCTGAAACACACACGGCATAATATCTTCCAAGGTAAACATAAATATATCAAAAGACGACTCAAAAGATCACTTATCAATTATAAACGAAACAAATATAGCTATAAAAATCGTAAAATGAGTGCTTATCAACTCCCCAAACTTAACCTTTTGTTTGTCCTCAAACAAATCGTAACAAAAGAGAGACGACCAGAGACAGCAAAGAGTCGAACGACAAAAGCAATAAGCCTCGAGCAATGAGCAACAAAAGATTCAATCAAATGAATCAAATCACAACATCTTCGTTAAACTCCACATATCACAATCATTATAAGCACAAGCCTTCTCAAACTTGAATCCTCACAACATGGATGTATATATAAGAAATCTCAAACACTCAAGTTTATCAAAGAGGATGTATGCTCTCAAAGTTCAAAAATACATGGAATCTACCATAAGCTTGCAAATCGCCTAATTCTCCATCGCTTCAAATACGTGCTCAAGAACTAAGATCAAAAGGTCTTATAACAGGTTATAATGTAGCTCTTTGGTAAGGTAGATATATTTAGCTAAGTGACTCATAATTCCATAATGACAAACACCATAAGTATCATAAGACACAATTCCCAAACTTTCACAATTCATTTCAAATCTCTACACCAAAAGTCATTTTTCTATTAAGTTAACCTCACACTTATCATATAAGTGATATACTCATCTCAAAGCACTAACTACTTACCCATTTATGTTCTTTTCACACACGTGTGTCATTCAATTTTTCAATTTTTTTTTTTTTTTTTGAACTTATACGGGTAAGCAACTATTTTTAATAATCACTTTCTCAACATTTATTCTCTTCATTTCTTTTTCTCAACTCTCATTTCAAGCAACCAAAATTTCACTAACTACATAACCCAACCCACTACTATATAAAAAATTAGGTAGGCTCAAACGGCTCATCAAAGGATAATAAAATAACAAAGTTAGTGTCTGATAGTATATATGCTAAGAAAAGAATGCCTAATATCATCTCATAATTTTAAGCACATCAATGCAACCTCGAAAAGAACTGAGCAAGTTCTAGAGAAACACATGTTATTTCAAACTATTCACACAGAAGAAACAAGATCAAGAATTACGATACCAAAAGCTCAAGTCTCATGTGTTTCAAAAGTGTGATCAAGTTCTCAAAGGCTCAATGCTCACAATGGTCATAACATGCTTCGCCTCACAAAATCGCCATAATAAATTTTCTAATAAAACAATTCTCATCATCGCTACCGTCACACCAATTCAACCCACAAAACAGACACAAAAACCCAAACACGAAAACAAAACAAACACAAACAAAAAGAAAACAGTAACAAAACGAAACAAACCAAAACAAAGAAAACATTGGGTTACTCTCCCAACAAGTGCTAAATTTAATTGTCTTTAGCTGCACCATTACTAACCTCAATCAATCTGCGATTTGGCAATGCACTTCTTCCCAAATCGGCTTGCCTCGATATTTCGCATTGACCGCAGCATCACCATCGAGTATGGAAGTGGCCTCCCCAAACTTGAACAAGACACTTGAGTTCCATGCCGAGTCCATCTCTTCTTCCTAGCACCATTGTCAACTGGTGGGTTGACTTCCAAGCTCGAGATTTGGCGAACAAAGAAAAAGTAGTGATCAATGACACTCTTCATGCTCGGACTATCATGTTGCTTTATGGCATCATATATGGAGATTTTCAACCTCATTGTTGACACGAAAAGTCGATCGCCTTCCGCATCAATTAACGCATCACCGCCTAGAAAAGGTCGACCCAAGATTAGTGGTTGATTTTAAATTGGAATGTCTAAAATAACAAAATCGCAGAAAGACAAAATCCCGAATCCTTACCAACACATCTTCAACTATGCCTTAGGATATGCAACCGACTGTCACCATCATTAATGAAATTGAGGTCTTCTTCGCTTTGCTTGACTCCAGCGATTGAACACATTTAACGGCATCGATTTATGCTGCCCTGCATCACATAAAACATTGGGAAGGTGTTCCTGCGATCTCGCACTCAAAGTGAAGCTCCCTGATCTTTTGGTTCACGGCAACTTTCTCTCGCAAGATAGCACCGCATTCTTCGTAGAGGTTGATCTGTCAAATTTTCCCAACTTTTTCTTATTCGCCAACGCATCCTTGAGAAATTTGACGATCCGCATATTCAAGCGCATCAAAAGAGGAAGATTAATGTTCACTGAAAATCTCTTTGAAGCGAGCGATGCCTCATCATATTTCGCTTTCCTAAAACGCCGTGAAACGGGTCAGAGGCTTTGGCAGATCTCGATCATTCGCGACTTTGGTTCGCACATTTTCCTCTCTTTCTTCGCCTCGCCTCTCTCCTTCTCGTGAGGCGCCGCCCGCCTTCACGTTAGAGTCCGCAAACTTCCTCGCGATGGCTTGTCGCGAGGCCTCTCTCACGCCGTGTTCGCGAATTTACTCGCGAGTCTTCTCTCTCGACTCCCGCGACGAGCTCCCGCCTCCTTCATGACCTCTCGTCGCGATGATTCATTGCGAGGTAATGGCGCGACGTGCCTCCGCCTTTGTTCGCGACCGGGATCGCGATCCTTCCTCGACATTTACCGCGAGGCGAGAATTGACTCTCCCTCCGTATGATCCTCTTGTCCCTTTCGGCACTCCATATGATTTTCATACGAAGCTCACCTCAAATAAATCGCATCGCACCGATTCGTAGACATATGATTCTTAGGATTCTCGCTCAGATTGCTTGGGAATTGCCCATTCCATGCATTCCGCCTCTCTCATCGCCATCCGCCCCACTGTTCTCCAACATCTTTACTTGTTTTCGCGGCTATCACCGTATTGTTGATGGCGCTGACCGTGCTCTCCTGCAGCTGCTCATCCTATTCCCAAGTCGCCGGATCGGATATTCGAGTCACCATTTGTTGGCGACTCGTTATTATCTGCGATTGCTCGCCAACAATTGTTGCATCATATCCTCAATGCTCGGCTTGGGCTCCACAATCATTCCATTATTAATAAAGAAACCAGTGGTAATTGCGAGCATTCTCGCTAGCATAGGAAAAATTGGGATGATTCCTATTGTTGGGACGATAGGCGGATTCCCACCGATTCCCCGACCATTACCCTTTGGTTCAAAAATTGAACCTCCTCGATATTCTCGCGACGCCACCATCATCCGCCTTCCTCCTCATTGACTCTTCCGCAGTTGTGAACTTCTAACAAGTCATCATACTTATCATCCAATCCTCAGCAGCCCACTCTTCCGATCGGCCGCCTCACCATCGCCACCGATAATCGTTGATGACATCTCCTCAATGATTCTCAACGCTCATCTATTCCACGATTGAGCAGTGCATCCTCCGGTACCGACGATCAACAATGCCCGGTGTTAGCATCGAGTTCCACTATAAAATTGTGTCACTTGTCGCCGTGAAAACCCATGCCGTGGACACTTGCGAGCAAAGTTTCGAATCGCCCCTGTGCCTCGAACAATGACTCATCTCCCAATCGTGAAAATGGGAGATCTCGGCAATGATCTTCCGAGCTCGCAGTGGAAAATATTTAGATGTAAATTTTTCACGTAGCCGCTCCCACGTGATAATCCTCGATCCGTGCCAAGCTCGAACCGCCTTTCGCTGACTCAAAAAAAATCAACATCCGCATCCGGATGGTATCACCAAGACTGCTCGCTTCGATAGTATCGCATATATCCAAGAACGCCTCAAGTGAGCATCGGGGTCTTCAAACCCTCCCCAAATCGCCGCTTGTATCATGCCGATGAGGGCAGTGTTTAACTCAAAGTTATTCGCGCTGACGTCGGCCCCATCCTCCACCTTGAACCGATCCGTAGGTGGTCTCGTATACGGGTTGAGCGGTAAGTACGTGTTCGACCACCCATCCGCCCATTCGATTATTCAACGCCAGCAAGGCCAGATTGTCGCTAGCATCTCCTCCATCTCGCCATCCTATCATGGCCTTGAGGTTGTCTCGTTCGCCATCGCTCGTTGTCTTCTTCTCTCTCCTCTCTCTTACGTGATCTTTCAATCTCAAGATCCAAGGAATAATTTCTTTCCTTTGGGATCTCGTAATCATGCAATCGCATGAGAGATAAAATGTAATCGATCCGAGGTTAACAGAAATAATATATATTTTTTTTATTTTTAATTTTTTTTTATTATTTTTTATTTTTTTAAAACGCCTGAATTAATAACTACAACCCAGAAAATTATCACTATGCAATCTAAACAGTCCCCGGCAACGGCGCCAAAATTTGATCGCTAATAATCCTACCAAATAAATGATAGTAAAACAGCAAGTATATATATCGTATCCACATGGACTGCGACTCGAGAACACAACAATTAATCAACACAGAATCTTTATTATTATCCAAGCAACAAAAAATCAAGAGAGAATATTATAAAACTAGACTCGAAAATAAATAAGGAATAAACCAGATATGAAAGATCGAATTTAGGATGTACTTAACCCAACCGATTCACACAATCAACCTATTAACTGCTTACCAATTTAATCCACATTCATATGAAGGATCACTAATGTAACTATAGTTTCCGCCAGACGACTTATAGTAGTAGGTTAGCCTAAACTCTATCTCCGTCGGGTCTCAATGTAATTAAGCTAATTACCAAAAGCACACAAAGATTTAACCTCCTACAACTCACCTATTCCGGGTCTCAAGGCAAAATTGTATTATGAATTCAAGATATCGACATGCAATTAATTCGCCAAGACATCAATCACATAACTAGCATGCATTAATATGGCCGATACCAACACATGAGAATTAAAGCCAAGAATCATAAATAATGAATGGGACGGCAAAACAAGATCAACAGATCAATCATATAAATCTAGTCGACATACAAACCCTAGATCAATATTTAAATTAGCTACGATAATTAAAATAACAAAACAATAATTAAATAAATAAAGCATAAATTGAGATAGATAGATAAAATCGTAGGATCCACGAAGAACAATTGTAGCGCTTGAATCCGGAAGAAAAACTGAACTCTCGAATAAAACTAAATTATAAAAACTGAAACGAAAATAAGAATGAAAATCAACTAAATAAACTGGAATAAAATAAGAAATCTAAAAGCTAAAACTAATATTCCAATCTAGAGTAATTAAAAAACGTCAAGGAAGAGAAACAAAATTGTGGTTACTGCAAAGATAAAAGCTTGCCCAAAATTCAATGTATGCGCCCGTCACAATGATATGCGATATATATGTATATGCAAGTTTGTGGTCTCGCGAGGCGTGTTAATAACCCATCCCCGATGCTAAGTCGAGAGGCATTCAAAATTAATGAATTTCGGCCTTCCTCGTGAGCTATCATCGCGACCAACGGTCGCGAGAACGGCTCGCGAGGCGAATCCGCGCCGACCGCGACAAGCTTCCGCTCGCCGCTTCTCGTCCGACCAATTACGATCCGCTTGCGCCCACGGACTCTATCGAGATTCTATTTAACATAGTATACTTTACACATCCATATTTTTCAAATCCATTACGTCATATTCAACGTCGTTTTCAAATGCTTCTTCTTCAAGACGAGCTCGCGATCGGGCTATTGATTCTCTTTATCGTGATCCACCTTTTGACATCAAAACCTATGCTAAAATGACATGAAACACACACGTATAATATCTTCCAAGGTAAACATAAATATATCAAAAGACAGCTCAAAAGATCACTTATCAATTATAAACGAAACAAATATAGCCATAAAAATCGTAAAATGAGGCTTTATCAACTACCTTCGTTTATTACTTAAGACGAACTCTAAACGCATTTGAGGGGACCACCCTAGCGATAAAACTTGCCAAACAAGAAACCCATATCTTCGCTTATTTCGAGGAAGAGGACCACCCCTAGCAATACTTCTTACCAAAAAGAACCCCACCTTCGCTTATTTTAGGATGAATACCTTCATTTGGATGACTAACAACCTTTGTTTATTTCGAGGATCGAACTACCTGCATCAGACGAGACTAACTACCTTCAGACGAGGATTCGACTCACTGTAATACAAGGACGACCTACCTTCTTATCAGCTACGGAAATAAAAAGACAGTTGTTCTCAAAAGTCAACACGGCAAAGAAAATTATTCTTATTTCAAAGTATACAATTTATACATTACGACGATAAGAGGCCCAGGGGTCGGTAAAGTCGAGTCAATCCCTAGAAAATCTGGATTCAACAGCTGCCTATACTAATCCTACCTCTACCGTGCCCCGATCTATGACGAGAGCCCGCCACCGACCTCTAGGTCCC